>OY720459.1:11217434-11352434 GCA_963082715.1 Harpalus rubripes | reverse complement strand
TATTGTAAGAATCTAGATTTATTTGTCACAAATAAATATTACTTGTGGCAAAATCATACTTCCATTGAGTGAACAAAGTTCTATTTGTCAAATGACGCTTTTCAGTGAAGTGACTTGTATGGACTTGTTCATTTGTTGTACGTTTCATCTTAATTATGGAGGTGCTCATTTCTGACAGTGTTCATTTCTGGCGTTTTTTTTTTTTTTGTTTTTTTTTTTCGTACCTTTTGAACATGGGTGACGAAACAGTGAAAAATATACTACTTGAGTGGAGTTTTGGATATTTGCTTTGCATTTTTCAGTGTATCTTTTATGTCAAGAAGGCACATGCATCGGTATCTGTAACAGAGTGTATACTTTTATAATTTTATAATTTTTATTATATGTACATAATAGTAATATTAAAGAACGTGTTGTATAAGACATGTTTTTTTCGCACACGTCAAAATTTAGAAAACGAGCGTAAGCGAGTTTTCTAATTGACAAGTGCGAAAGAAAGTCTTATAAAATGAGTTCTTTATACTATTTTTTATATTTTGCGCCTTCTACAAACTAAAATATTTTTAAAAAACTGTTAATATTAAACCGAGTTGATTTAGGGAAATTTGTCCATTTTCATGTAAATAATCTTCCCTAAATAAAAAAAAATAATAATAATTTCGACTTTATATTATTAAAATGAATTGTCAATTAAATTAGGTATAAATGGGTTAAAGAAACGCCATCTAGTACCGACCGTCTAAAACAAAAAATTGCGTATCGAAATAAGGATCATTACGGTACGCAATTGCGTATCGTAATGACTTCATTATGAACGCAAAATATAAAAATAATCTTAAGTTGTAATTTATGAGTTAATAAAAATATGGTGTCCGAAAAAATTAAATGTACTGGTCTTTATTTAATTATTTTCCTTCAATTTTAATGTATTTAGAGTGGACAGGTTATGAGAGGTAGGTATATAAATTTGGTTCAAATAAATTATTAAATATATCCAATAGTAATGAAATAAATTTAGCGCAATTAAAATAATTCTTAAGGTAAATAAATACATAGTTCTCATGAAATAGAAGATATAATTGATCTCAATATATATTTATTTGAGACAAATAAATGCTTCAAATAAATTATTACATTGCTTCAATTGTATATAAATTTGGATCTATTCAAGCTTAGGATTTATTTGTAACAAATAAATTTACAGTTCACGTAATTATATCTTTTTCTCAGTGTAATAACAAAGATTTTCATATACACTGAGAAAAATGACAGGTTTTTAGCAAATAAATATTCATAATTAAGGGGTACTTCATTCACTCAATTATTGCAACTTTGGAACAAATACAATTTAATCTTTAATATGAAATGTATTTTATTCATTCAGTTATATTATTTATTTAACCGTCATTTATTTCACTTAAATTAAATTTAATTTTCTCAAATAAACTAATATATTTATGCTTAGTATTTTAAATTGAGATTTTTAATAAATAAATTTATAATTTTCTGAAATATTTATTTGTTTCTTACAAATATGTAATTGTTTAGAATTAAATTCATAATATATTTGTGTAAACTTTATCTTAATTACAATGAAAGTAGTTTTTATTGTATGAATCTATATTTATTTGTCACAAATAAATATTATTTGTGGCAAAATAATATTTCTATTGAGTGAACAATGTTCTATTTGTCAAATGACGATTTTAAGTGAAGTGTGACTTGTATGGACTTGTTCATTTGTTGTACGTTGCATCTTGTTGTGGTGGTGCTCATTTGTGACAGTGTTCATTTCTGGTGATTTGTTTTTCATTCGTGTGCTAAAAAGTAGTGAATATGGGTGACGAAACAGTGAAAAATATACTACTTGAGTGGAGTTTTGGATATTTGCTTTGCATTCAGTGTATCTCTTATACCAAGGCACATGCATCGGTATCTGTACAGATTGTGTATATATACCTTTATAATTTTTTATTATATGTACATTAATATATTTAAGGATTAAATTTGTGTGTTAATAAAAATATGGTGTACGAATAAATTAAATGTACTAGTCTTTATTTAATTATTTTCCTTCAATTTTAATCTATTTAGAGTGGACAGGTTATGGAGTAGATATTTAAATTTGGTTCAAATAAATTATTATATATCCAATAATAATGAAATAAATTTAGCGCAATTAAAATAATTTTTAACGTAAATAAATGCATAGTTTTCATGAAATAGAAGATATAATTGATCTCAATATATATTTATTTGAGACAAATAAATGCTTCAAATAAATAATTACATTGCTTCAATTGTTGATATATTTGGATCTATTCAAGCTTAGGATTTATTTGTAACAAATAAATTTACAGTTCACATAATTATATATTTTTCTCAGTGTAAGGAACTAGAATTTGTTTCACCCTGTACATTAAGACTATCGGTAAAAAACAAAACATTAAAATTTCATTGAACTTATAAATATATGTATGAGTAATTTATATGCGTTCTTTGTTTTCTTCTGACAGCATTAATCATGTTTATTGCAAGTTCGGAACTTACAAACATTTTGGCAAATATTTATTCTTAGTTCATGATATGAACAAGAATTTCTTGTAATATAATCTATGCTCTTTACATGCCATAAGTTACAACGGATGCAATAAAAATATTTCCAAGTCGTAAACATTGTGTGGAATATGATTTCGAGCTAGAACACCTGGTGCATGTGGGTGCACGGCAGACTGTGCTTATGGGGACTGTATGGGTGATTCGGGTATTGTCTCGTGCAGGTCACGTGAGTCACGCTCACGATACACACGCGTGCGACACGGCCCGACACGCCTTTCAGGCACACAAATATCAACACAGCTGCAGGAACAATATGACGGATTCGGTAGATTGGTTTGAAAACTAAACTGAGGGGTTGGTTTTGTGATATTATGGAAATCATATAAATTACCACTAAAATTATTTTTGAACATTTCATTAATAAATAAGGTGTAATCAGAGGCGGATTAACCAGTAAGCAAAACAAGCTAGCGCTTTGGGCGCTGAAATTTGAGAGTCGTAAAATTTTCTGCATTTTTACCTTCCGTCACCTTTAGGTAAGGAAGGTATTGTCTTTGGTCAAAAAATTCAGTGGTGAGTTTTTAATGAATAAGCACGTTTTAAGGTCCCTAGAATATGATTTTACTATTTTTACGATGATGCCTGTATATGTGTGTGTGTGTGTGTGTGTGTGTGTGTGTGTGTGTGTGTGTGTCACAAAATTTTCGTCTACGATAACTCTAATACTACAATTCCAAAAATTATAATTCTTTGGTATTCCTCTTCGTTGCATCCATATGAAGAGCTGATTAGATTTTGGTTATAATTGGTCAACCGGAAGTACCCTCATTTCAAGATTTTAACAGTTTTTTTGAAAAAACGATGTGAAATATCATTTTTTCACATTTAATGTTATTATAAATATTAAAGAATATTTTATTCTCTATACGATATGAATGCAATTTATACTTCAAATTAAATGGATATAGAGTTATAAAATTATAAAGAAATTAAATTTCATAAATTAGCCAACTATGCTAGAAACAGCTACTATATTAAGAAAATTCTAATTGAAAGATGTCAATGTCAAATGACATTTTCGTAGTATATTTGTGTTATAATTTTACTCGAAATATAGGATATTTTTACTCGAAACTTTCTGTATGGAATTCGTATAAAATACATACAACTGTCGAAAGGTAATGTACATTCAAGAAATTCAGAATCTTTTGCAAGGAACATTCCGTATGGATTTTATAAAAAATACATAGGCATTTAAGAAAATTATACTGGTAGATACCGCATCTACGGACTGTGTTCGAAAACACGAGTGGTAAAAAGTTACCGTGTTCGAAAATTGTACAATATCTACCAGATTCATCTAACGGATTCATGAAGAATCTAATCTCAAAAAAAGGTAGTGATGCAAAGCAAAGCCCACTCGTTAAACATGGAAATGTGTTCAAAGTAGGACTCTGTTCAGTTTGTTAACTACATTAAATTTCTAACATGTTTCAAATTTTCAATTTTTTTATGGTAGCTATAACCTGATAAACAGCTGTTTAACGGTAACAGTTCACCAGTAGAATTTTCGTAAATGCCTCATATAACTGACGGAAGGTAATGTGCTGGTCACATCAGATTTTTTTTTAATTATTTAGTTTTAAATTATTTGATGAAATTTCATAAAATAGCAAAAATCTCAAAAAAGTTGCATTTTAAAAAATATCTCCGCAAGTCTGAAACTAAAGTAGTATCTTGTCATAAAATTTTAGTTGCGTAATATGGATTTCAAAAGTTTCTTGAATAGAAAACGAAGCGTGTTCGGTTGTCGCCGTTTTCGAACATCTGGAAAATATAAATTTTAGGAAGTCTATGTACTCGTCAGCTAGGTAGTGTATGTGTAATCTTAATCCGTCGACATTTAGTTGCATAGTCGCATTTCTCTCACATTTACAACAACATGGCAAGTAAAAAACCGAGCGGAGCGCAATTCTGACAGCGTGCCAAAGAGAAATTAGAAAAAAAAGACTTTACATTTTGTTTGTTTATATTTTGTATTCCGTTTTTTGAGTGGAATAAAAATCTATTTGAAAACATTTTATTTTTCATTTCATATTTATGTTAAAAAAGACTAATAAGTTGGGGGGGGGGGGCGCACATTTTTGGTTCAGCATAGGATGCAATATACCCTTGATCCGCCTCTGGGTGTAATCTAGTTGGCACTGGAAAAAAATAGATACATAATAGTTGTTTTAGCATATGAAATTCGCCAGAGAATGTTTTAAAGATGTTATACAAATTTCAAATAACGCAAATCTATCTATAGATTAGTTGGACAGATAGCCGAAACGCAGTGGCGTCGATAGACCATTTCTGAGGGGGCTTGCGCCCTCCTTGTTTAATTTTGCGCCCCCTTTCCGTGTTTTTATTTAAATAAATTATTAAAAATCAAACTGATTTTTTTTACTATTTTATTATGCACTTATTTATTTGCAATAAGCAGCGAGACGATTATGTACCTACGACTTTAGCCGAAGAGGAAAGGTTACCGCTGCTCTAAAATATGAAGCGAAAATTCAAATAAATTATTCCTGCATTAGAACTATTAACGCATTAAAAAATTCAACACACGACAAGCATCCTTCCGATACTAACCTGCATTTTAAAGTAAAAATTATTGAAATCTATTAATACTGGACTTTCTCGTTTTGCCATTAAAATCAAAGTCAAATACTAATAGATTTCAATATTTTTTTTTTTTTTAATTCAGGTTAATATTGGAAGTTTGCGTGTATGTTGAGTTTTTTTAAAATGTTAATAGTTCGAAACAATTAATTGAATTTTCGCTTCATATTTTAGTACAGGGGTAACCTTTCCTCTTAAGAAAGGTACTATAAGAAATCTAAATGATGCACCATTCAGGCTATAAAAGAGACGAAATTATTTAGGACTATCCCATTGCAAGGACATAAAGAAACAAAAAATTCAACAAATAAGGCCAATGTTATACTCTAGTTATTAAAAAATTTGATCCTTTTCTCCAGAATTACAATGTACCTCAAAATGCACATTATTGTTCACCAAGTCACAAAATCATGTAATAGAGAGTAGTGCAAAATGTATAATACGCAAAATAACTCCGGAAATTAATAATTGTGATTATTTTGCAATAATAGTAGATGATCCTCGGGACATCACTGCAGAAGAACAGATAAGTATTTGTGTTATCTTCATAATATCTGAAAATCTTCCAAAAGAAATATTTTTATGTTTTAAACATGAAAAAATTTAAATGCAGAATCAGACTGTCAAAAATTATTTCGTTCTAAAGGTACGCCCTGTTGCGTCCTCCCTATTAAAAGTACCTAGTGACGCCCCTGCCGAAACGTGAAATTATTAACTTATACGGGATTGTGAAGAAGGTGTAGTACGTATTACTTTGCTAAAAAGTGGACGACCCAAACTTTTACCTCCAAATCGAATCAGCAGACTCACTTAAAGTGCTCAAGACAAAATTAGAATGTCATCGCGCAAATTAAGAGGAAAAGTTACTCATGTACTTAAATATAAAGCGAAATTCAAATTCAGTAGCATTTCTCGTTTTACCATTAATATCAAAAGTCAAATACTAATGGATTTCAATAATATTTTTAAAAAATCTGATTTGGCTAGCACATTACCTTCCGTCAGTCCTATGTATTTTGTACAAATTCCATACAGAAAGTTTCTATGTTTCCAGTAAAATTATAACACAAACACACTATGTCAATTACACTTGCACTGACATCTGTCATACACAATTTTCTTAATATAGTAGATGTTTCCATATTTATAGCACAGCTGACTGTTTTAAGAAATTTAAATTCTTTATAATTTTTACCTTCCGTCATACCTTTAAGTAAGGAAGGTATTGTTGTTGGTCAAAAAATTCGGTGGTGAGTTTTTAATGAATAAGCACGTTTTAGAGTCCCTAGAATATGATTTTACTATTTTTGCGATGATGTCTCTGTGTGTGTGTGTGTGTGTGTGTGTGTGTGTGTGTGTGTGTGCGTGCGTGCGTGCGTGCGTGCGTGCGTGCGTGCGTGTGTGTGTGTGTGTTGCAAAGCATTAAGGAGCCAACAATTTGTAAAAAACAGAGACAGAGAGAGAGAGAGAGTATAATCTCCCAAATGTTTCTTAGGCGCATTTCTTCAAAAAAACTGGAAAATTTACATATTTGTCTGTATCTAGGGACCTATGCATTTCTTCTGAATAAACAATCCTTTGCTAAAATGGCATCTTAATATAGGACAACTTTTGTCTAATTAACTGACTTTGTAGCTCTTAGAATTGTCAAGATAATTAACAAAAATTAAAAAATAAATAAATGGATCGTTTCTTGTGCTGGTGAGTGTATTAAATAATAATAATAATAATAATATAATCACCCATTTTGTAGATAGTAGGATCATGTAAAATTTTCAATAAATATGTAAAATAACCAACATAAAATTAATATTAATTAAGTAAAATTCTTGAAAATTATTAAATATACAACTATTTGCACTTAAATTTGGTATTTTGTTTAAATGGAGTATGTGACCTTGTTTTAATCTATCTAATTACAAAATTGAAAATAATATGTTTCTAAATTACATTATCACTTGAGAATTGATAAAAAAATTAATTTTAAAAATGGTATATTTTAACAGCAATTCATTATTCATCTAACATTTCATTTCGATGCAATATTGTGTGAGGAGCGTTTAAAATTTAAATTAAATTCGCGCAATCGGTCTTAAATGAACTATTTCTACATGAGATGCGTTCGGGTATAGCAATCGTTTTGCTCTTTTCGCTCTAAATGCACTTTGAATGTTCGGGTATTCAATTTGGAGTGAATAGTACTTTTATAAAAGCGTTCGCTTATTTCGGAGCCAAGCAAAAGGAACTCGCTCCATAAGTTCCATCTCAAAATGAGGGAACACCAACGCCAGACATGCGCAACGTGAATTTTGTCTTGTTACACATGACATTCGCTGATGCTGAACCTCAGATCACGGCTTCAGATATTATTAATTTTGTGTATAAACACACTACAAATATCTAAGTTATTTTAAAAGATAACAACGATAACTCAAACTGTTAAATGGACGGATCGTTCGAGCGTTCGTTCGGGTATTCTTGTCACGTGACAAAAATCCACTCCAACTCCTTTCGTACCCAGTGCCAAACGCACCAATGAATGTTGCAAAAGGTTCTTATGCACAACACAGAAAAGTGTGAATATGTTTGTAGTAGGAAGTTATCAAGTTTAATATTTTCAAAAATATATGAAATTAATTGATTGGAAGTATTTTTTACTCCGCTCCGGAGTACATGCGAAATTGCTTAAAAATGCGATACATTTATCTACTGTTCTATGGGGCCAAATTTATTAAAAATTTTTATAAATGATGATGATATAAAAATATTAACATTTGTTGTTCAGTTTTTTGATAAAATTTATAATAAGCAGGATATAGCCATTTTGTTAAGACATTAGTAAACTATTCACAGATTGCAGAGCATTACAATATACAAATTATATATAAAATGAAATGTTATGAAACAACAAAACTTTTTACCTATTAAATTTATTTAAAAATGTCCCGTTCAAGAGAAAACAGTATATTTGTTTTTTGATTTTCATATCATATTTTCATGTTTTCAAACCCAAATATACAAAACTATGCAACCAAACTAACTTCTTGTGCCCTCAGCGACGATGATTAGTGAGCAGGTAGATTTTTATTGCGGGGTCCACATTGACTGCTTTACTACTTGAACATTTATTTTATATTTTATAAGAAGGACAGGGATCTTACGAATCTGACAACATACGACTTGAAGTCATTTTACAGAAAAATTTTCTTTATTGTGTGAAACAAAAATATTGTAGAAAACTGTTTTATGATATGAAATGACAAAATTCAATATAAACTTACAATTAAAACATTTTTTTCAGATTATGAGATTATCAAAATCTATGTATATTATTTATATAGTCATAAAAATAATTTATCATTTTTTCCAAATTAAAAAATGAAATTAGTAGTTATCTCTAATAGGTAATCCACGACTATATCTAGGATCAACTAATTCGGGTAACAAAGAATTTTGATAAAAATTAATTAGTTTTGGAACCATTATTTCCTCCCAAAATACAGAATTCTTTTCTATTTTTTCAATATATATGTCAATATTTGTTTATATTACAAAGTAACATAAATTTCTATAAGAAATATTTAATTGATCCTGTATCTACTACGTTTTTAACGCATCAAGATAATACATAGTGCTAATAGATAATGCGTAACGAAGTTTATTATATGGCAACGCAAAGGACCATTCACAGCTAGTTTTAATATTAACGCATAATGCATAAACACAATGCATAGCAACAAAAGTTTGCAAACTCCAAACTTTTATGCATTACACATTATCCACTAAGTAAATTTGTGACAGCTTTCAAAATGAATTTGCGAGAAATTTAAAAATCTTCAATTTCGAAGAAAACGAATAGCTGCATCTAGTGCTACATTTGTAATACCATGTGCTGAAATAAAATTAAAGAAGGAAATACGCTTCAGCAACCCTTTCCTGCCATAATAAACTTCAATTTTGACAGGTAATTTGAATAAATACAGATGTCAACTATCAATTAAATTTTGTTGCAGAAAATGCTGTTTTTCTTAACCTTACGCATTAGCACTATGTATTAAAGTTATGTCTTATGCATTATCTTTACGCATTAAAAAAGTAGCTGTGAATGTAGCTTTAATCAGGGGTGATTTAGCTGTGACTAAAATAATAAATTCATTTTTTTTACTCATTGCAATGTATTTTTAAATGGTAGCGATGATAATTAATTGGTTAGGGTGACTTAAATTTTGAGTAAATACTACCGGTTAATGTGTTTTAAAATTTTGACTACACATAATATGAAATTAGTAAAAAAGTACATGTTTGATATTTCTACGTTAGAAACTAAATAATACTTAATCAAAAAGAAAAAAAACACAATCAAATAAATCAAAATAAAAATATTTAAAATTTATAAAATACCTAGACATATAAATTTTACATTTTCAAACAATGAAACAGAAATTAACTAAAAGTCATAAAGTCTGTTTTATTTTAGATACATTAACCTTAGCCGTATTTATTTGGGAACTTCAGGTTCAATCTTAAACTGATCTCTAATCAGCCTGTGTTACTAGTGTTACTTCTAAATAAATGATTCAGTTCCGAAATTTGGCGGGTTATTCGAATTTACGTAATTTATTCTCAAGATTGGTAGTATAGTTGGCTCCTTTTAACCTAATTGTATATAAACAACTCCACATACAATCCACTTCTAAGAATTTTAAGAAATAAATAAAGAACGCAATTGTTTAGAAAGTGAGAGTAGACGGGTTGGATCTGCTAACAAAGATAATCTACTTAGTAAGTTGGGTCAGTTCCAGTTCAGGTGTTCAGGAAAAATGATCATAAAAATAACGAACAAATCATATTTTGTTTTTATTGATAAATGTCAAACTTATTCAATAATTAAGTTCAAAACGTCGTACAAACTTGAAATTCTAAAGTATCTATCGCTGTGCTGGACGGTTGCCCAAATGTGAAATTGTTAGCCAGGTTTATAGGACGATAAAATAATGGGAAGAGGGTATACCTTACACTAATTTGCTGAAAACTGGAAGACCTCATGTTTTGACACAAAACAGGATTAACAGATTGATACATTCCGCTCAAGACAAGTGGTGTCTCTAGTCGAAAGATGAGTCGCCGTTTTGGAGTGTCGTTAGTGATTCACGCGGGGCGAGACGAGACCAGAAATATAAAATATCGATCTCGTCTCGTTTTCGGATCTGTAATCTCTATCTCGTTCTCGTTCTCGCACATTTTTTTTGGGTCTCATCTCGTTCTCGCACGAGAGTCTCGCTATAAAAATAAGCGCTTGCGCACTACGTATTTACGTAACTGCTTAACGACGAGAGACAAGTTTGTACCAATAGCACCGTCTTCCATATAATTGCAGTCATATAGGGTGCGAGCAGACATGTGACTCGAGCGACATTAACGTGCTTGGAATCAGCTGATTTGTGTGCGCATGTCATTTTGACAAGGACAATATTACGTTGACAAGACCAATGTTTTGATTTATTTTGATTTTTTAACTGCTAAAATGTAATTATTTTTAATTTCATATGTTTTACTGCTTAAAAATTGTAAAATAATTACATTAATGCAGTTCAAAATCAAAATAAATCAAAACATTGGTATTGTCAACGTGACATTGTTCTTGTCAAAATGGCATGCGCACACAAATCAGCTGATTCAAAGCACGTGAAGGTCGCTCGAGTCACGTGTCTGCTCGCGCCCTACAATAAATAGACGAAACACTAAACTCTGGTCACCAAATTATTTCAATACGAACATAATGTTTATTCATTTACGGTCACCAGAAAATGTGATAAGTTAGTAAATAATTTAATTTACCTCTAAAATATCCAATTTATCATCAAATTGTGAGTTCTAAACTATTTCAATAAGAACACATTCTGTCACCAGTAAAACGAATTAAACATTTAAAAATTATTTTTTTGTCATTAGAAGTACCTACACTTCTCATGAAATATATGCCACTATTTAAATAAGATTAAGTCATAAAAACCGGTACACTGATAACCCGCTGGCAACCAATCACTCCGCTTCTCTCCCTGTTGGCTCCTATCGACGCTATATGACATCCTTTACTTTTCAGGGGCGACAAGAGTTTTATTAACCGTGGATTTAACTGGGGTGAATTAGGGGCTTAAATATTAGAGAAAACTAGTTCTATTGGATGCAATACCGATTTTGTCTTTATTTTTACATTTTCTCGCTCAGAGACCGATACTAATCGACTCTAAATAGACTCAAAAAATATTGTGAATTCATATAATTCTCACATTTACGTGTTCTATGCATGAATTAGCGTTGACTCTATTCCTTGTACGGTGCATTCTTCATTGAATTTATGAATCAAAGCTATAAAGTTACAAATATTTTTTATTGCAAGATTATCGTGAGAATCCCGCGAGATTTGTCGCTCTCGTCTCGCATAATGCAACGAGACGAGACGAGATGCAAGAGTACTCTTGCCTCGTCGTGCATCACTAAGTGTCGTCCAGAGAATTTTGTCCAGAAATGGTGTAAATTACCGAAAAAGAAAGAAGTGTCCCAAATGCACCCAGCACAGCTCGAAAGAATACCTGCATGTTGCAAAGCTTTGGGACGAAGGCATTTTGTGAGAAACCGTGTCATTGTAATGGATGAAGAAAAAAATTTTACGCTCTCACATTCTGAAATGGAAGGCAATGATGGATTTTACACCTCTAATATTGAAGACTGTCCAAACGAAGTAAAATTTAAAGGTAAAGCGAAATTAGCTGACAAAGTATTCTTTGGTGAGCAATTTCTAAGGCTGAGATTTCTTCACCCTATGTAGGTCGATTTCGAGGAGAAGCTTTGGATTCTGAGCTTTATACCCAAAAATGTTTACAGACTATGCTTAATTTTATTAATACCCATCATCAGAACGACGAAATAATATTTTGGCCTGATCTCGCTTTGTGCCATTATGCCAGGAGGACTCGGGAATGGTTGGAGCAGAATAATATCAATTATGTACCAATAGAATCCCCCAAATGTCCCTGAAGCTCGGCCAGTAAAAGAATTTTGATCATTATTGTATCGAAAGGTTTATGAAAACGGTTGGAAATCCCAAAATGAATAACGGGAAGTGGACCTGAACATCGTTCAAATGAAGATGAGACAAGTCTTGGCCAAATTATGTTCCATTGAAGACTATGGTCCGGTGTCAGTTTTGTAGATAAGTTTTCGTGTTGTCAAAAGATGTAGTATTAACCATTAATATTTAAGTATGAATAAAATTTCGTTATTTTGCTGATTAAGCCTGTTGCTTTTTACCTCCCGCTACCTTTGGTAAGGAAGGTATAGGGATCGTGCTAAAAATTGCATCTCGAGATTTTGGTAAATGACCACGTTTCAAGGTCCCTAGAATCCAATTTTAACATTTGTGTGTGTGTGTGTGTGTGTGTGTGTGTGTGTGTGTGTGTTTGTGTGTGTGTGTGTGTGTGTGCGTGCGTGCGTGCGTGCGTGCGTGCGTGCGTGCGTGCGTGCGTGCGTGCGTGTGTGTGTGTGTGTGTAGATCCTCTACTCTAACTCAAATACTATCATTCAGAAAATTTTGAAACCTTGTAGTTCTAACTTATTCTAATATTTTGGTGTAAATCAGATAACCAGAATGGCATTTTACTAGATTTTCTTCGAAAAATACCTTCAAATGTTATTTTTTCAAGATTTGTGTTATTATAAAAATGAAAGATTATTACGTTTTCTACTGATCTGCATTAATACTTTTTCTATATGTTTTATGGATTAATTTATAAAATTATCTATAATTTTAATTTTGGAGCTTACGCTTTAAACAAGCAAAACTCCTTGGTTACACTGTTCATATCTCAAATACATGTAACTGACAGATAAATGTCACTGTCAAAAAACTAATCATTTCAAATTAATAATAGTAACGTTTTAAAAAGAAAATAGTAAATAGAACCATAGTTATATGAAATGGATCTTAATATAGTTTCCGCAATAACTAAATATTTAAGTATGTATATTTAAATTAATGTAAATTAAATAGCGGGAGTTTACGTGTTGGCCACATCATTTTTTTTTTCTCAAAACTTATGTCCCTTACGTTCTTACAACGATAGACTAAATTTGGTATAATTGTTTGAAGTAGTAAATTTAAATTCATGATATTCATGAAAACAGGTGTTAGTATATATTCATTTTACTTTCATCTAATACAACTAATTCTTACCTTACTTGTTTGTGTGTTATAAGGCAAATAAAAGCGAAAATATTCCAATTTTTTTAGATTTACTTTAATTTTCTGCCATTAAAATAATAATGTGTTTATGGCAAAAAAAAAACTGGAATATATAATTTATATTTATTAGGTGCTATAAAACGAGTATAATTATTAAAAATAAATACCTTAACAAATACGTGTATTATGGATGATAATATTTGTTCCATATTTTATTCTCAATAAGAAAATTTTAATATAAATATGATACTTGTTTAAATACTAATAATAATAATAATAATAATAATAATAATAATAATAATAATAATAATAATAATAAAAATAATAATAATAATAATAATAATAATAATAATAATAATAATAATAATAACAATAATAATAATAATAATAATAATAATAACAATAATAATAATAACAATAATAATAATAATAATAATAAAAATAATAATAATAATAATAATAATAATAATAATAATAATAATAATAATAATAATATAATAAATCAAATGATATAAATAAATTAATCTCCAATCAACAATTCTTTATTTTATTCAACAGATATCGTCGCCAAAATTTCACAAGATGACGTAACTCAAAATGCGAAAAATGAGATACTTCACCTATTTGATGAACTGAAATTATCATATCAATTATTCTGCCAGTAAATATAAATAAAAATAAATAAATATATCATCACGACTTATTTGCTGGGTATTAAAATTAAACAAAAACAATTTTTAAACATTGTTAAATTATTTGAGACATATAAACTTGGTCAAATTGTGACATCAATTTCTGTACGAGTAACTACATTTAAACTTAGTTGAAATAATTTCCAGTTATTATATTCTCGGCTAGGCAATCTATTATTGACGGATTAACTAATATTAATATGCTGTAGAAGAATTATAAAATAAATTGAGCTGAATTTTGAACCAACCTCGCCTACTATGAGTCCATTTTGGCCAACGTAGCACGTACGTATATCAGTAGATCCTGGATTTGAACTGAAATTTAAATTGTAACTTTGTATTTTTTAATGTAAAACCAAATAAGCTGTTCATTGGTTTATACCAATTTTTCTTCATTTCTTTTTGCTGATGATGGGCTAATTTATGCCCGAAACGTCCATGTATGCTTAGTGCTTATTAATAAAATTGGAACAGTAAGACCTACAATTCTTTCGACGATAAATAAATATTCTAAGTAAAATTCCTTACCTGAAGGTGACGGAAGGTAAAAGGTAGTTACTTGGATTACATTAGGCTATATTTTAAGACATAAATGATCAAATTTAGAGTAAAAATTGCTAATCCAAAAATAAAGATTAGCATAATCCTTTCCGGATAAGAAGTTTTCTGAAGCTGTGGAGTTTAATTTGTAGGAGTATTTTTTTTTAATTTAAGCTTCATTGTAGTTTATAATCATTTATTATTGAGATTACAAATTTGACGTTTCGGCCTTGGTTAAGGCCATTCTCAAGTCAGACAATTGTAAATTACATGTAGTCAAACATTACCACAAATAAGTTATATTATGTGAAAGGAATTTATTTAATATATTTTAAGCCCATGTTTAAAAACTTTTTTGAAACCCAACCTGCGCAGATTAAGGAGTCACTAAGAAAATGCTGATTGACAGATGTCAGTGTCAAGTGCAATTGACATGTTTGTTTTAATTTTATAGGAAATATAGAATCTCTTAGGTACATGATATGAAACTTTCTGTATGGAATTTGAACAAAATACATAGAACTGACAGAAGGTAATGTATTTGAAATCTAGAATCTTGTGCAAGAAACTTTCTGTATAGAATTCGTACAAAATATATGGAACTGACGGAAGGTAATGTGCTGGACACATCAGATTTTTTAAAATTTATATCTAAATAATAGGCTTGTTTTTATACTTTTGTCCAAGGGGTTTTCTTTAAATATGGGTATTGTTATGAAATATGTATTAAATGTTAAATATAATTTAATACATCTGTAATATATGATATAGGTACTATTATTTATGACTAAGTTTATCTCGACAATTCCAGCGGCTTCAAGAATATTATGACTGGAAAAATCTTATGGGTTTATCTCAGCAAATTGAAAATAAGATTGTTATTTTCAATCTTCTTTAAATTCGTATCGACTAAAAAAAGTTAGTTAAATACTAGATTATGCAGACAGACAGTGAGAGGTATATGATCTAATTTCATGCTGGCTATACAACCTCAATATCTAGAAATTGTCATGTAGTTATTTGTCTTCTCTTTCAAAATCATTAAAAAATATTATTTTCTTCAACGTTCCAAATATTTCGCTTTTGGACTGACTACGTTTATCCCGATAATTCAAGCGGGTTCAAGTACATTATGACTTAAAAATCCCATTGGTTTATCTCAGCGGATTGAAAATAGGATTGAGTTATTTTCAATATTCTTTAAATTCGTATCGTAAAAAAGATAGTTAAATACTCTATAGACAGGGAGAGGTATAGGATCTAATTTCATCCTGGATATATAACCCCACAATCTAAAAATTGTCATGTTGTTATTTGTCTTCTCTTTCAAAAACATTAAAAAATACCTTTATTTCTTCATTACTCCAAATATTTCGCTTTTCGACAATTTTACTATACCTTGTTCCATTTAAGCCATTCAGTATTGCGGAGCATAGGGAATAGTTTTGATCTTTCTGATTGGCTGAAATTAGAGACAAAAGACAAATTTACCCAATGTAATTTCGGCTACTTCAGATTTGCGCTGTTGCCAGTGCCATCTACTGAATGGCTTAAATGGAACAGAGCATAAGCCTTATGGGCTAAATTGCAGTTTATCCAGAATTCAAGAATTTTATATTAATGGTTATATATACTTGGTAAACCATTAAAAACACTAAATACCGGTAAAAATTGGGTGCGGAAAGCTATATTTATACAGATTCTGGCATTTTTTCTAAAAAAAAAAATAGGTTAGATGAACTACATATATTTCCATGTTTAAGTAGGTACTTACGCTTTCATACGAATAATACTGTTTCAATTAATGTATATATGTCTTATTTTCCTTTTTATCCTACGTTTTATAACATTTTTTTATTTATAATTTTGCGTTCATCTGTCAAACTATTGTAAACTAACATTAAGATAGTGGGCCGAGCAATGTCGAATATGTGTGCCTGGTGTGCGTTAGGTATTGTTTTTGTCAGGATTTTTTTCAAATTTCTTAAATAATACGTGTGTGTTAGGTATTGTTTTTTCAGTATTTTTTAAAAATTTCTTAAAACATTACTGTGCGTCAGGTATTGTTATTGTCAGGATTAAAAAAAATTTTTTTTCTAAAAAAAATATAAATACCTGTTTCCGCGCTCCAATTTTATGTTTCCTTATTATATTTTAGCTAAAATAAGACATTACAACAATAAAATTACAATTTCTACTATTCTGGATAAACTGCAATCCAGCCTTTTTATGTTGCGACTTTTATAAAATGAGGTAAAATGCAACAAACAAATGATATGAATTTAGTAACACTGCAATATATTGCGGACGTACGCATGCGTAGTTACGTTATTTGAAGCTTCACTGTTTATTTCAGCAGAAATCAAGCCGCTTCGTAAGTTTTAGCCTGTTATTTTGTAGGCTTGACTTAACATTTTCAAGCGGCTTGAAATATTAATCTCAAAGATTGATAAGGGATTTAGTCCATGTTAGTAGGTATTGGTATTACTTATCCACAAAAATATTAACTAAAATTACCTACTTCGTGAAATTAAATAGTTTCTATACTTTGACAACCACTGTAAATCGTTATTACCTAAATCTGCGAAGAGACGCAGAATGACACACCGAGATAAGAGTAAGTGCAGTGATGATGATATAAATAAATTTGACATTGAAAGTAGAAATCGTAATATTGTGGTGTAAACCTGAACTTGCAACATACGCTACATCCAAGTGCAGTGCATCGACTGGTAGTAGCATTCGTTTCGTTGATCGTTGGTCTTGTATGATGAACCTGATGTTGTGGAGGGGCGCCCATGGTCTCGCTGTGGCTGACTCGTTGCGCGGCCGCCAGTATGGCTCGGGCCGCACTGCTGCTAGCCGTTGCCGCGGCACGCGTCGCCGTGACCAGCTGCAGCCATGGTAACGCCACAGACACTGCCATTGGAAGCATCCCCGACGCCAGTGAGAGCCTTCCTCTGCTGCACCGCCTCGACATGAGCACCGAGTTCTTCCTCGTGCCGTCCTCACCAGCAACAACAACGACAACCTCCAGCACCAGCACGCCTAGGACCACTCCATCGCTGCCGGCTCACAGCATACTAAGATCGGAGACGTGGGTTGTGCCGGTGTTGGCCCTAGCTGGAGTGTGTATGGCTCTCATCGCCGGATTCGAAGTGTGGGTTGTGTGTAAAGCCTGGCGTACAACCCCATCGAGAAGACATCTCTTCTTAGGGCAGATGTTGCTTCTAGGGCTGTTTGGATGTGCAGCCCTGGCTGCACTTTTAGCTCTAGCTCCAACACCAGCTACGTGCGGGATTGTTCGTTTCGGAACTGGATTATCTTATGCTTTAGTGTTTGCCGCTTTGCTCGTGAAATGTGTGTTCCTCATCAGCCTAAACGGTGGAGTATATCTACCGGCTCCTTATCAAGCTCTCCTGTTGTTATTTGCTGTTTTGATTCAAGTAGCAATCGGAGCTCAATGGCTTTTAACAAATCCACCCAATGTGGATTTTATACCTGTTGAAGAAGTCATAACACCTCGACATCGTCTACTGGTAACTGTTGAGGATGTGACAACCACTAGCATGATAACTCTGTGCAGGACACCGTATGTGGAAGTGCTTTTTTCGCTCTGCTACGTTCTGTTCCTCATCGTGTTTGTAGCAGTGTTAGCCATCAAAAGTCGTGGAATTCGTGACAACTATCGCGAGGCCACTTACATCGGGCTTAGCGTAGGAGCGGTGATCCCCATGTGGCTGGTGTGGACACTAAGTGGGTTGGTTGTTGGAGAACGACACAGAGACGCGTGTCTGGCTTTTGGTCTGGTGGCTACCTCAGCTGTGGTTTTCCTGGTGATGTTTATGCCCAAAGGGAGGCAGTTGGCAGCCATGGGGAAAGATGGAGTATTTCTGGAAGATAGGGAGGATCGGTTTAGTTCACTTAGCCGCGCGGCGAGTGGATACTCACCTTCTTTCTTCCATTTCAAACCTGTGAAATATGGGAAACATCCACAACCTGCCACAATCACAACATTAGGGGCTGGTAAGTGTTTGAATCTTTTTGTTATTTATTCATCCTTTCATTACTCATGATCATGCTCATGTCAAATGTACATAAATATTGTAAATGTTTTTAATGAGGCAAGTATAAAGAAACTGAACCAATATTTCATTATAAATTAGAAACGACAAAATTTCTCTTTAACCATAAAACTGCAATTATTTATTTAAATTACTCCATTACTCAAATCAAATACTTGCCTACCAGCTTTTTACTGATCTTGATTAGATATAGTTATTTCTTTTGCAGAGAAAACTGCAATAAATTTCAATGTAAAATTAACATTATTCTTGGAAATATTCAAGGTAATAATATTCTTTAGTGTCACCAACGACTGTAAAAATAATACACTCGACATCATAATGTTGAGAATTGACTATTATCTTTACCTTCTTCTTAATCATTTATAAAATAGCCATAAATTCATAACTTAAAGTGGAAAGTGGATAACTTAATATAAATAGTAAACATAGTGTAGTAAGTAGTTTAAGTTTTTGTTGTTATACATCTAAGTAATTACATAAAAAAAAAATTTAAATCATTTGGAGAAGTATACTGAAATAAATATTATATAATATGCAATAAATTATAAATTATACTTCATATAATACATCAATACAGCTAGAATAATTTTGTATTATTTTAAATAATTCATTTCACTTATTGAATAGCTGGTCGTAAAGAAAATAGTAGAAAAGTATAAAAAATTAAAAATAGTAATACCTATTAGGAATATAAAAAGTACATAAAAATACGAAACTAATTGTACAAATATTAATTTTTTATTGTGATTAAGTGTAAATTGATTTTGTTTGCAACATACGGGAAACTTTTCTTTATTATTACTCCGACTAAAGAAATTTTCTTTATAATTTTTTCTTAATGTTTTAAAACTAATAAAAATGGCAGATATAATTCCTATACTACTAGTACTTCCCGTAAATGACCACGCTTTAAGGTCCCTAGAATCCGATTTTAATCATTTTACGATGGTGTCTGTGTGTATGTATGCGGGTATGTGTGAATCCTCCGCTCTAACTCAAATACTATTGTGAGAAGGGTTGTTTCTTGGCTGGGTTGGTGATGAAAGTACAACCGTTTGTGGATATCAGCCACTTTATTATTCCAAACTCTACAGTTACCAAATTGTACAAATTGTTTTCTGACTGTAAATTTTGAAACCTTGTATTTGGACCTTGTTCTACTATGGAAAGAACACATTAGATTTTGGTGTAAATCGGATAATCAGAAATAGCACTTTACTTGAAGCTCAAAATAGTTGTTTCTTCGAAAAATACCTTTAAATGTTATTTTTTGATATTTATGTTATTATAAAAATTAAAGATTATTAAATTTTCTATAAGTATATATTAATACTTTTTCTATATATCTTATGGATAAATTTATGAAATTATATATAATTTAAATTCCGGAGCCTACGCTTTGAACAAACAGCACACACAACTCCTTGGTTACACAGTTCATATCTCAAATGTATGTAACTGACAGATAAATGTCGCTGCCAAAGAACTAATCATTTCAAATTAATAATAGTAATGTTTTAAAAAGAAAATAGTATATAGAACAATAGTTATATGGAACGAGACTTAATATGGTTTGCAGCAGTAAGTAAATATCTAAGTATGTACATTTGAATTAATAAAAACTAAATGGCCGGAGGTATTGTGTTGGTCAGATCAGATTTTTTATTTAAGTTTCAAGTAAAACAACTTTAATTTTAAAAATACCTTAAAAAGTAATTTCAAAAAATTTAAGCTTATAAATTTTTAAAAAATCAAATTGTCATTTCTACATTTTTAAGTTAAATTTAAACAATATAAGTATAAAAAAGTCCACAGAATTGCAATTTATTAAACATTTTTATGTATTTTTAAATTTACAATTCAAGATAAGAGATATTCTGACCAGCTAATATAGGGTGATTTTGAAAGATACGGTCAAATGGTTATTTTTGTATTATTAATTTTATAGACCTACAGCTTGAATTTCAAAGTTAAAGGCGAACTTAAATGCCGATTACTTGCTGAGAAAAGAGGCTATGAATTCTACATCGGGTTTCGCCGGAAGCGATATCATCGTTAATTTTTTAACTGAAATGATATGTATAATTTTATAATTTCTGAAAGCAATTTAATTTAATTTTACCGAGATGCTCATTTCTTTTTTATACATATACATTTTCATCAAAAATTAACCTAGTTATTAATTTTCCAAAATTATGAATCTTTAATGAATTATCAGTTTGCCATGATACATATTTGCAACTTTTTGCTTTAGTTTTACGTTTACCCTCGCATTTATCTGGTGTATCTCAATAGTTTTTAATAATTTTCGGATAATCCAAAAGTTATAAAAAGTAAAATTAAATTAAATTTACTCGTATATAGGCACGCATAGTTTTTTCTTTTATATTTTTTTGCGGTTCAAATTAATTAAAAACATATGAGACATCAGCTAACGTCAGAAGTTTTCTTCAAAGGGGCAATGAAGGGTTACAAATGTCATAGCAAACTAATAAGAACTAGATTAATTTTTTATGAAAATGCAAGTACATTTATTTATTTATTTATTTATTTAGGAAAAGACTTGTACAACAGGATAAAATCCCAATTACAGCACGGCATTATTATAAAAATCTGATGTGGCCAGCACATTACCTTCCGTCAGTTCTATGTATTTTGTATAAAGGTCATACAGAAAGTTCCTTGCAAAAGATTATATTTCTTGCAGGTACATTACCTTAAGGTAGTTGTATGTATTTTATACAAATTCCATTCAGAAAGTTTCTAACAAAAGATCCTATATTTCCAATAAAATTATAACATATACTGTCAACTGCACTTGACACTGATACCTTTCAATCAGAATTTTCTTAATATAGCAGCTGTTTCCAGAGTTACTGCATAGCTAGCTAATATATATGATAATTAATTTCTTTATAATTTTCTATACATATATGTATATATATATATATATATATATATATATATATATATATATATATATATATATATATATATATATATATATATATATTTAATATGAAGTATAAAATGCATTTAAATCGAATAGGGAATAAGATATTCTTTAATATTTATAATAACATTAAATGTGAAAAAATGATATTTAACATCGTTTTTTCAAGAAAAACTGTTGAAATCTTCAAATGAGGGTACTTCCGGTTGACCAATTATAACCAAAATCTAATCAGCTCTTCACATCGATGTAACGAAGAGGAATACGAAAGAATTATAATTTTTGGATTTAGAGTTATCGCATTAGAAAATTTTGTCACACACAGACACACACACATACATACATACATACACACACACACACACACACACCCTAAAACATGCTTATTCATCAAAAACTGACCACCGAATTTTTTTACCAATGACAATACCTTCCTTACCTAAAGGTAAAAACACAATAAATCGAAGTATACAGTGCATATTACAACAGGAGAATATTGAACTTACGCTAAGCTAACAAAAAACAAATAACCACTTGAGGGAAATTTAAATTACGACTATTACAACGAAGAAATTTCTTAAAACGCAAAATATTAAATGAAAATAAATCCAAAACAGGAAAAGTGTATGACATATTATTAAAAGTAGAGACAATTCTATTTATCGGAGAATTCATGGCTGAATTGGTTTTGTATGTTTTGATACAGAATAATTCATTTGACCTTGTAGAGTAAGAAGGTAGCCTAAATAGGAACTTTTCTAGGAGAGCAAGACTATCTATTAGTATGTGTACAATGAGTAAAAATTGCATTTAAAAAATAATCGCTGATATTGCTTTCGGAGAAAACGGAAGTAAAATTCAGGACCTTTTCACAGTAAAGTGGCATTTACGTTTCCTCCCAATTTATTGTTATTAACATACCTAGGATTGTTATGACTATCATAACTGCTGCAGATGTCGGTTTGAAATCCGAGCTCGTAGACCGAGGATTTTAAGACATTTAAGGCTTGTTATGATTCATAACATCCGTGGTTTGTTCAATAGTTTATCGGCTTCAGAAAATGAAGACATTAATAAAGATTATTTTTTAAAATTCTCTCATTAATGCTACTTTCAGAATGCCATGATAAACAGAACAAGTATTTTGACATTTATGTCAATATGACTAATATTCAAATCATATAATTTATTCCTCGTGCTTATTATTTTAGAATAAAGTAAACTGTGTTAAGAACGATACACTAACGTTATATGTATGTATTAATGAAGAGCATTATAATTTCATTAGATTTTATTTTCATTTTGTAGACTGTTGTTCACAAGTCAGTATGGTAATAATATTACCATACAAATACAGTTATTACTTAGTTACCAGCCTACTTTTGTATATGTAAATAAGGGTTTAATACCCTGAAACTGGTAAATAATATAAAGTATAGGATGTTTAAAATTAATAATATAATCACTGTCATTTGTTCCTATTTTTTCAATCACTCTATAATGATTATATAAATTATATTTGAGCATTTTTTAGATGTTTGAAGAAATCCAAAGATTAAAAAAAAATTACCCATATGCATACAAATTCCAAAATCAATCTGTATATTAGATTTACAAAAATATCTATACAGAAATATTAATACTAATTTGTTATTCGTACAAAATTCTCCGAGAGAAATTATTCTCTAGGTCTAGGTTATTATCAGATTTAATTATACCTCTTATTAAAGTATCATTTAGTATTGAGTAAAATATTTTAATTGTATAAATATAAGCAATCTTACAACAGATATTTTTGTAAAAACTGTATGCAGATCAAATTTTGCGTAGACTTCGCGAAAAGTATGTCCTGAATTTTGGAATAGAGTTATTTTCTAAGAAAACAGTGATTTTAATTTATTTGGATCAGATGGTAAGCCTATAGTTTGGAGAAAATCAAATACAGAGCTGGGTACAAATAATTTGTGTGGCATGACAAAACACTACTGTGTAAAAACGTTATTCTAGTCTCCAGAAAAAAAAATCGCCGCATACAATTTTTTTATTCAAGGCCAAATGCTTTTTAATTGAAACTTACATTTTTCAAGTGATGTGCAAATGCAGGTTTTTTCCGTTTCACGCACAAAATAGCTATTAAGAGCGCAAAATGGAACATTGTCGATTGCGAGGTTGTTTACTCGAAATCGACAATGTCCTTTTGCGCTCGAAACACATACAAGAATTTTTCTACAGTTGCCACAATGTGATCCTCTACCATACCAAAAATTTATTTGTTTCAAGTACATTAAACTAGTGCAGTGAAAAAGTGGATGTCCATTGGGAGCTTTCACGCCAAACTTTCGCAGGTGGCTGTTCACACAATTTATTTTATATTTAATTTTAATTAATCGTTATTTTCCATTCTTCTTGAGCTATGGCTTCTATCTAATCTAAGCATTTTATACTTTCGTTTTTGTAAATGAATGCCCTATTTTATTTTCGCAGCAGTGAAGCATTTTGTTTGGTTATGTAATATAACGACAGAGCAGTTATATGTCCGATTGACTTGTGAAGGTGGTAAATGTGTAACTACAGTGCCATTAGTTCCTGACTAAACGTTTCCATTAAGAAAGTGACATTTCTCAAGATTGAATAGTTAGAAATTTGGACAGCGAGCGATTTTCCTACTTTGTCGCGCATGAGCGGCAAAGTGACATTTTGCGTTAAAAAAAGAGAGCGCAAATGGCTACTTTGTATATAGACTATAGAAAAATAAATTGCCAGATCGCAGAACATTTTAGGAAAGATCGAGGAAAAGAGAATATATTTAACGGATTGCAGCAATATAGAGTAGATGTCGTGAACCCATTTACAAAATTTGTCAGTACACGGCGTTGATTGTATTCATGTACGATCACAGCCTCTATAGGCCCGTGTGGAAACTAAAGTATTTTATTCTTTACGCACTCATTGCATTTTGCATTTGAGGCATGCTTTAAACAGCTTTTTGTCTAGCTTTATCAAAAACATTAGTCGCATTAGTCTATTACCTACTTACAGGTAATAGTTCCAATGGAAGTACATAGATAGCGCATTCTAAGCGCTCATATTTAAAAAATACGATCAAATGCAGTATTGTCCTGTCGCAAGATATGTAATAAGATATTTTTTTTAAATTATGATTAGCAAATTAATTTATTTTAATATGTAACTACTGAATTGATAAAAATTAAAATTTATAAACAAATATAGGATAACTTCTCTGGTTTAACGTCAAATATAACATTAGATTGAATATAAATTTTGATATCTGACTTCATGAAGAAAACAAACATTGCTATTCTTCACTGAAATAATTTTGGAAACTTTCCGAAAATTGGGGGGGAGGGGGAGATTGAACGCCACTGCTATCATTTTATTCTGAAATATAAAAAGAAGACTACGATTAATTTTTTAAATGTAAAGTGTACGAATAATTTTGTCAACCATTGTATATATTTTTATAAAAGTAAAAAAAGATCAATTTATTTAACAATAGCGAAATTACAAAATATTAAAAAAATTATTGCGGCTTAACAAATAATAATAAAGATATTGTAAAACTGAAAATCGCTTTCAGTTATGATGAAGTTACATAAAATTTTAAAAAAATAGTGGAGGTCCCCAATGAAGCGTTCATGGTTCAGAAGGTTACAAAATTAATTGTATAAAAACTGTTTATAATAGAATAAAATACAGAATAAATTTAAAACGTACAAGTAACACTTAGTTTCCTTTAAATTTAAGTACTTAAATTTTATCTCGTCTAACCAACTTTCCGAATATAAAATTTTAAAAATGAGATAAAAACACGAAAAATACATGTATTATCATTCTTTTTCTAACAAACAACCAATATAGATGTAATTTAAATTCAGAGTTGATATAAAGCATCAAACATTCCTGCGAAAGTATCAAACAAAACTTATTTTATTATTCAGACTGTAGATATGTGTCTATAAAAATGATTATATATTGTGGCAATTCCAAATTCCTTACATATAATATTCCAAGTAACATTTTGTAAAATTCCAAAAATTTACAATTTTTTCTACTAAAAACGCTACAAAAAATCAGTGTTGGAACAACTTTTAGATAGTTCGATTAATAACATCTAACATTTTATTGCATTGCTAGTCCTGTTCGATTAAATTCTTTAGCAGTTTAGCAAATATCAAGAAATTTTATTTCCCTTATCTGTGTTTTGCGGCGTACTTCATTTATTGAGAAATCGACTCAGAAAAGTGATGTAGAATTATTTTATTAACGCGCGTGCATTAAGTTAATCGAAGGAATACTTATCTGATATAAGAACAAATTGATATAAAGTGAAACTAATGTTTCCAATAACTAACAGTTAACTTTATTAATAGAAATTTCAAATAGAAAATTGTATCTGTTATAGAGTATTAAATATTTATTACTTTAATTTTTATGTTAATGGAAAGTCCAATAAAACATATCTATTGATTATTATTAATGTTAAACATGTTTGTTTTTCTTTATTGAAAATCATTATCCATATACTGGGTCATATTTTCGTCTTCCCTTATTTCTGGTAGCTTCATTCCATATCAATACCTTCATTGCCACTTGACATTTTTTCTACAAAATGTTATTTAGTTATTTTCTAAGTAACATATTAGATAAAATTACTGCTCTAGAGATCTCCCAAAAACTGTAAAAGTTAACAGAAAACTCTAAAACCGTTCAAAACGTCAAACGCAAATTCAGAAATAAACATAAAACAAAGAGTCATAACCATAGCAACCGATCCAAGATATTTTATATTCCACCGTAGTATGCGTAAACAGATTCTGATCTATTGAAAGTCGTGTGGAATTATTCCAAACGGCATACGGAATTATACCAAACGGTTTGATGGAATAATATTGATTCTAAGATAATTTTTTGTCGTGGAATGTGTAGTTTGCAAAATAGTGTTGGAGAACGAAATTTTCAACACGTAAATTTTGAGTGTTGAAAGTTCTTTTTAACATGCTAAAGCAAAATCATGGAATACTTTTATTTTAATATATATTGTACAGGTATAGCCCAATTTACATTAAAATTAAATGTAAATGACGTACAATTGTTAAAATTAATGATTGGCGGCAAGGAATTAAACAAATTGTGATTTGTTGTCATTGTAGTGGTAGAGGAATCAGTAAAATCTGTCAGTAGTTTAGGAAATCCTGAATTGTTTTCAATATTCAAACAAGTTTTCAGCATAGAGTAGGAAGACCAAAATGTGGATAACTTCATTTTCTTGGAATTTTCGGCGAAATAATCCAGAAGTACATTTTCCGTAAATTTCTTAATATTTTTCTGTTTGTACCATGTGATAAATATGCTGCGTTCTCTTATATACTATAATTTAGATTTCGCTGGTAGCATTTGCAGTTTCAGCAACATTTTCATTCATTTTAAATGTTTTTATCTTCGGTCACCTTTAGGTAAGGAAGGTATTGTCTTTGGCCAAAAAATTCGGTGGTGAGTTTTTAATGAATAAGCACGTTTTAAGGTCCCTAGAAAATGATTTTACTATTTTTACGATGATGTCTGTATGTGTGTGTGCATGCGTGTCTGTGTGTGTGTGTGTGTGTGTGTGTGTGTGTGTGTGTGTGTGTGTGTGTGTCTACGATAACTCTAATACTACAATTCCAAAAATTATAATTCTTTCGTATTCTTCTTCGTTGCAACCATATGAAGAGCTGATTAGATTTTGGTTATAATTGGTCAACCGGAAGTACCCTCATTTGAAGATTTTAACAGTTTTTCTTGAAAAAACGATGTTAAATATCATTTTTTCACATTTAATGTTATTATAAATATTAAAGAACATTGTATTCTCTATACGATTTGACTGCATTTTGTACATCATATTAAATGGATATAGAGTTATAAAATTATAAAGAAATTAAATTTCATAAATTAGCTAGCTATGCTAGAAACAGCTACTATATTAAGAGAATTCTGATTGAAAGATGTCAGTGTCAAGTGCAATTGAAGGGTTTATTGCAAGAAGTCCCTAAGCGCCAAATTTTGAGAATTGAGATAAGGTACTCCATCTACTATTCGAAGTATGTACTTTCGAATAGTGTCTTCAAATTTGTTGTAGCAGGTCCCTAAGTAATATAATTTATATGTACCTCCCCACCAAAGTGTTTGTGGTTTTATGCAGTAAGTCCCTATGTTAATAAGAAGTCCCTTTATTTTGAACAAGTCCCTATGTGTAATGTGCATCTGGAATGTTCCGTGAGATTTCTATATTTTATCCTGTACCAGGACATTCTATGATACCCATTTATAGGTGTTTTGCCCTGATAGAAAAAAAGTGTCTTAAGGCAGAAAAAGTAAACAATTCAGATTACTACATAAATTTAATAAAAACATCTAGGACATAAAATTCGTTTGAACTTGTTTGTTTGCAACATTCATTGCAAACGAATAATTGCATATCTGATGATGAGAAACTTCCAGTTCTAAAAGTTCTTAATTTCAAAAAAATGTATACACCTAGGATAAAAACATCCGTACCCGGAATTTCTCAATTCAGATCTGTTACATTCTCTTCAACTTCAGCACCAAAATTCAGATCAACAATGCTACACGTACACGGGCTTTGCCTTGCACAAAGTAGACAAATAACAATTATTTATGGGGCTCATTCCCAATATGGCCTATCAGAAATTTTTAAAGATTAAAGATAAAAAGTTATAGAACGTTAAATTTTTGGTGCAGCATATTGAAAAAGAAGAAAGTAGAAAATTTTATGAACTATTAGATCAAGAAGCTGCAGAAGTTGAAGATACTGAAACGCAGGAATCAGATTTCGTAGAATATGAATAAAACTATGTTATTCTATTATATGCAATGTGTATTTTGCTTTTATTTGCAGAATATTTTGCTTTTCTATTCAATTTGTATGTAACAGTTCAACAAAATTATATATTTTTTTGACTAAAAAATCCTAAGTTCATTTTTAATAACATTTTATAAAAAACCGCAACAAAATTTTTAACCTTTCTTTTTGATATTTGGTGTAGTTTGATATGCTTCGTATCCTGGTAGTACTAGAACACAGTAGTCTAATTAATCTGAATTCAGGACAATGTTTAAATTTTAAAACGCGAATAACTCAAAATGCTAAAATGTCGCTTAGGGATTTCTTGCAATAAACCCTTCAATTGACATATTCGTAGTATATTTGTGTTATAATTTTACTCGAAATCGAGGGGTTAACCACTACCTGAAAATTTGTACACTGATTTCCAAAAATGGAAATATTTTGTAATATATTTCCATATTTCCGAATTTCCAGCAGTATTTCTACTTATTTCCAGAATTTTTTAGTATTTCCGAAATATATTAATATTTCCGTACAATTTCTAATATTTCCTTACAATCCTAATATTTCCTTGGTATTTCTAATATTTCTATATTATTTCCAATATTTTTTTAATGTTTCCAATTGAAGGAATATAAATTAAATAAAGATTCGTCTCGGTGTCACAAGAGTATTTATTGAAAACATAAGAATAACTATTTTTTTTACTGAACATCTACTGCCATATATTTAAAATTATTAAATTGTAAATGAAGAATTTTTGTGAGAAATTATTGTTAATTAATAATAGAATCGTTTACGGTTCTCGATGTTACAAAAATAACTGTATAAAAACAGTTTATAATATATAAAATGTATAAACAAAATTTAGACTTTTGATGAATATAGGTGAATGAAAACAAATATTATTTTTATATATTTATTTATTATTTTATAATGATTGATTAACATATTTTACAAGTATACTTATGAATACATTTTTTATGTATTTTTAATGGAATTCTTAATCACTTTATATTTTTTTGTAATATTCACTCTATCACATGTATTAATTTGAAATGGATTATTTCCAATTAAGTATATTGGCCCATAAAAAAAGAAGTCTTTTTCAACATACTGAATATCATTATGATGTGGCCAAATAAAACTATCTAAGCTTTCTTTTAAAAATTTTACCTTGTATTTCTCATTTTCTTTGTTTATAACTCTGCCAATGTACCAACTAGAGTCATAATAAATAGCATAATAATTTTCATTGACGATCTTTAATTCAATTTTGTCTTCATTTTCAGAATCAGTATCGAAACTTTCTGAACTATACGTGTCTTCAAAATCAGCTGACACATTAAGTTGTTTTTTGCAAGGTTTTTTTCGGAGCTGCAAATTTTGTTTCCCTTTGAGATTATTTTTATCAAAATTACTGTTTGAATTAGTACTTCTTACACCGCGCACACGATAAATTCTGTCTGTTGATAATCGGTTTTTATTAGAAAAAAACCAACAGAGGGATGATTTTCTTACAACAACAGTTTTATTATTCAATAAAATTTTAAGTACTGACCGAGGTAGAGCAGTATTATTTGATGAAGAGTGTGATAGGTTAGAGTAGTCTTTTAAATTTAATTCAGTAAACGATGAAAATATCGACATATCTTTATTAATTTCTTCAATTTCTGAATCAGATAAGTTAATTTCTGAATTCACGTTCTCATCTTGATCCGCACATATTTCTTCAGTGTCTTCATTTTCGATATCGTTTTCTTCCTCGGGCATATTGCTAAACTCATTAATATTTACGGGTTGCATTAATATTTGTTCAAAACTTTGTTTAGATATACTTGGTTTTAGTTTCATTCCTAATTTTTCAGCATCATTCAGAGCATTATTTTTAGCTGACTCTAATATTGATATTATTTCATCATTATCTGGTATTATAACATGGTTTACATTTTCTGATGATTTATGTCCGAGCCTCTTGTTATCTTCGCGGGGAAAATGAAATGTATCAGCTATAAAAATCATTAAATATTATTATATTCATTATATTTTGTATGTGATTACTTACATAAATCGGTTGTTATATCATTTATTGCTTGTATTCTGTTTAAACGATTTAAAATATCCAGCATACTATAGTTGACTACTGTCGAAAAAGTACTGGTCATGGATCTAGTTTGTCGAAACAGTTTTTCGCATGGCTGACTGCTATAAAGCCAGGGCAATAGTGCTTGTTTATTTGTTCGACATTTTTCTATTTGTAGTAATAAGCCATGAGCGTTTAATTCAATGCATGTATACGTATTTAGGGTTACAAAATTCTTTTCTATACTGTATTTATTTGTTAATAGCCATTGTCGCCATAATCTTAGAAATAATGTAGTGTACCATATAAAGTAAATTCGCTTATGAGTACTTAAGTTTTTATTTAAGAAGCTATCTAATACGAATCGAATTAAAATTAAATACTGTCTTGTGGCTTCACTGTTGGGAATTTCTTTTAATAAATCAGTAACATTTTCTGTTGTAAGTTTGTTCACTGCGTCAAAATTCATCTTATCAGTACCTACAAAAATTAAAAATTAATATAAAATAATTAGATGTATTACAGTTCAATTATTACTTTGTAAATAAGAGTGACAGAGACAGTGTTTGTCTTTAGAATATGACTTAATTAATATTTCAATATGTTGTGGAGAAACAAATTTATTACCCATTGGCAATACAACATTTGGTTTCAGAAATCTTGTTCTCATTTTTGTACCTATATGAACCGTATCCTGTATATAAATTGGCATATCGATATTATAATTCATCTGGAATTTATAATAATAATTAATATATACGTATATGTAAATTGGTATATGTTGTAGTACCTGAAAATAGGGTTTGAAGGGATTTAAGCATTCATGGGGTAATTTAGTTTTTATTCTCATAGCTTTTAGACATCTGGTGTCTCCATCACTCGAAAATCCTTCAATATTTATTCCATGCAATTTGGCTTCTTCTTCTATTTTATTCCACCGATTCAGCACTTCATTAAAAGTAAACCGATTATCACTTGAAAAAATGGCTAAGCAGAAAGCAGGAGCATTATCTACCATTGGTTGAGCCATAAATACGTAGGCATTGTTTCCAACTTTTTCATTTTGGAATGCATTTTCAATATCATTGACAGAATTCACAACAAATTTATCTGTCGACGGAAACCCTGTCTTACATAAAGGTCCAACAAAACCTATCATTTTATTCGTCTGAGAATCATATTTAACTATTTTTGTTAAAGCTGTTTGATCTTCCGATATATAAATATTGAGGGGATATCCACGTTTAATAAGAAAATTTTTCAATTCGGGCATTCGCACAACCCCTTCCTCTATTTTAGATTGTTTCTCAAGACAACGATTAATTGTTGTTATAGAAGGTAATATATTTTTCATGTTAGCATATAAACTTTCATAAAGTAGTCTGCCACCAACAATAAATAAATATAAACAGAATAGTTTAAATGGTTCGTTAAAAATGTTACCATGTGATTTTCTATTAAAATTTTGAGCGGCTACAGTCTTAAAATGGTCTAATAAATTCCTTACGTTGTTGCCAATGGCAGCCTCATTATTAACGACCTTGTGTAATTTTGGAATAGTATTTAAAAACAATTCTTTTAATGGTGTATTAGATTCTATTGTATTTTCCAATTCTTTTAAGAAATAATTTGTTATTTTAGGCTGATCTTTTTGAAAAATTTCTAGTTTATGTAATTTTCTTTGTTGGCGAGATTTAGTGAATTTGGATTCTTCCTTGATTTGAGACGATTTAGAAATCTCTTTGGACGTTTTATTAGCAGAAATGCACGCCTCATTTGCATTTCTGCCATCACATAAAAACGAATGATGTAATTTGTCGTCTTGATAATTTAACAAAGAATGATTTTGTGATTCAGATGATATGATGTCTAAAATTTCATTTGAGATATTTGGATCTAAAATAAATGAATGAGTGCTTGTAGATTCCTGAGAGGAATTTAATGTTGGGTCTACGATATCTACACTCGAATACAATGAATTGGACATTTCTGAATTATTACTGGCTCGATTACTGACATTTGAGTCTTCTTGTGAAACAGTAATATAAGATAATATAGAATTTTGTTGATTATTTTTTTTTGGATTTTCAATTTTTTTTTTAAAGTGTGTTTTTACATGTTTATGAAAATTAGATATAATCCATTTTTGACCCGTTCCACTTTTATGTGCATTATAACACGAAGATTTAAATTTGCAGAAACAACACTGTATTCTTGCGCATAAATTTTCGTTATCTACTGTAACTGATAAAGTATCTAACTTAGATGTCATTGTTTCTGCTATCAAATTGTCCAATTCCTTTAAACAGTAATTTTGTATATATTTTTTTGCTAACATTTCTATATGTTTAGCTGCGTTATGAACCATATTATCTTCTGTTCTGTTCTGTGTCTTTTTTTGCGAGGTATTTTCACTGTTATTGTTTGAGTTTCGATATTTTTTAATCCTTTTTCTTTTTTCTTTATTAGTTGTATCCGAGGATATATAATCATCATCATTAGCTATTGAACCTTGCTTTCTTTTTAGTGTTGTGATACTTGTAAATTTTTTCTTACATTCATCCTGTATATAAGTCAAAAAAATTTTATGCCCTGCTGATATTTTAAAAAGATGTATATTTTTAAAATAAATGCCATAAAATGTTTGTTTTTCTTCTTCGTCGAGTAGTTGCGGTAATTCTCCACGAGCAAATTCTTCTATAGAATTAATATCAGCCTCCTCTAATTTTGCTAATGACAAAATGTTGTCGTAACCCGTATAACTTAATAATTTTACTAAATTTTCTGGAATAGTTACGCCATATTCTGAACTCAATTCCTTTATAATGTCATCCAATGTATTGATAGAATTCATTCTTTATACCTATGTACACAAAATTAGCTCAAAAATAGTGATGCATGACGAGGCGAGAGTACTCTCGCATCTCGTCTCGTCTCGTCTCGTCTCGTTGCATTATGCGAGACGAGAACGAGATTGCAGTTTAAAATTCGAGGCGAGATCGATATAACAACTGCGAGAAGCGAAAAATCTCGCAAGATTCTCGCGAGAGTCTCGAAATAAAAAGTATTTGTAACTTTATAGCTTTGATTCATAAATTCAATGAACCGTACAAGGAATGGAGTCAACGCTAATTGGTGTATAGAACACGTGAATGTGAAAATTATATGAGCTCACTATATTTTTCTATCTATCTATCTAAAGTCGATTGATATCAGTCCCAGTGCGAGCAAATGCAAAATAAAGACAAAATCAGAAAAAGTTTTTTCTCCAACATTTCAGCCCCTAATTCACCCCACTTAAGACCACACTTAATAAAATTCTTACCATCCATGAAAAGTAAAAGATGTTATATTAAGCATCGATGGGAGCCAACACGGAGCGAGGCGGAGTGACTGGTTGCCGGCGGGTTCCCGGTGTAACGGTTTTTTTTATGACTAAATCTTATTTAAATAGTGGAATATATTTAATGATAAAGTGTACGAACTTTTAGTTACAAAAAATATTTTTTTAATGTTTAATTAGTTTCACTGATGACAGAATGTATTAACAGATCTTTATATTGAAATAGTTTAGAGATTACAATTTGGTGATAAATTAGTTATTTTAGAGGAAAATTAAATTATTTACGTATTTTATTTTATATACTTATTTATTATTTCTGGTGACCGTAAATGAATAAACATTATGTTCGCATTGAAATAATTTGGGACCAGAATTTAGTATTTCATCTCTTTATATAGTTACAGTTCTACGACTGCAAATACACGGAAGACGGTACGACTGGTGCGAACTTATATCTTGTAGTTAAACTGTTACGTAAATACGTAGTGCGCAAGCGCTTATTTTTACAGCGAGACTCGCGCGAGAACAAAACGAGACCCAAAAAAATACGCGAGAAGAGAGTGAGATTGAGATGCAGATCCGAAAACGAGACGAAATCGGTACTTTATATTTCTCGTCTCGTCTCGTCTCGCCTCCCGTGCACCACTACTCAAAAATCATATTTTAAATTTAGAAATATTGTATGTTTATAAGAATTCTTATATTTAATTAGTTAAGTTTATTTTCCAATAATTTCAATATTAACTTGCAAATAGAACCCTAAATTAAAATTGATATCAAATTACTACACTTACCTATACGCCAATGAAGCTCAAAATAAATAAATATTTAATATTAAACTTGCAACACTCACGTTTTGCACTGAAGTGATGGTGCGGTTAACACATGCTCGATAGTATTTCTACAATATTTCTTAAATATTTCCAAATATTTCCGAATATTTCCGAGTATTTCCAAGTATTTCCATGTATTTCCGAATATTTCCGAGTATTTCGTTGTATTTCGAGTATTTCTATGTATTTCGGAAATATTTTTTGTAAAATGTACACTGATTTCCAGTGGTGGGTAACCCCTCGCTCGAAATATAGGATATTTTTGCTCGAAACTTTTTGTATGGAATTTGTACAAAATACATACAACTGTCGAATGGTAATCTACATACACGAAATTTAGAATCTTTTGCAAGGAACTTTCTGTATGGATTTTATAGAAAATACATAGGCATTTACGAAAATTCTACTGGTAGATACCGCATCTACTGACTGTGTTCGAAAACACGAGTGGTAAAAAGTTACCGTGTACAATATCTACCAGATCCATCTACAGGATTCATGAAGAATCTAATCTCAAAAAAAGATAGTGATGCAAAGCGAAGTCCGCGCGTTAAAAGTTTGTTAACTACATCAAATTTCTAACCTGTTTCAAACTTTTTTATAGGTTAAGGATCTACCATCTACCCTGTTTACCACTTGCATTCTTAAAATATCGATTCCGGTAGCTATAACCTGATAAACAGCTGTTTACCGGTAACAGTTCACCGGTAGAATTTTCGTAAATGCCTCATATAACTGACGGAAGGTAATGTGCTGGCCACATCAGATTTTTTATAAGAGTACATTAAGATACAAGTTTCATAAGACATGATTTTAGCGCACGCGTCTTTGTTAGAAACGAGCGTCTTGCCGCGAGTTTTCTAAGAGGGCAAGTACGCTGAAATGTCTTATGAAACGTGTATTTTATAGTATTTTTTCTATTTTGGTCATTTTTTCAAAAAAATGCATTATTTCGTGTTCAGGAATTTCTATTTCGGTTCTTTAATGTGTACTTTATGAAACTCATTTGGATGTCATAATGAAGTACTTTATGACACCCAAATGGGTTTCATAAAGTACACATTAAAGCACCAAAATAGAAAAAGTATTATTATATATGTCAAAATTATGAAAATCACTGTTTGAAAATTTACTTATCCCTAGCAATGAAACAAATTCACTCAATTCAATATATAGTAAACTGTGATTTTGGTTTTCTTTTTTAAGAAATGTCAGAATAACATTTGATGAGTATCAGATTTTGCAGAAAAAAATTATATTATTTATGAAATGTCGTGGTTGTAGAAAAAATAGCGTGTAATACATATGCTGAAAGCAGGTCTGCCACACTCATGTGTGTACTTAATTATAGGGATCTACGGCAATGTTGCTAGGCAACCCCTACATAAACATTTCATTAGTTACGATAAGGAATGACGTATTTCCCAACCTCTACAAGGTTAGGAATCGACATATTACTATAAAGTTTGTGAATAAAATGTTATTACATTTGTTTGTAATTTTATTTCAATACCATGGCTAACACTACAAAAAGTAACTTTCATAAAATTTTAAATTCAATTTTCTCGGTTACGAAACGTGCAAAATAAAATGTAATTATTGAGTTAGATGCAGAATTCAATACTCTATTACAATTATTTTAAGCATTATTGTCTAACTCTAACATTAATAGGCCACTTTTGCGCAAGTAAAAGCTATTTGTTTACATCCGGTATATGTTATAAATGTTTTAAATATTTGTATCTTATTGCCAAATGTTGATTATTGAGAAATAAAAATAAAACTAGTTTCTTTGTGTATGGTGTTGATTGGTTTTAGTAAAAACAATGAAACCAGAAGTAGTACTTGATTTGAAGGTCTTTACTGTTTTCTTACATTGATTTAAATTTGGGAATTTATATTATATCAAATATGTATTACTAGCTGTACCCGTTGCAAATATTTACAAAAATAGTTATTTCTGTATCATTTGGTTTACTTTACTCGGCCCTTCGGGCCTCTGCACATAAATTCCACATTCTTGATAAAAAAATAGAACTTCCGAGATACATACTAAATTTTATTTGAAATCGAAAAATTGTAAAAATGAAATAATTTATTTATGAAGTTGTAAAAAATCTGATGTGGACACCACACGACTTCCTTGTACGCAAGACTAATATGAAGTATAGACTCAATTGTAAAATTGCACGTATTTGACGTAATTTGAAATTAACATCTATTTTTTATTTTTTTGTTATTTTTTGTCCTAATCCATAGCAAGCTTCATTACAAAAACCAAAAAGTATAAAGTTTTAAATTTATATATCTCGCTTATACAAAGGGCTAATTTAATAATACTTGATGTGCTAGACGCAGAATTGAATTCTCTAAAACTCGTATTTGAAGCATTTATTTCTAAAATCAAAATGAAACCATTTTATTCAAGAAAAACTGTTAACAACTTCAGGTAATATATCACTTCCGGTTAGCCTGTTTTAACTAAAATCTACTGTTATTCCAATTGACATAAAATACATATATCAAATTTGAAAAGTTTTGGATTATATTTTAAAATAGTTTTTGATTAAAATCTATTATAGGCTTTAAATAAAGTAACATTTCTGGAAATTATGTAATGATCAAAAAGGGAGGTGCACAACTAGATGTTATAGTAGTCCTAAATACAAAATTTCAACTTTCTACGGCTTACCGTTTTTGAGTTATGCAAGATACGTACGTACGTACAGACGTCACGACGAAATTAGTCAAAATGGATTCAGGGATGGTCAAAAGGATAAAGGATATTTCCGTTGAAATCTGAAAACCGAAATCTTTCGCGATTACAATACTTTCTTTACTTTGTACAAAGAAGTAAAAACACTAAAAATTATGTGTTTTACCTCTCGATCCTTAGCAATGCTAGCGCCGCTCTTGGCCGCTCTCGAAACCATCTTCTTCAATGCTTTTCTTATGTAACCTTTGAAAATTAAAGAAAAACTATATAAAATTTTGAACCTTGACTACTTCTACGACACGTCCGGAAGTTGATAGAACATCTCTACAAAATTTGGCGTCGCTATGTAAAACGGTGTACATTTGTATAGACCATAGGCGTAACTAGGGGGAACCATGGGGAGCCCAGCCCACCTCAGCATAGCCGTAGCCCCCACTAGAAAAATATACATATTAGTGTAATTATTTTATATTTTAATTATTGATATAATTTTGTGAATGGTGTTAATTGATTAATCGACAGGCACAGTGAGTAGTAAATAATGTAGTAATTTTTTGATGTGAAAAATACTGATCAGGCTCTATAATTATTCAACAAAATATGTTCTTTTTTCAAGAATAAAATAAGCTTTTTTACTTTACATCCTAACCACATTATTCTTAAATTCACTGTATTTAATCACTAGCTAAATTACCCGGTGATGTTCAGGAGTTTTCACGTGGAAAATTTCAAAACAATCCACATTATAAGTATACTTAAATATTCCGCAGAGTTCAAATAGTTTCTAGCATGTTCCAAAATCGTCTAAAATGTTCATAAAAGTTTCAGAAGGTTTTTTATAAAGTTCCAGAGCGTTCTAGAATGTTCCAACAAGTTTAGAACTTCAAGAGAATTCCGGGATTTTCCATAAAGTTCCAGAACGTTTTAGATTTTCCTTTTCCACAAAGTTCTTCAACGTTCTAGAATGTTTCTGAAAGTTCTATCTGTTTGTATCGCTATTTAAACTAAACTAAACTCAGCCGCCCTTTGTATACTTTACTACTTTAATGGAACATTCAACACTTTTTTGGAATATTCTAGAACAGTGATTTTCAAGACACATTTTTTAATGCGTACATACGACAAAATGAGATTTCCCATCTACTTTGCATTTCAAACTCAAAGACCCTCACCCGCCCCCCTCCTAGAAAAATTATCTAGTTACGCCCATGGTATAGACGTCAAACTTTCACTTTTACATACAAGGTATAATAGTGTGATCAAAAAAATTCCTAACTCGGAGTAGGCTATGAACAAAGAAACATAATCTTAATTTGAAAGTATTTAATTAAATGTCAATTTGACACGAGAAATTGTCAAAAATGTTATCTAAAGAATTCAAAGCATTTCTTCTTGAATCTTATTTTAGAAATGGAAATATATTAGAAAACGGCGAGTGGTAATATACTGTATCCTCCATTATTATCGTTTCTCCTTAAAATTGCATTTCAAGATTAATTTTGACTGCTCGGCTTTTGAATTGAATAATCAATCAGACGTTCCTCCTTGGATCAGACATGCGTTTCCCTGTTCATAGCCTACCCCGAGTTAGGATTTTTTCTGAACACACTGTATTTGTGTGCTTCTATGACAATATGACAAAAGCAGAAACATCACTTTCAGCTAACGTACTAGTTATTTATGTAACAAGTGTGTAAAGTAGTACTTTTTTGGTCGAGTGCGATGTTGTAGCACGAGACAAAAAAATCTATTTTACACACGTGTTACATACAACATTTTTCCTACAACCGAAATGGTATTGATGTTCCTCATAATACTAAGTGTACAGGCATCCAGCAGCTTCAAATACTGTTAGTACTCTTTCTCATAATACTGTACAAAATGTAACTTAAACGCTTGGAAGAATCTCAGACAGACGATGATTAGTCTTTTATAATGTACAAATTGTACATTTAATATTAATATTAAAAATTAGGTTAGGTTAGAATACATTTCAAAAAAATGTTATGTTCACAAAAATTAGATTAGTACTCAATCTGTTAAAAAATTGTTTCATTTACAGTGTATATTCATATTTCTTAATAAATTGTATTACTTTCATTATTATTTACTACCTAATTATATACTTGACAGGTAAATTAACCGAATTTTAATGTTGACTAGCAACGCTTATTTGCTTTTCAAGCACTAGTGCGTGAAAAGTACTTTTCACGCACTAGTGCTTGAAAAGTGACACTTTACACACTGTAATGAGTGCGTGAAAAGTACTTTTCACGCACGGTTGTAGGAAAAAACATTTTTCTTTTTTAGAAATGTAACATATTTCCGGGAAATGCAGATTTATATATTATTATTAATTTATTAATCCCATAACCTGATTTTACTGTACTGGCAAAGTTTTAAATTTGATCACAAGTATTTGAAAAAGTAACCTATGTATGTATCTGTTTTTACTCTATTCTTAGAAAAATAGTGGATATATTCAAATATTTATAAGACAGAGATAAATAATTATATTTCATAGTTATAATACGTATATACAGAGTGGTGACTCGAACACCCGAATATAGGGATTTAACATGTAAAATCATAATTTTCGTAATTTTCTGCTTCCCAAATTATTTTAAGTAAAATAGTTTCAACTAAATCAATAAGCAAAATTAATTTTACTTGCTTTGTAACGGCGGAAATTAGCTTTAACAATGTGAAAATCAATTGCGAAATAGCAATAGCCGTGGAATTGAGACAAAAATTAACAAATGTCTAGCGGTTTATCTGTCAAGTTAGCTCAGTTTATTTTTATTATAATATGATTTGTAATTTCTGTTCAAATGAACAATAATCATTTTAAATTAATAGATAATTGTTCACTGAAACAGAAATTAAAAATAATACCTAATAAAAAATAAATTAACCTAATAATAATAAACCGTTAGATATTTGTTAATTATTTTGTCTCAGTTCCATGGTTATCGCTATTTTTCAGGTGATTTTCGATATTTTCATAGCTAATTTCTGCAGTTACAAAGCATGCAAAATTAATGTTGGTTACTGATTCAGACGTAGAATTTTAGGCTATACAATTTTTATTTGAAGCTTTTGTACCTAAAATAATAAAGGAAGCAGGAAATTACGAAAGTCTGATTTTACATGTTAAATCCCTATGTTTGGGTGTTTGAGTTACCACTCTGTAGGTACTTCATCTAACTAGCCTAACTATTGTTACTAATAATTGTATATAGTTCTATGTATTTTGTACAAATTCCATACAGGAAGTTTCTTATAATTGATTCTATATTTGCAGTAAAATTATAACACAAACATACTATGTCAATCGCACTTGACATTGACATCTGTCTATCAGAATTTTTAAAAATTTATATTTGCTGTTTCCAGTGATATTGCATAGCTGGCTGCTTTATGAAATTTAATTTTTTTATAATTGATAATTGAATATGAAGTATAAAATGAGAATAAAATATTCTTTAATATTTATAATACCATTAAATGTGAAAAAAATATATTTAACAGCGTTTTTTCAAAAAATCTGTTAAAATCTTCAAATGAGGGTACTGCCGGTCGACCATTTGTAAGCAAAATCTAATCTGCTCTTCATATGGATGTTACGAAGAGGCATACGAAAGAATTATAATTTTTAGAATTATAGTGTTGGAGTTATCGCCGGAGAAAAAATCGTCACACACATATTTACACACAGACATACAGACATCATCGCAAAAATAGTAAAATCGTATTCTAGGGACTCTAAAATGTGCTTATTCATTAAAAACTCACCATCGAATTTTTTAACCGTAAACAATACCTTCCTTGCCTAAAGGAAAAAAAATATATTACTGTTGTGCAAATGTAAGACACTTTAATTGTGAAACAAACTGAAATAAACAGTATTACGTAGGTATATTATTAATCTCTACATTGTGTTCATTTCTATTATCATTAATTTGAATATAATGATCCAACTCAAATGACTTATGAGAAATTTGTGTTATTCACATTTTTAATTTATATATCGATTACCATTATTGAAAACAATTACACTTTAAAGAGTTCTAGCAATTGTTTACAAAACAGAAGAGTAAAGATTAATTTTCATATTTCTGATACTCAAGACAACAGTCGACGAGCGCAGTGTTAAATCACGAGCGATTTATCGCGAATGAATTATATTTCGCGAGTCGATAGATATAACTCGTCCCGCAATCATTTGAACAAATGACTTTTAAATCCTACGTACCAATACGAATCGTTGCCACTTTGAATTTTTTTACGTTTCACGCAAATATAGCCTCCTTTCAGTGCACATTACATGTCTATGAAAGATGAAAATTGCTTGAAACCATTCAAATAGGGAAAGGGATGGTAGTTGGACAGTAAAACTCTTGTCATCTTTATTATAACGTTAATAGAGGAATACAGCGCAGGGTATGAAAAAAATCGATTTTTTTGAAGAAAATCAAATAAATCTATTTTTTTGATTTAAATCAGATTTTTTTGATTTAAATCATTTATTTTTGAATGGCGTACTAAAATTGAAATGTTTTATCATTTGTCTACTTCTATGGAAAAGTATGAGTAATTTAATATTTATTCTTCATTAATTAGTTATGTAACCAAATTGTTTGATTGAATATTAATATTAATAATTATGTAGGTAATCTTATTAGTCGAGGTGTTAGTTTTCGGTACAAATCAAATACAAATTATTATCAAACCAATTTTTATTTGTAAAATTAAAGCAAATTACATAAAATAAAGTATTATTGTGGCAAAAATAAAAATAAAAAAAGAAATTATCTACACGAGAAACGTGGAAACCAAGCGAGGTATGTCATCAAAATAGTTGGAAAAGTTACTGAACTTATGATGACAGCGATTGTTAGATTGATACTTTGACATTACATAATTTAACATTAATATGTATTTTTTGTAAAATAAACGTAAATTTTGTATGATTTTAGAAATACATATTTAACTTTATGATATTGCTAACTAAATCTGTGACGTACTTCGTCGGTTGGGTGATTCCTCTTTATTTGTTTAGCGTTTTAAAAAGAAAAACGCAGGTAGTTATTTCGTAGTAATATTTATAGGCATTTTCACATCATTTTCGACATAATTGTTTTTAAATGAGACATATTTCCTTATCTTATTTTTGTGATTTTAATTTAAAAAATCATGCGATTTTGATCGCGATTTAAATCACTGATTTAAATTACATGATTTAAATCATACATACCCTGCTACAGCGCAATTGAATTAAGAGAAATTCGAAAAAAATATTGGAAGTATTTATATGCTTAATAATGAATATTAATAATGAAATAAAACGATATAATTGAAATACTTAGGAAATAAGTTTTTTTTTTATTATAGCAGCTCGTCACTCATATGAAATCCATATACATGATTTTAATTGGCAGCTCTAAGACGGCCTATAAATATAACGAATACCAAGTTAGGGGAGAAGCCTTCTACCAATGGAAGTAAAGAAATTCAAACAGCGGAGGCGTGGCTATCAGTCCAGTACTGCAATTCTACAACAGTTTTTATTTGAATATAAATGTTTTGCATTAAACTTAATAATTTAAATACAATTCCATCTATAAATCGTGTAGACTTTTACAATACAATAATATTCATTTATTTTTTATAAATATAATTTAGAAATAGTATATATTTCAAGAACATTTAGGTCCTTAAAGAAAACAGTTTGATATAAAAACTTATATTCGTGACGTCACATTTATATTTTCAAATTTCGGGGGACTATAACTCGCTTATTAATAGGAATTTTTCGCCGGATTTTCACTGATAGTCTTACATTTAATTATAAGTTCAGACGAAATTAAATCTCCTATTGCACAATTGAATTTGTTATTAACACAAACCGTCGAAGTTTGTATTGCATTTATTTATTTAATTTAAATATAAATTAAACTACTTTATCTAAACCTTGTAGTTAAATTAATTTTTTATCTACCCTTGCGGTTAAAGTGCTATTCGATCCACTATTTTCAGTAGAAAAAGGCACTCTTTAAATCTGCTATACAAAAAATAATGGTAAGAATATATGTAGGTGTTAAAATCTAATCATAGCAAAGCTTTCTTGAATTTTGTATTATTAATTCTCACTTGTTTGATATAAGATTGAAAAACATTTTAATCAAAAATAATAACAAATATCTATTATTCGTAATAAAAAAATATAAATTATAATGGCACCATCATAGAAGGCAAGTAATTTTTCGAATGGATAGCGAAAACTGTTACTTTCTGTTTATTATTTTATTTTATAACGCTATTCGTTTAGAAATGTTAATCGAAATGTGTACATTTTGATACTTGCGGTTATTTACATTTACACGAAAACTCATTTTCTTATATATTTAATTAATTATAAAATGTAAACATGTCAGTGTAATATACTCGTAAAAGTATATAATATACATATAAAAATATTTTAATTTTACCTCTCAATTTGCTGTTTCACTTTCAACACATAACACATTAACTCATGAATAACAATATTTAATTTTGCTTTTAATAAATGAATTTATTATTCGAAAAAATGTATTAAAAAAGAAAAAGAAATTAAAATTTATGCAAAGTTTTCTATATGATTTTACATTAAATGATACAGGCTTTCTCCGTATGTCATAAAAAATCTCTATATTATCTGTATATTTTCTATATATTATACAGAGTGTTCATTTTAAATAGTCCGCCATTGCTATCTCTAGAACTATAAGAGCAACAATGACGGTTCAATTGGCAAACAATTTCTAATTCACAAAACAAATTTAAAGAAAAAATTATTTTTTTGGACCAGTGGTTTTCAACATACCTAATTTTTAAATTTAAATGAGATCATGTATTTTTTATTTGCTCATTCGTCAGAGAATTTAATTGTGAATTCAGTATAATATTTTTTATTTGAAATCGTCACTAAAGTGCACAAAAATCGGCATTAAAAGCTCAGAAATCGGCACTAAAGTAATCCATTATAGGACGATTTCTGAAAATGCAGTGTTGCCAACGATATAGTAATTATTGTATACGTAAAATAATTGAAGCAGGTACACGATGTACAATAGTGAATTAATACTTAAAATGACATAAATTTATACAAAATGAACGGACTAAATAATACCAATAAATAAGTTTCAAATAAAACACAAAATTTTGAGTGTTCTTTACGAAAACTTCATTGCCCGATGTTTGCAACACTGAATACATTCGAATGTGTAACAGACGAACTGACAGCTAGATATAACCTATAGAAATACCATTATGTGGAATCATGCATTACAAGAAAACAAGAAATTGCTACGAGAATTCTTGAAGGGCAATCCATAGCCCTACCATCAACATCAACAGCCGATATAACACTTAATAATTTAAATAAATTACAACCCATTAATATTGCAAATAATAAAAATTGTTCTATTTCAATAAATATAAATATTTAAATAAATTGTTTCAAAGTTATAATTTTGATAATATTGAATGGCAGACAAGGCAAACAGGTATGTAAACATAACCTATAAAATAAATATTTCTTTCATTTTCACAAATTTTCGATTTCAAATAAAATTTAATATGCACCTCGGCACTCAAGCACCTTTTTATCACTCATGTGGTTTATTTTCCTCGGCCCTAAAGGACCTCTGAAAATAAACTCCACATTCGTGATAAAAAATAGAACTTCAGTGCCTTGATACATAAATAACTATAGTCTCTTACATAATGATTTTTTTGATAAAACTGTTTTAACGTTTTATAATAATTTGACTAAAATTTATATTTTAATAATTTGAACCGTTGAGGAGTTAAGAGCTAAATAAAATGCATTTTTTTGGGACAAATTTTTCCCAATTTTTTCCAAAATTTCGCTACTATTTTCCGCAATCCCTTTTTGACCCTTTTAATATATTAATACATCAAATCGACCCTCTAGTATGTTTTTAGAAGAATTAACACTATCTTTAACCGAAATCGAAATATTGATCGATTTTTAACCTCACATTTTTAGCCTAAAATGTACTATTTTTAAACCGAGATTGAGGAATTTTTAACTGGAAATTTAACTACTTTTATACCGGAAATATACAAATTAACCCTCTAAAGTTCATTTTTGCAAAAATAAACACTATCGAAATCGTGATATTGAACTATTTTTAACCTCACATTTTTAGCCGAAACCAGGGCCGCTCCGTGCGGGTGGGCAGGTTGTGCCCCACACAAAGGCGCCTGTCTTTGAGGGGCACCGTTTCAATACAGTAAAATAACTAATAGTAAATTTTTATAAAATGCCCTTAATCGTAATGAAAAATAAATACTATACAACTTACAAATTAACGTGATAGAAGTGAACAATATATTTTTTAATTTGCTTGCATTAGAATTATAAGTAAAATAATTATTGTACCAATCGGTTCGTTATTTTTCTACCATTGTTTAGGCCCGGATTAGCATTTCTTTACGCCCTAGGCCAAAATTCATGACTGCACCCCTCCTCCCCCCTCCCTCTTTCAGTATATACCGAGTTTTAATAATGCTTGATTTCATTAAATTTTTGTTCTATATCGGTGCCTTTATGAGTCTATATACGCACTGAAAACATGTTAAGACGATCTATAAATGTACTGTTTTTGGAACTCTTCGTTTTCTAGAGATGGTATGACTTACTTCTTTTAAAACTGATACATAAATGACATACCAACATCATTTTGCTGTCAGTCAACAAATAATTTTCATCCCTGAAGTCCAATTTGTTAGCGGGAAGTGCTACCAACGTAACTGATTTTAGAAGTCGCATTTATTAAAAATCTAATAGAATTATAAAATTACCCCAAAAGAAAAAATAATATAAAAACCGCGAAGCGGCTCGTTTTCCAAAGTTGAACTCGTGGGTTAACAGATTGCCCTATGAAATTTGTTTTTCAATATACCTACTATTATCAGTCATCAATGGTACATTTACCATCTTTGTATAAGTAGCTAAAGATTACAACTTTTATTTTGCTTCTCTATCTCTCGAATGAAACGCATGTAAACAATAATTTTGGACTTTACTTCTGAACAGTTTTCGTATTTATACTTTTATTCTAAAATTCATAGGGCAGAAATTATTACAGTATGAAAATGTTAACATTGTATTTGCTAAGATTCGTAAGTAGACACGCGGTATATAAATATTAGAATTATTTAAAATCTTCGATAACTGTCATAGTTCAACAGGATTTACCAATCACTCTACTATACTAATTTTGTATAATTAAAGCAAATGTGACTGTTTGCGTTGTCTGTAAAATTGTTGATTACAACAAAGGATTTTGATTATAACCTATTGACTACAAGAATGAATCCAAGACTATTTCATCAATATATTAATTCTTCATTTTTGAAGGCGGGGGGGGGGGGGGTTAGGTGCTAAAATATAACTTTGTACAAAGGCGCCTTATACCCACGGAGCGGCCCTGGCCGAAACTAAACATGTGAACATCTATATTTGGGAGCTCATAACTCCAAAATTGTTTAAAATCGTAATGTATGGGGTTAAAATATAAATTGACTCGCAGTTGCAAAGCCCGCGGGTATCAGCTAGTTTTAAATAAAAATAATATCAAAGTTTCAGTTTTCGATATTACAGGTGACCAGATAAAAAAATCTGATGTGGCCAACACATAACCTCTCGCCAGATATTTTACCTGGTTCTACGCATAAAACGAAAAATATTTTTAAATACAAATACATATATTCATATCTCACTACAAAATAATTCTCACATACATTTGCAAAATCTATGGGTTATTTTAAAATAAATTATGTACAATACATACATTTTCTTTATATTCAATATCCTGAAATTTTCTTTTTCTACTTTCCTTTTCTTTTTCTTTATATTCGTCATTTTTTCGCAAATTCCTTTTATATTCTTTTTTACATATATTCATTTGCTTTGTTGCCTTTTTTTATTTTCATAATCTTCATAATAATGTACAAATATTTTTGACAGAGGCATACAAATACAAACATTTGAATTTCTTGCCTTGCAGTAGTTTGATCTGAGATTTTTTACATCAAATTATTTTATATGCCTTTCTTTATCTCTAAATCTATAGAAGATATAATAATGAATTTATATTTATCGAATAAAGAATTTAACGTTCTTTAATATAAGTATTTACATAAATTTTCGATAAATAATATTTAGATGATTTTTTTCGTGTAACTACTACTTCCGGTTATCCAATTGTTACCAAAACTGACTGGATTCTTCCCATTATTGTTAGATTGAGGAATCCGTAATTAAAAATGTCTTAAGTCTTATAGTATTTGAGATATAGTGACTCCAACATCCACACACACACACATCCACACACACACACACACACACACACATACGGACATCATCGTAAAAATGTTATAATCGGATTCTAGGGACCTTAAAACGTGCTTATTCATTAAAATCTGGATATGCGATTTTTAGCATGAATACAATACCTCTCTTAGCGAGAGGTAAAAAGAAACCGCTTGTATTGGATTATATAGTATTCCACTTTCTGTTGTCTGCAATGCCAGTTGTAAGAACATACGTGTCAGAGATGGTTTTAGAGCACTAAAATGTAGGTATAATAATGGGAAGACTGCAAACAATGGGAAATAAATTTCACTTTTTAAGTATCTCGGTCAAACGCGATTGTAGAAATACAACCAATTTTCTTCAGACATGATAACAATGCATTTAAGAAAACAAAGTTATAGGTTATAGTAAAGCTTTATGAATATCATAAACATTACAGCGTCAAGAACAAAACAACTGAACACTTCATTTGAATGAATCACAATTAGAGATGCATTTAGTGCAATTGTATACACAGAAATAATTTCTGATAAACTAGCTGATATCCGCGGGCTTCGCAATCGCGAGTCAATTTATATTTTAATCCCGTACAACACGGTTTTAGTGTTAATTTGAAAATAATTCAAACAATTCAGGAATTATAAGCCCTCGATAGTGTTTATTTTTGCAAATATAAACTTTTGGGGGTTAATTAGTATATTTTCGCTATAAAAGTGGTTAAATTTCCAGTTAAAAACTTCTCAAACCTGGGTTCGAAAATTGTACATTTTTGGCTAAAAATGTGACGTTAACAATCGGTCAATATCTCGATTTTGGTTAAAGATAGTGTTAATTCTTTCAGAAACGAACTCTGGAGAATCGATTTGATATATTAATATTTTAAAAGTGTCAAAAAAACCTTAGAGATTGTGAAATGAGATGTACGAATTCTTAGAAAACTTAAGAGAAAGCGGATTTTTTGGAGCCTGAGATTACCAAGGTCACTGTAAGGGATGTTGTATAAAAAATATACGTGACTTTGACAATGAAATGAAATGTTGGGGAAGGGAAAATAAGGACAGCGACACGTATTTTATTTACAACTAACTATTTACACTAATAACAACAATAATAATATATACCCCATAAAATTGACCCCTGTGGTGCACTCTCCACGCCAGCAATGAGTGCCCGTGAGGTGACGCCTGGTAAACGCCCGCACGGTACAAATATGTCATCATTACCGATATCTGCGTACAAAGCAGATTGGCTCACCCAGCAATGGGTAATATGCCGTGATGATATATTTATTTATTTATTTATTTATAATATATACAATATATTACAGTGGGTTAGAGCACCTACACCGTTATTATTAAAGACGCTGGTCTACCAGTCGGGGAAAGTGCCCTGACCAATCTGGCTACGGCCTTGATTCCAATAAAAATAAATGTGACTTTCTTTTTAATTATCCGAAAACCCTAGTATTAAAATTACCTCTTAAAAATGTTTCTGAGGATATACACATTTCGCTGTGCTGATTCTCAATCGAAAGAATTTTTCCAAAATTTGGAAAATTATTTCTTGTTGTGTATTCAATTCTTGCAGTGTTCTTTTAGTGCGCTACTGCCGACAAGAAACTCACTATGTACACAAATTTTCATATTAATTGTTTGAAGAGATCAAGTAGACAATGATCCTAGAAGAGTTTAAAAATTAATATCTCAAATATTTATTAGAATTTTTTAAATGTGATTGTACTGATTTTCTTAGATTTTCATGCACTATTATATAAAATTATAAACAATTTGTTGATTGACGCAGAGTCGAGAGTCTTGTCGAGACTCGAGACAAGACGAGACTGACTACAAGTCTCGTCTCGAAAAGACCAAGACAAGACCAAAGTAGTCGAGACTTAATCAAGACCAAGACAAGACCGACCTTAAGTCTCGTCTCGTCTCGTCTTGTGGCACACTACTCTCAACTCCTCAACGGTTTAATTTATATTCAAATTAACACTAAATTTGTGTTTTACGAGGTTTACAACATGCATTAACTTAATTTCAAATCTTAAAATCGTCCGGACAAAGTTTTGTTTAAATATTTGTAAAACAACGCTCGTTGCGAATTTTTCGCAATTCTTCCAAACCACCAAAACTTTTATTTGGTTATGAATTTAACTGAAATTTACAGGAAACGTATAAAATTAACTAAAAATCATTTCTTAATAATTAAAATTTGTTGAAAATGTTGATTTTTAATAAAAAAAATTTAATTGACAGCAGAAAAGTGTGGTTTTGACATTTTGACTGTGTTGGTAAGGCCGCACTCGAAACTACTGCCAATTACCAATGCTATTCTAATGTATCCTTTAAAAATTAATTATAAAAAATCTGATGTGGCCAGCACATTACCTTCCGTCAGTTCCATATATTTTGTACAAATTCCATATAGAAAGTTTCTTGCACAAGATTCCATATTTCAAGTACATTACCTTCTGTTAGTTTTATGCATTTTGTACAAATTCTATACTAGAGATTCTATATTTCTAGAAAACTATAACACAAACATGTCAATTGCAATTGACACTGACATATGTCAATCAGCATAGCTAGCTGCTTTATGAAATTTATTTTTTTATAATTATATGTAATCAAATCGTATAGAGAATAAAATATTCTTTAATATTTATAATAACATTAAATATGGAAAAATTATATTTAACAGTGTTTTTTCAAGAAAAACTGTTAAAATCTCAAGATGAGGGTACTTCCGGTTGACCAGTTATAACCAAAATATAATCATGTCTTCACATGGATGTAAAGAAAATGAAAAACGAAAGAATCATAATTTTTTAAATTGTAGTATTTGAGTTATTGGATCCGAAAAAATCGGCACACACACACACACACACATACACACACATATACACACACACATATACACATATATATACACACACATATACACACACATATACACACACATATACACGCACATACACACACATACACACACATACACATACACACACACACACACACACACACACACACACACACACACACACACACACACACACACACACACACACACACACACACATGCATACATACATACATACATACACATACACACACACATATATATATATATACACACACACACACACACACACACACACACACACACACACACACACACACACACACACGCACATGCGTATACACATCGTGAATATGTTAAAATGGGATTCTAAGGGTCTTAAAACATGGTCATTTACCAAAATCTCGATATGCGATTTTTAGCACGATCCCTATACCTCTCTTGCCAAGCGTTGCTGGAGGTAAAAAACTATGCAATATTTTGAACTCTAACATCTACGACACGTCATGAAGCTGAAAGAACATCTCTACAAAATTTGGCGTCGATTTGTAAGACGGTGTTGATTTGCCTAGCGGTTATTCTTTCACTTTTATAAGGTAACAATAGTCAGTTTCGAGTAAAAAGTAAATAAATGTACACATTTTTATTTCACAATTTAACATTGACCATTTTTTCATGGTTCAGTTAATAACAAACACATGAACTGTAGGTACAATGCAAATAATCAAAATAGCTTTTGTTGCAGTAATGAAAATTTTCAAGGTAGTTTTAATTAAACAAATTTGACAAAAAAAAGAAAAATAAAAAGAGTAAATAAAGTACAATATATCTAATGTAGGAAATATTACAATAAACTTTGAAGCGAAACCAATTTCAGTAAATGAATAATTATGTCATCAATAAAAATAGAATAGATGTTTTTAAGATAAAATATTTAATGCATAAAAACTTCGGAAATTGACAAAATTTATTTCCCATGACCGAGAGTAAAAGTCAATTTATATGGAATCAAAATTTAAAGAAAAATACAATATACAAGATCAAAACTGCCCAACCAGCAGTATCAACTACCTATTTCTCGAACCGAACAAGGTGATCTTGAATTAAATTAAAATTATTCAAATAAATTTTCAAAATAAAATAAAAATAAATATATCATCATGGCATATTACACATTGCTGGGTGTGCCAATCTGCTTGGTACGCAGATTTCGGTAATGATGATGAAATAAATTTTCAACAAACTATTATAAAATTTCTGCTGTTATGTGTAACGATTCAACTATCAACATATTTCTATTTTAAAATTGCTAGATAAATGCATTCATTAACTGTTTAACAGTACATATTATTTTACCCGTGTGCTAGGTTCAAATGACTCTGTAAAAAATAGGAATATCTTTAACCATAACAAATATATAAATAAATTGATTTGTTTCATCGGTAATATAATGAATTGCAGTTTTTTTAGATTTAATGAAATGTAGATAGAAATAGAAGCACTGTAATCTTTTGACAACCATTCCATTTCAGCAAGACAATAAAATAATTAGAAATACAATGACCGGCACGGAAAACGAGCGATTTCATTTTTTAAAGATAAAATACTTGTATCAAATTTATATTTCAGTATTTTCAACAAAATATTATTATTGTTGTGTTTGACTAAGAATTTCCGGAACCCATTAGGTACTTCTTAAAAATATGATTAATTACTCCAATGTTCATATTACTTGACTGTTGTAACGAAATTGATAAAATGTATAATTATCAGCTATAATATCCCGAGGACATAGATAATTACGAAATAATCTTATGACAGTTATCGAAAGCGCGTTGCTTGGTAACCGCCCGACGCCGAAGTCGGAGGGGTGTTACCTAAAAGCAACGTGCTTGAGGTGATAAAATTATAAGTATTTATCAATGATCGAGCGGTATTCGGTGAGAAACTTTTTTGCTATTTCAATTAAATTTATGAAGAATTTGTATTCAGCAGAATTTTTATAATTATAAATTCACCCAATAGATGTCAATAGTAGCTATAAATATGTTCAGCGTGAAGAGTGTAACGATAATAAGATTGACATTAACACAATGAGAAGACAAGGCACGTTAAGTTTTATATTTGCTGGTGTCACAAAAGTCGATAAAGATTTTCTATACGTACCTTTTACTTACAACGATATTTTTGGGGGTACGGCATTTTCAAATTAAAACAATTAATTTTTAATTATCTGTGAAAAAGTGTTACTTAGCAACTTAGTGACATAAGTGATAATTGTCTTAGGATAATTATTAGTGTAAGTTTGTTTTGATTGGTTACTTTTGCTCACGTGATCAGAAATACAGGTGGCTTGGCAATTTGTTGAAAAGACTTGTACGGCAAAATCACGAGAGCGTTAGAACAAATTGCCAGCAAGAAACCAAGTGTGAATATTTATAAATAAAAAAATCTGATGTGGCCAACACCAAGCCTCCCGCTATTTAATTTTTATTAATTTAAATATATATATATATGTATATATATATATATATATATATATATATATATATATATATATATATATATATATATATATATATATATATATATATATATATATATATATATATATATACTTACATATTTAATTATTGCGGAAACTGTAATAACATCCATTCCATATAACTAGGGTTCTATGTACTATTTTCTTTTTAAAACGTTACTGTTATTAATTTGAAATGATTAGTTCTTTGACAGTGACATTTATCTGTCAGTTACATACATTTAAGATATGAACTGTGTAACCAACAAGATTCGCTTGTTTAAAGCGTAGGCTCCGGAATTTAAATTATATATAATTTCATAAATTTATCCATAAAATATATAGTAAAAGTATTAATGTAAACTTATAGAAAATTTAATAATCATTAATTTTTATAATAACATTAATCTCGAGAAAATAACATTTAAAGGTATTTTTCGAAGAAAAACTATTTTGAGCTTCTAGTAAAGTGCCATTTCCGGTTATCCGATTTACACCAAAATCTATTGGGCTTTTTCCATTACAGAAAAAGTTCGAAATACAAGGATTCAAAATTTTCTGTATTTTTCGAAAACCTGATGGATTTGAATCAAGTGCGCTTGCATTAGCTGACTTTGAACCTTCGTGCGTATGCGTGATTTTTTTCCACCTGTCGATAGCGTCTGTTGCTGGCAAGCAGCATTTGAGTGAGATAGTGTGTAGTGCTCTCGTCAGTTTTTCATTGTAAGGAAAATGACGGAACGACTGGAGCAGCGTTATTGCATCAAATTTTTCCTGAAACTGGGCGACAGCCAGGTGGAAACCATTAGGAAGATTCAGATGGCTTTCGGTGACGGTGTTATGGGCATCACACAGATTAAGGAGTGGTAGAACCGGTTTAAAGACGACTGCACATCGGTGGAGAAAGAACCATGCATGCTCCGGTCAGCCATCAACATGCCGAAATGATCAGGTCATTCCAAATTGAACGCTGTGGTGATGCGGTAGGGCCCCCGTCGCCTGCATGATGCTGTGCGGTGCAAGAGACCGGAGTTGTGCCCAACAGGAAATTGGCGCCTCTAACACAACAATGCTCCAGCATATTGCTCGCACTTGATTCAGACTTTTTTGGCGAAGAACAAGGCTCCTGTGGATCAACAGACTTCTTACTCTCCTGGTATGGCCCCCTGCGACTTCTGGCTGTTCAAACTCCAGAGGCCATTGAAAGGAATGCGATTTCAGACATTATGTCTGCAACGACAGCCGAGCTAAACTCCATTCCGAAAGAGGCTTTCTCGGAATGCTTCCAACAATGGCGGCATCGCTGGGAGAAGGGTGTGGAGTCCCAAGGAGACTACTTTGATTGTGATTAGGTTTCCAACGCTCCAGGTATGCCATTTTTTTTTTCACGGCCAAAGGTCGGATGCTTTTCTAACAGACCTCGTAATTACATGTGGAAAAAATTCGTTGAAGGAGATGAAAATGAAATAAATATTTTTGCTTTGTGAACACTTAACAACTTTTAAAGCAGAATTACTCAAATTAACGTTTATATGTTATAGTAACATCGGCTATACTACATGCTGGCCGCATTGTGACGTCATTTTTAAGAACTTCGTGAATTGGCCGCTAGTTGGCGAGCATTTTCCTTGAATCGCGGATACAACGAACTTTTCAAACCAACCTCGTATGTTAATATTCTTCAAAAAACCCTTGAATCTACGAATTTTTTAACTCATGCTCGTACTAGAAGCAATATACGTACGTATAATATAATAAAAATGTGTATCCTGTATGAGGTTTGAAATCCGCCTTATTCCTGCTCCGTTTGTCCGGCAAACAAGTCTTGTAGATTCCCGCGTAAATTAACTCTTTAATCAGTGGATTAAACGTCGGTTGTGTGTAATTGCACGTGTGTTTGTGTAGTAAACAGTCACACACGTAGTAGAGATAGAGAGTGCAGGTTGTAACACAAAGTGCGGCTGTGTTAGGTTGGCTAACTGTACAGAACAGAGCGTGCGCGGCCACTGAGACAGAACTCGGTCAAGCGCAGGTGAAATTATGCGCGAGAATGCCTCAAATCAGACATTCCGAGATATGTGGATATTGAGTTGTAGAGGTTAATCTCAGTGCCAAGTGCATCATTCCAATAAGAAGAAACGAACAGAATAAATGTATATATAATTCAGGGGTTAAAACAAATCTAAAATTAAGAGAGATTTTTTTTGTCGTTATCAAGTTCTGGTGTACTTACCACACCAGCAATGAGTGCTTGTGAGGTGACGCCTGATGCCTGGTAATCGTCTGGTATGAATACATAGTCATCATTATTATCGGTATCTGCGTACACAGCAGAATGGCTCTCAGGCACACCCAGCAATGTTTGAATTCAAATTAAAAACTATAACAATAACAATACTGTCATCCTAATGACATTGTCAAAATGTTTTATGAAATAGATTGAAATAATATTTATTTTAAATATTTTAATTTTTACCTACCGCTGCCCTTGGTAAGGGAGGTGTGTATAGGGGTCGTGCTAAAAATCGCATATCGAGACTTTGGTAAATGACCACGTTTTAAGGACCCTAGAACCCAATTTTAACATTTTCACGATGTATGTGTGTGTGTGTGTGCATGTGTGGATCCTCCACTTTAATTCAAATACTATTAATCAGAAAAATTTGAAACCTTATATTTTAACCTCTTTCTATTATGGAAAGAGCCCATTAGATTTTGGTGTAAATCTGATAACCGGAAATGGCACTTTACTTGAAGCTTACCTTTAAATGTTATTTTTTCGAGATTAATGTTATTACAAAAATTAAAGATTATTAAATTTTCTACAGATTTGCATTAATACTTTTTGTACATATTTTATGAATAAATTTATAAATTATTTATAATTTAAATCCCGGCGCCTACGCTTTAAACAAACAAAACTTCTTGGTTACGCAGTTATTCAGTGGTGTAACTAACAGGCCCGCATTGCGGGCGGGCCCCCGGCTCTAGAGAGACCCCAATTTACATGATTTATAATTTCGTTACTACTGCGAAATTTTATATTTAATCTTTTTTTTTGTAGCAACATACAAATTTATTTAGTCCTTTATTTTTTTTATGTCAATTTCCTAAAATAATATTGGTTAAGGGGCCCCTTATCCGCTATGCAAAATCAAGCTCTTTATTTTCCATCACATTTCAGCCGGTAAAATTTCGATTTCTTGCCTAATATTTTCCTGCAACTGATCCAGAGTTTTCTTTTAAAAAAACCCCATAAAAAGATTGCTACTATTTAGACTGTATGATAATGATCCATCTTGCTAATACCATATTTTGTCGCATCCAAGTCTTTCATTTGGGATACCAAAAATGTATGAATCAATTCCCTGTAACTTTCACGAAAGGACTGTGCCAGCAGTCATTTTCAAAAAAAAAAAAAAAAAAATGCGGGCCAATCACATTTTCATAATAAATGCCACAACATACAATGATTTTGATGGGATGTAAAGGTGCCTAATCTTGGATTTTCAGACTTCCAATATTGGTTATTTTACTTCTTAACATGCCAACTCAGATGAAAGTGAGCCTAGTCACAATTTCCACAAGTTATTGTGGTATGTAGTTCTTCATGATAAACGCTACAATAAAAAACGGGTCCCAAAAACTTTTTGTGGGCGGGCCCCCAACTTTTAATTACGCCCCTGCAGTTATTCAAATGTATATAACTGACAGATTGGCATTAATACCTTTTCTATTTATTTGATAGATAAATTTATATAATTATCTATAATTTAAATCCCTGAGCCCACGCTTTAAACAGACAAAACGCAGTTACTCAAACGTATGTAACTGACAGATAAATGTCACAACGGGGCCGGATTGGCCAGTCGGGATAATTGGGAATTTCCCGAGAGGCCGGGGGTTTTTGAGGCCGCCTCTCGGTGATTACAAACTAAAATTAGAATCATCTAATTAACTTCACCGGGTAACAGTTCTTATTTAGATCGTTTTCAGTATTTTCTAATTCTTGACAAAATTTCTTTCGGTGTTGCAGATATAGTCCGAGGTCGAATATATGAGGTTTTGATAATTTCCTACTTTGTAGATTTTGAATGATTGGAATTATAGTTAAGGTGTTGGGGTGTTGGTTTACGCTAGGGTAGACTGATGTTGCTAGTCCATGGTTCGTTTTCTCTGTTAAAACATCCAAGAACGGAGGGACTCCATGAGACTTTTTCTCCATTGTGAATCTAATATAAAGTATCATCGTCATATCTAAGCCAAAGTTTAGGTCTTATATTGGCTGTGTCTAGTGCCAATTCTTCAAAAAAAACAAACCATCTTGTACAAAATATCTATATTTTTCTTGGAAATATGAGTTCTGTAGGCAACACTGCAAAACTTCCATAATACCATCAACAGGCAAGTCGGTTTTATCTTATAAGTTGATATCTTTTTCAAGCCTTGTATTGATGATTTCTAAAAATTTCTCGTAAATAAACTTTCAATATCAAAGCTGACAAAAAGATTTATTTAGCTCAAAAGTTCTATAAAATGTTTTCAATTCTTCTCATATGATGTTCTTTTTCCTTGAAGTGGCTGAATGATTGGTAATAGAAATTGTGATAGTTTGTAAGTAGGAGAATTTATGGAACTTTTGACGAGTTTCTGACATGCTTAACTCTTTCTTATGGATTTTTGGAAGCCCCCCGTACAGGTGTGGAAGCTTGCCAAAATATGGAATGGGATTTGTTCTTGTTCTAAACGGAATATAATTCTTTATATTTCTTAAGAGCCCGGTACACTTTGTTTTATATAGACGTCGTAGAATGTTTTCCAAGTTTCTTATAATTTCCTTCATTCAAAAGCTCTTCTATTTTCTGATCATATAAATTGGTATCCAATATTACTGTAACACTTCCATTATCTGCGGGTAGAATCTTGGTTATGTTATATCTTTCAATGCTTTATTTTCTTCGTTTTCAAGGTTAGGTTTGATCAGATAATTTTTTTGCTGCAGCATTTTCCTCATTCTCCATTTATTAATAATTTAATATTGTCTACAACTTTTAAACGAAACTAAATGTTATTTTCTTAACTACAGAACATATTTTATAACTGTTAAATTTCTATGTAGGCAAAAAATTCGTATTATCTAACACCAAAACTAATTTATTACTTTGTGGCAATATATAAATTTAAAAAAAACTGGAGATGAGGCCTATCATGCTAGAATTTTCCCCGGCCGCTGAATCTTCCCAATCCGGCCCTGTGTCACTATCAAAGAACTAATCATTTAAAAATAATATTAGTAACGTTTTAAATAGAAAAAAGTAAATAGAACAATAGGAAAGGAAATCAATACAGTTTCCAGCATAAGTAAATATGTAGGTATGTATTTAGATTAATAAAAATTAAAGATTCGCAAAAAAGTTTAAGCTAATCCTCATTCTTGGATTAAAACACCTGCATAAATCAAACACTTAATATTAATATTATTTTATTGACATTTTCTGTTATTTTTACCAAATATAAACCTATAACCGCTCATCGGCTAAAATCGTGCATGATATGAAAGAGAATTTTATGCTGAATTCAAAATTTCAAGCCGAGTTATCCTATCTTTAACAGAATCAGAGTGGTGGATAAGAAAATGAAAATTTGTAGAAAAGCGTTGACTAAAATTATTTAAAAATCATCGATAATTACAGTTGGACCTCTTTAATCCGAACTAATAATTGCATAGGTTGAACCGGGTTATCGAAATGTTCGGATTATCGAACAAATTACAGAAAATATCCATTTTCTTAATTCTCTAAAAATTTCCACATTCTCACAATAAAAAATGCTTTATGTTCAAATATAAAATTAAAAAACAACTATACTTACTACATATTAATAACAAAATAAAGTACATATAGCCATATAACATAAATCTATATAAACTGAAAAATTCGGTGATTTTGCTCTGTTTAATGTTCGCTTCTTCTACCTTTTTGGCTCGTTTTTCCATTTCCGATAGGATTAGAATGTGGTGTTCCGATTCATCATTTTCTACAGCCTACTTCAAACACGTTTCAAAACTTCTGACTGCCTCTTTATGCTTTACATGTCCTGGTATCACTTCTACTTCTTCGTCGGAGCTTGATTCATTCTGAATATGTTCCAAAATATCCATATCATTTGTGAATTGCCATGATTCTTCATGTCCGATAGCCCGTTCAAGAGCTTCTTGTTGTGTGACATCTTCAGAAATTTGGTTTATTAGCGCGTTTATTTGTCTTTCTATACCCTCCAACTCCATTCTATCCCTCCACTGTAATAGTGGAAAATTATCGTCTTCAGTCCAACTATAATCAAGAAGTGGTGTAAGAACTTGAGTCCAGGACTTTTGGATAAGTTCCGGCATCACATCTTCCCACTCTCTTGATAATCCAATAACAACATCTTTCAAATTAACTTTTTTCAGTTCTGCAGAAATACCTGCACCTTCAGATGCGGTGTTCGGATAATGGCTCCGAGTTGTCGTTGTTCGGATTACTGGAGGTTCGGATTAGAGCATGTTCGGATTAAAGAGATCATACTTTATTTACTTCTTTCGACACCACGACTAATTTAAACTGCTATAAATAGTAAAAACTGTTAGTATTAAATACGTAATATTATTTATTTTTTTGCGTCACCTACTCAAAAAACCTAACCTAACTTAAATTTTTCCCATAAATTCTTATTTCGGTTAAATATTTTTGTCAGTTCATCCTATAGGTAAAACATGTGAGAATCATTTTTGTATAAAATACGGACAAATATTTTCGAGAAAATGGCTAAATCTAAATATGTTGCCATTTTTTCCAATTGGCTGGAAGTTCCCATGCTCCTAATTCCGGAAACCTTAAATATGTTGTTCAGCGCATTTTCTGTACAGGATTCCGTAAAAAAAAATTGTAGCAATTTCTATGAAGTAACATTGTAAGTTTCCTAGACTATTATCCGTTACGTTAAGTTAAGTGAGAGTCCGTTAGGACAGTTTACTTTTTAAGTGAGATCACCTTTTAGGTGAGTTTAGTTTTTAGTTGAATTTACCTGTTTGGTGTGTTTACCTTTTAGGTTAGTAAGTTCTATGGATAGTAGTCGGTGAGTTTATTCGCAGTAAACTAATTCAATTCGATAGGCATCATGCTAAATAATTGCATATCGAGAGTTCATTGAATAATCACGTTTTAAGGACCCTTAAATCCGATTTTAACATGGTTTTATGTTTCTTTTAGGATCATTTGATTTTAGTTTTGGTAGGTAAGTATAGCAATTTTACGAGAAGTTAATCAGAAATATTTAAAATTGTTTGTTACATTTTCTCAAAACATCGAGAAAGTATCGTGTATCAGAGCTGGGCAATACTTGCAAGAAAAGTACTTTATTAGGCTTGCAAGTACTTTCAGTACTTCAAGTACTGTACTTGCAGTACTTTCTATATATAGTACTTTGTACTTGACAAAGTAAGTCTATTCAAATGTACTTGGTACTTCATACTTGGAGTAGTAGGTACTTGAAGTACAATGAAAAGTACTTGAAGTATTTTTAAATACTTGAAGTACTTTAAATGCACTTGTAGTATTTGAAATGTACTTGATTTAAATTAAATGTACTTGAAGTGCGATGAATAATATAAAAGTTAACAATGTTATGAAAATTGTTTGTCTGTCAGTGTTTCTTTTGCAGGGGGTGTGGTGTTAATCCTGTAGTCCGTTATTAAGTAAATTTCATTTAATAAATATATTTTCAGCGATAATATGAAAGTAAAGATATATTTGCAAATTTTTTGGCATAAATAAATTAATTCTAATCTGCATACTGTATATACATAAAATGTTTATATTACCTAACTACAGTGCTGGGACTTTGACGTATCACCTACCGATCGCATGACGTAAAAATGACGTCATTCTAACACCTCGGTACAGCTTCTCGTATAGCTTGTCAATCATATGACGTCAATTTTACGTCATGCGATCGCTAGGTGATAAGGCAGTCCCAGCGAGGAACTCTTGTTTTAAATAATCCAATAAATATCGCATATTGAAATTTTTGTCAATAATCAGCTTTTAAGGTCCATATAATAGGAAAAATATCGATTATCTGAAAAAGTACTTGCACCCAAATTTAAAAGTACTTTTTCAAGTACTTGGTACTTTCAAGTACTTTAGAATCTAAAAAAAGTACTTGTACTTCAAGAACATTTAGAAACATTAAGATACTTGGTACTTGTATTTCAAGTACTACATTCCGGTACTTCGAACTTACACTGGAATCATTCGTGTTCGGTCACAAATACGGAAAATTTGCTAACGGACACGAATTTTTGTTATACTTATGCGTTGCACAATAGCACATTGAAAGACAAGTATTACAAATAGATATTGTAGTAGGTACGTGTTTTTCATACTATTTTTCCTATTTCGCATTAATTGACTTTTATTTCAAAATTATTATTGAAAAAAATATTAAGATTGGTAACATTGACAGTTTAAATAAACATTTGAAATTTAATTTATTTTGTCATTTGATATTTTGACATCAGTTACTTTCAAGTTAGGTTAGAGTTAAAATTTATATTTATTATGTTATAAACCTACAAATAAATAACTTGATTTGTAATTTAAAAGAGTGCTTTACCGTTTTCAATTCTTGTAGCACTGCTATTATGAACGAAAGACAATAATAATAATATATTTTGACATTAGATTAAAAATTTTAATGACAGTTAAATAAATTATCTCTCAAAACTACTACATAATACAAATACATCTGTCTAAAAACGATATCGTTTTCGAAAAACGTAGTCACTTTACGGAAATAACCGAAGATGAAAACGTAGTGAATGACTAATTTTACGTGATCGCTAAGGAAACGAATATCGTTTTCATTTATCGATAATCGCAATATCGTTTTCACTTTTATGTGATCCCACTCCTGATCTGAAACAGAATGTGACGTCAAAGTACTTACATCGCCTACTTTTATTTATTTAAAAACGTAGGTATTCGACAAACTGTTTTCCTATTGGCTACGACGTCACAGGAGTGGGGGGTTGTTTTTTATGACTACTTTTGGCGCCAACCTTTTTATTTATTTACTTGCGAAAATAACAACAAATTATTACTAAGAAAAATATTGCATAAACTTTAATTTGAAATACTTTTTGAAAAATGTGAAACAGGCTCATTAGGATGGTGTATCAGGTCTTTGCAATTTGATTGATTGCTTGATTTTAAAAGCGAGACTCGCACGCTTGTTTCACCCGTCTACCATTAAAACATCATTGAAAATACACTAGCGCCATCCGCCGCCGTATTTTTTATCACAATATTGTCAAATAATGGTCAATCTGTTTCTATGTACTATTTATTAGGAAAAAAATGATTTAAATTATTATATGCTTAATAATAATTTCTTCAAGAATGTAACGTTTATAAATATTTCAACTATTCAATCATGAAACATTTGTACTCATTAGAACTAACAGTTGGTCAACAACTGATAAAGACCTGCTACGTCACGCACCAAATTCTTAACTTTATAAATTCATATCTCGCTTATTTATTACGTAAATTTTTTAAGTCGTGTTTGCACTAAAATTCTTGGTTCATCGAGTGCTTGTTATAGGACCCCATTACAAAGTATTTAATTTAAATATAGTAAATGTATTCAAACAAAACATAGGTTTGACAGTTGCGATTAATTGTAGATTTCATATTATAAGTTATCATATTCATATGTATGTTTGGTAATTAATCATTTTTATGTAGCTGTAAATGTTGAAATACAATCACTATATATCAGTTTCCGAAACAGTTTCGTAATAATAATTATTATAAATGAGAATGCCTAACAATGGCATCTCATATTGTTGCGTTCAATTATTTCAGACAACTATACGACGAAAACTATAATTGATCGCATTCCATATTACAACATACAAGTTATTTATGAATTTTGTGTAATGACAAAAATATTTATCTCTCGATAGTAATAATATTTCGTAATTAATCTACATTGAAACTTAACGTAATTTTTTGTTATTTTTTATAAAATATTTCTTCTATCTGCGTGACTAAAGTCTATAAACCCACTGAGAACATGTCATTAAGAAGATCTATAAACGCACTCTTTTTGACGCTTTCGTTTTGTATGACTATTTTCAGAACTGACAGAAGAATGACGTATAATCTCAAATTACTGTCATTACAATGTATTTTCATCTGTGAAGTTAAAAATTTTAGTGGGAAGCACTATCAACATAACAAAAAATAAACATCAAGTGGCACTTTAGAAATCTAATAAAATTAAATAGTATATGAAATATGTTTTAGATTGTTAACGTTAACGAAACTTATTTTTTAATGTACTATTAAGTTATATTTAAATAGTTATTTATGCAAAATGAGTAAAAAATATAGGTAGTCTTATTTTGCGAATAGAAAAGTTAAGGCTGGTTTATGTAAGCTGTAAACTTAAAAATTTGACTTAACATTAGCATTATGAGTTTGTATTAATAATTCGAGTTTCCTGTATCCAATATGTAGTCCTTTCAATCAAATCAATGAGTAATAACGTTTAATTTTATTAACATTTTTGACAGCTCTCTTAAAATTTGTTTAGCCTATTTAATTATAAAGATCTATGGCAATGTTGCTAGGCAACCCTTACATAAACATTTCCAACCCGTGAGATGGAAGCGTTTTCAGATTTCCAACCCAAGAGACTGTCATTGCAGTTAGGAATGACGTATTTCCCAACCTCTAAAAGGTTAAGAATCGACATATTACTATAACGATTGTGAATAAAAATCTTACATTTGTTATCCTTTTTGTTTTAATTCCATGGCTATCACTATTTTTGACGTGATTTTCGACACTTTCATATTAAATTTCTGCCGGTAAAAATCATGCGAAATTAATTTTAATTATTGATTCAAATGCAGAATTTCATGATCTACGATTTTATTCGAAGTATTTTTTCTAAAATAATTTGGGAAGCACAGACAGGAAAAACTATGTTAAATGCCTATGTAACGGATTTCGAGCGCCACCGGTATGTAGCTGTATCCTTAACTTTAGCATTATGTCGTAACCCTACAAAACCGCAATTTCTAAATTTTTAAGTCATAATTCTAATGCCGATCAATCAGAATACTATATGTTAGTGCCCGATAGCTTAATTCCAGCAATTTTCGCGACTATCAGTTTCAGGCGTTCCTAATACAATATATACACATTAATAAATAACAAAGGTTTTATTTCAAATTGAAATCAACTCTGCACATTCTGAACTACAGAGCATCAAGTTTGTGCAGCTTCAAGCATATCTGAGAGTTTACCGACATACCGACTGAGATTTTGTTTGTTGGCGTTTTTGAGCATTTTCAAAACAGTTCTTTTCAGAACTAGATTTTTTAAAGTTTAAGATACGTAAATAACTCTGTCTATCCACATTAATATATTAATATGTCGTGTTCTTAGGGTACTGCAACCTAAAAATGGTTTGCTGTCTTTCAAACGGGCCCTTCCGGCCGCTTCACGCTATTTTTCCCGAACATGTTCGATGCAAAGTTTTTTTAAAACTTAAAAAGAATAATTGTTATTACAAATTAGGATAATATGTTTTGTTTATTTGAAAGGGTAATATTCAAACTTAACAGTATGATAGCTTAAATAGCTAATTTTACTTGATTAAGTAAAATATTGGCGACGAAATGAACTGCTTAAAATTATAGTTCTTATTTGCTGTGGCAATACGGTTCCCTTTGAAAGATGTATGTACAGGTAGGATAGTAGTTTAAATGAACCGCGCCGCATATGACGTAATTACTGAACTATCCTATTACGAAAATATGATTTTACATGTTAAATCCCTATGTTCGGGTGGTCGAGTCACCACCCTGTATACACAAAATATCTAATATACAACGTTATTCTACTTAGGTACGTGAAAAATCGTATAAAAATTATATAATTTTTTTTAAACGTCGTAGAAATGGCATTTTTTGTGACTTGATTCACAAGGTAGAAGTTCCATTTCTACGCCGCTGGAAATTTCTACGCCAGCGGAGTAGAAATAACTCATTTCTACTCCGCCGGAGTAGAAATAGCTAATTTCTTCGCCGACGGCGTAGAAATAAAATAAATAAATATCCATAGCAACTACATAGAATTAGCGAATAAAAAAAGTAGTGCGTTTGAAAAAAAAATTTAATGTGTCATCCGGAATAAAAGTGTCTTTGTGTGCCTCGCATGCAATTGTTCGACTCGCTTCGCTCGTCGTGCAAACTTCCATGATCGCCATACAAAGTATCACTTTTACTCCTAATAAGACAATATACTAATTTTCCTCAAGCGTATTATAATATTCATATTATGCTCCTATACACACACTATAGAAGATATTCATTGTCTTACTAGTACAAAAATATTGTTATTGTTGTACTAGTAATAAGATGTTAGTGTCTTAGTTCACCGCTGGCGGCGGCAGTCGTCACAGCAACACAGATTATATTGAAAATTGTTATTTGACAGTTGTATCGTTTTTGTTTTGTAGTGTACACAGATAGCTTTGGCTGAAATTGCAAACACTACAATTGAAAATATCCAAAAAAAATCTGATGTGGCCAGCACATTACCTTCCGTCAGTTCTATGTATTTTACATAAATGTCATACAGAAAGTTCCTTGCAAAAGATTATATTTCTTGTACATTACCTTAAGGCAGTTGTATGTATTTTATACAAATTCCATACAGAGAGTTTCTAACAAAAGATCCCATATTTCCAGTAAAATTATAACGTGAACATACTGTCAACTGCACTTGACACTGACACCTTTCAATCAGAATTTTCTTAATGTAGCAGCTGTTTCCAGAGTTATAGCAAAGCTGACTAATATATATGATATTTAATTTCTTTATAATTTTTTAACTCTATGTCCATTTAATATGAAGTATAAAATGCATTCAAATCGTATAGAGAATAAATAATTCTTTAATATTTATAATAACATTAAATGTGAAAAAATGATATTTAACATAGTTTTTTCAAGAAAAACTGTTAAAATCTTTAAATGAGGGTACTTCCGGTTGACCAATTATAACCAAAATCTAATCAGCTCTTCACGTGGATGTAACGAAGAGTAATACGAAAGAATTATAATTTTTGGAATTGTAGTATTAGAGTTATCGCATTAGAAAATTTTGTCACACACAGACACACACACACACACACACACACACACACACACACACACACACACACACACACACACACACATACATACACATACATACACACACACACACATATACAGACATCATCGTAAAAATAGTAAAATCGTATTCTAGGGACCCTAAAACGTGCTTATTCATCAAAAACTCACCACCGCATTTTTTGACCAAAGACAATACCTTCCTTACCTGAAGGTGACGGAAGGTAAAAAGAAATTTCAAAAAAATCTTTCAAACGCTTGAAGAAAAAATAGTATATGTCATTCGGAGTAGAACGCCCTTTTCGTGTTTTACCCAGCTTGCCTAGCCTCGGCTACCGCCTCGGCTGCAATAGCTGGGTTCAACACAAAAAGACCGCTTTCTACTCCTAATAACATAATATACTATTATTTATCTCTCATAATAAGCAAGAGATAAGGTATTGTCAAAAGCAAAAACAAGTTTCAATATGTTGTTCAGAAACAAAAGACGATAGAAAATTCCTGTTGTGTATTAAATTTGACTCAAAAATTGAGTCTGGAACGTGCAAAGAATTTTGCTCTTTCATTAATATTACCCATACCATAAAAAATATTTAAAATAAGACAGTCTGTACATGTAGCTAAAATTCAATTATAGGCCTGTCGAACCTTTAATGATAATGCTTTATCAGAACCAAAGAATTTTTAATAGCTACGCCAATGACGAAATCTAATCTATTTTTCCTAAGCTACTTTACTTGTCATAAGTAAAATTTAATAGACATCGGGTTTTTTTTCCATCACTAAACACCATCGCTGTCTTCCTTTATCTTCTAATCTCGTCTAGTTTTGATGAGAATCATGACACATACATTTTTTCGGCCCAAAATATTCCCCAGTCAATTTTTTATTTCAATACGTACTTGATTTAAAAGTCATTCAGCTTGAGAAAAAGTAGTGTAGAGGGTATTCACTTCTTGCAAGGTATGAAAAAACTGGTTAGTTTAGTAGTGGAAACAACATACATTTAAAAATTAAAAGTGTCTGATTAACAGCCCATTCATTAGCAAATAAAGATAAGTTTTAAAGTTAAACATTTGCAAAATATATCCACAACAAAAGTATAGTTGGTTTATCTATCGCCTAGCATAGACGAAGTGTAGAAATCGTACGATAAACGGGCCAATCGGATATTATTTAATAAGTACTTTTAATGTAAATTGAGATCATTTGTATTGTAACACTACGGCCTTATCATACGACAAAATTTTCTACAATTATATTCGACAGACGTTTGTAAAATTGACAACTTTTTTGATAAGTACGGTAAAAATTCTGTTGTTCTAAAGCCGCGTACACAGAGGCGCGCCGTACATTGTGTCGCCCGTGTGCCAATGCTCATCTTGACGACCCCCCCCCCCCAATTCAACTGTTATAAAAAAATAAGCATCGCCATTCGGAAGAACATAAAAAAGTGGCCTAAAAAGGAAAGTATGTATTCACAAAAAAACTGCAAAATTTACATTTTTGCCTATATCTAATGACCTACGAATTTTTCTCAAATAACGACACCACTAAAATGGTCTTCTAATGGGGCAACAATGATGTGAACACGTTAACTTGAACAGCCTGTGTACTTTTTCATAGTTACCATATGTTTTAAACAAACCACAATAATTGTTTTTACCCTATAAAATTAATAATTCTTGCATTTTCTGCTTGAAACATAGATACATCGTTGGAAAGTTAAAATAAACTCTCTTTCAATGGTATAATTTTGCGACTATGGAAATTATAAATTTGACCCCATTACTTGAAATCTAATAGTGATAAAAAATCTGAGCATCGTCGTTTGAAGGAAAATAAAAAAGGGTCCTTAAAGACGTACAAACCAAAATTACACATAATTTCTTATTTGGAAGTTATTTGTGAATATAAAAGGAAGTGGCATGGTTTTCGCAATTTCTCTAAATATACGCCAACAATACCCAACCTAACGCCCAAACTCAGACTTGGAGAACACGGGCCAAGTATTATGCGTTAGGTGAGGTTATTGTTATTCTTTTTAGAGTAATATAAAAGCAACCTTAGTAAGCTATTCAACGGTGTTCGTGCCGAGATTTGAATTTTTAACAACGGTCCCGAATGTTGACACGACTCTTCGACGTTTCTAGTACTAAACGAGGTACTCTAAATCACGCCATTTGGAGTTTTGTCCAGTAACCATTTGTATATACCTTCTTTGGGAAAAACAAAAACATCTTTAAAATAGTCTACTACTGGGGCAACTTTACCCTAATTTAATCAACTTCGTATCTCTTATAGTTTACGAGATCTCAATGTGAGCCTCGAAAAACGGGCATATTAAATTAAAAAACTTAAGTCTTATTACAATTTTGCTCGCCGTGTCGCCCCTGACCAATTGTCGCCCGTGTGCGACGCACACATCACCGTACACACCAAAGTCAACTGTTCACGAGCAATTCGAGAGCTATTTGCGAACAGTTCGTGATCAGTTCGCGAACTTTCGTCCACACCACTTAGAATCATGTTGGCCATGAAGTTCGAGGTTGAAATTAGTAAAAAAAAAAAAAAATGTCAAAATGTGGATGGCACCCAGTGAGGAAGATAATTACAATGAGGTCGTGCACGATTTTTTATTTTTCATTTTAATCGATAGAATAATGTTCTTGATTTACGAATTTATTAAATCGATCAAGAAAAGAGAAGAGAAGAAAAAACGTAGTTGATTAAATTTATCATATGTTCTCAACTTTGCTTCATTGTGTTAACAGAATAATAAGCAAGTCCCAAAAATTTAAGGGTCGGCGATACTACTGGCCAGTTGCACCAATGTTACTTAAATATTAAACTTGGCTTAAAATATTGCATCGAAATGAAATATCAAAGGAATTATAATATATTGCTGTCAAAATTTCGGAAATTTATTTTTTTGTTTAAGCCTATCTTAAAATTTAAACATCAGTAGTATTCCATTTCAGATTAGTTCACTTTGTTCAGTTCAGTAGTTCAGATCACTTAATAGTGGTTCAGATTTACAAATGAAACAGCCATCATACGGTTACAGTTACTATTTGATAAAAATAATAATAAAGATATTATAATTTATAAAAAAAAATAAACTTAAAACTCATTCTAAATAATAAAATAGTCAACATATTTCATAAACTTGTAAGTTATAAAGAAAGAACTACATAATAAAAATTAAAATTAAATCAGGTACCTTTTGAGTTATGCTTAAGCCTGATTTATAAATTGCACAGAATAGAATGGAATGGAATAGGAATAGAATTTTTTAAGACCATTTATATAATAAATGAATTGATTCAAAAGTGTAAGTTTGATTTGTTCCGAGTGGCAAATGGAATACGCGTGCATACGAGTTCAAGTTATACAAAGGATTTAAACGATAACTAACCTTATGAAACATGTTTTATACAATTTTTTCTATTGAAGGTAATTTTATAATTTCCTAAAAATTATTCTTGTCAAAAATATGACTTGATATTTTTTATCAGTTATGTTGATAGCGCTTCCCGCTAACTTCAGAGATGTAAATTCATTGTTGACTGACAACAATTTGAGGTTATGTGTCATTTATCTGGTCAGTTTTAAAACAGGCATACCACCTCTAGTGTTCGTTTTGCGTTTACAGTTCTTCTTAACGACGTAATTGTGCATCTCCCTTTTTGGTCATTACATAATTTCCAGAAGTGGTACTTTACTTGAAGCCTAATAGATTTTAATGAAAAACTATTTTAAAATTATTTTAAAACTTTTCAAATTTGATATATAAGACTTTTATGTCAGTGGGAATAACTTAATAGATTTTGGTTAAAATAGGCTAACCTGAAGTGATATATTACTTGAAGTTGCCAACACTTTTTTTTGAATAAAATGGTTTTATTTTGATTTTAGAAAAAAGTGCTTCAAATAATTCAATTTTGTGTCTACCACCTCAAGTATTATTAAATTAGTCCTTGGTATAAGCGAGATATGTAAATGTAAAAATTATATACATTTTGATTTTTGTAACAGAGCTTTCTATGTATTAGAAGAAAAATAAACCAAAAAAATATATATCAAACACGTGCAATTTTATGATTGGGTCTATACTTCATGTTTGTTTTCCTCTGACGCTTATTTATTTGTCGTTATCTTTCAAACTAGTTTTAAAATTTGTTATTTACGACTTGTATAAAGTTTATTTGTGCACCTACCTCTAAGATCACTATATATCCTACCGTTTTGAAGTTAAAATTCATATTTTGTAATTTGGTTATTAAAAAAATATGTATAGTGTAATAGGCGTACAAGGAAGTCATGTGGTGTCCACATCAGATTTTTTAAATATAGATTAAATGGGTGCTTAAAACTTTTAGCACAATTTCTATGTACCTCACTCACGGGCCTATTCTGTAACATAGGACCCTATTCTGTAACTTATGGCCTTATTCTAAACAAAACTATAAATCTTACAGATCTGTAAATCTAGAAATTATGTACAAAATCGCAACAAAACTTTTCACTTTTTGTATAATTTTATATTAATCAACAAAACTAGACGTGTTTTTGTTAGTTTTTTACAGATTTACAAATCTGTAAGACGTACAGATTTATTCAGAATTGGTCTATTAATGGTTAATTTTTAACAACTGGTCAAAATTGTTTTTCAAATGATATCGATTTGACAACTAAAAATCTGATGTGGCCAGCACATAACCTCTCGCCAGATATTTTACCTGGTTGTACGCATAAAACAAAAAATATTTTTTTTAAATACTCTCACTACAAAATAATTCTCATATATATTTGCAAAATCTATGGGATATTTTAATATAAATTATGTACAATACATACATTTTCTTTATATTCAATATCCTGAATTTTTCTTTTTCTACTTTCCTTTTTTTTCTTCATATTCGTCATTTTTTCGCAAATTCCTTTTATATTCTTTTTTACGTATATTCTTTTGCGTTGTTGACTTTTTTTTATTTTCATAATTTTCATAATGATGTACAAATATTTTTGACAGTGGCATACAAATATTTTTGACAGTGACATTTATGTGTCAATTACAAACAATTGAATTTCTTGCCTTGAAGTAGTTTGATCTGAGATTTTTACATCAAATTATATGCATTTCTTTATCTCTAAATCTATAGAAGATATAATAATGAATTTATATTTATCGAATAAAGAATTTAACGTTCTTTAATATAAGTATTTACATAAATTTTCGATAAATAATATGTAGATGATTTTTTCTTGTATCTCGCACACACACACACACACACACACACACACACACACACACACGCACACACACACACACACACACACACACACACACACACACACACACACACACACACACACACACACACACACACACACACACACACATCATCGTAAAAATGTTATAATCGGATTCTAGGGACCTTAAAACGTGCTTATTCACTAAAATCTGGATATGCGATTTTTAGCATGAATTCAATACCTCTCTTAGCGAGAGGTAATAATTCAAGTTTTTGTTACATGCCAACTTATATAATTGGTGAAAATGTTTAACAATATGCTAAAAATTATCTACTGAGCACTGAGATACTGAGTAGGACCATTAGTATGGCAAATGGAAGGTAAAAATAGATGCTTGTGTAAGAATTTTAATTCAGCAAATTATAAATAACAGGAACACCATTTTAAAATAACGAATTACAGTATGAAACAGCAGATGGTCATTTGTTGTCCATTATTTTTTAATTTGCATTAATGCTATGGAACAGCTATAATATAAAAATAATAGAACATAAAATTGACACTCCATCAGCATTCTAACCTTGTTCCAGAAACAGTTAACCAACAAATAAATAAGCACACCAAACATAAAACAAAGCAAAAATTAGATCGCAACATCTGCGAGTTTCAATCATTTCGCCTTAACTGGTGATTAATAAAAATATTTCGCCGTAGATTTCTCCGTTGCAACGTTATATTTTACAGTTTCGTTCCACACACTTGCAGGTATACAGACGCACCGGTTATTTGCATGTGAATGTGAGAATTTGTCCTATATTTGCGTACGGAGATTGTTCCCCAGATTCCGTAGAACGCAGCCAGATAACTGTACGATAAGCTGGCGTGAAGTTAGTGCGACTAATTGAAGAATGAAAGTATGTGGTGACTGTCAATGTCAATGCTGCATATTTCTATTTTAAGTGCTTTGAATTTGTTTTACTATGCGATCTCAAAGATAAAACTGCGAGGTTTTGTTTTAAATATATATATATATATATATATATATATATATATATATATATATATATATATATATATATATATATATATATATATATATATATAAGAATATTATTGAGTCTATTGTTTACATGTACATTAAATATCTAGAATATCTGGAATGGGGCCTTCGACCCTAGTTGTTAGTTGTTATGTGATTCTTCTGCAGTAGTGTGGATTTAATAGAACAAAATAAAAAGTAAAATTACACTTCCAAAATATATTTTATTAACATTGTGACATATATCAAAATACAACAATACACTTTTATCATTTTATAACTATGACTACAAGAACATACAAAGCATTCTATAAGACAGTGTGTTCAAAAAAATTCCTAATTCTGCGGTTATGAACAGAGAAGCGTGTGTCTGATCATAATTCAATTCAAAAGTCAAGTTGTCAGAATTGTCAAAACTGAAATGTAATTTTAAGAAAAAAATATAAGAAAAAGGGAAACCGATATTTTATTTATAGAAGATGTTGAAAATGTTGTCCATTATTCGCAAAGCACAAAGGAATATAACAAATTGTTACCAAATTCTGTTATAGGACTAATTTTAACAAAATATAATTTTCAAAATCTAGACTGCAGCCAATTCTATGATTATGTATTGTCCCAAACAATAGATAAAGAAATTCTTATCAAAATTAGACAAGAAAAATGTAATCATTAAATTTATTTTTGCTTGTTAATTCAGATTTTATGATAAATGTACCCATAATGATTATAATTTTGTTTTATGCCCAAGAAATTGGTATTTTATGTTTTATGCATTGAAGTATAAACTTTTCTTGATGATACTGACGGCTGTGGCAATATCTGGTCGACAAATATAAAAGATATCCAATAGTTTCTCTAAAGAGGTTGTTATTAGGTAATTCCGGAGATTTTTCTGGATTTTTAAAGTATTCTGGATTCATAGGAATACTTGCATCCCACAATTCTTTGTCTATCAAATACATTTCCATTTTGAATTTCCATACGTAGGTGACCATTTAACTTCGTGAATGTCAGTTTTTCTCCCATTTTTGAATTCAATAATTACTGAAGTTAATATTTTAGTTTATCCTTCTAATTACAATGTACCTATTAAAATCTACTAAGCTACCTGAGCCCCATAACCTGTTAATAAAAAAAGTAAAATTACACTTCCAAAATATATTTTTTGTGCAACCGGACGCGAATTAAGCATATCGCAGCCGCAATACAGGCCGCTAAATTGGATTTCGCGACCGTTGTTATGGTAACGGCCGCGAAATGATTTCACGGCCGTTGTCATGATAGCGGCCGCGAAATTAGCTAAACAATCACTTTGACACTTGAGAATTGCATGGTTTTGTTTATCAAATGTTAATCCCATAGCCACCTTGAAAGCTAACTTTATATTTACAATGAACCTGTTTAAAATTAACAAAATTTGTAATTACATATTTTTTACGGTTGTACAAAAAATATTGGGTACACCTTGTCCGCGAAATCCTTTAGCGCCCTCGAGATTGTCTTGCCTCGGTACGCTAAAGAGTGATTTCGCGGCCTTGATATATAAATAACTATTTTGTACAACCGGACGCGAAATAAGCATTTCGCAGCCGCAATACTGGCCGCGAAATTGGATTTCGCGACCGTTGTTATGGTAACGGCCCCGAAATGAATTTCGCTAAAGAGTGATTTCGCGGCCTTGATATGCAAATAACTATTATTAACACTCTGACATATATCAAAATAAAACAATACACTTTTATTATTTAATAACTTTGACTACAAGAACTTACAAAGCATACTATAATATGTAGTTTGCAAATATATTAACCAAAAACTAACAGTAGTAACAAATTAGAAAATTGGTAATCTTATATATAAAAGGAAAAAAATAACCGCTAGGCAAATCTACACTGTTTTACATATAGACGCCAAATTTTGTATAGATGTTCTTTCAGCTTCAGGACGTGTCGTAGAAGTTGTTAGAGTTTAAAATACTGAATACTTTTTACCTTCCGTCACCTTTAGGTAAGGAACGTATTGTCTTTGGTAAAAAAATTCGGTAGTGAGTTTTTGATGAATAAGCACGTTTTAGGGTCTCTAGAATACGATTTTACTATTTTTACGATGATGTGTGTGTGTGTGTGTATGTGTGTGTGTGTGTGTGTGTGTGTGTGTGTGTGTGTGTGTGTGTGTGTGTGTGTGTGTAACAAATATTCGTCTACGATAACTCTAATACTACAATTCCAAAAATTATAATTCTTTCGCATTCCTCTTCGTTGCATCCATATGAAGAGCTGATTAGATTTTAACAGTTTTTCTTGAAAAAACGATTTTAAATATAATTTTTTCACATTTAATATTATTATAAATATTAAAGAACATTGTATTCTCTATACGATTTGATTGTATTTTATACTTCATATTAAATGGATATAGAGTTATAAAATTATAAAGAAATTAAATTTCATAAATTAGCCAGCTATGCTAGAAACATCTACTATAGCTGTATTCTTTTTGAACCAATTGTATCTCAGCTCAGAACATAACTGAGTTGAGCTAAAATGAGTTGTGATTTTGCAAAAAGAATAATTTTCATTCCATTTTATCATTTCCTTCTTTACCGGTAGCATTTTCTGTAACAGGTGTTAAATTTATTGACATTTTTCTGATCTTTGATACTGTTTATAAACGAAAAATGGATAATGTTGAAAATATATTACTTGTATGTATATGTATATGTGAATATAAATTTTGTTGAATTATATAACCTTAAAATGCAAACTGAGTGTTTCAAATCATTTTGAGTTTTGTAAACTGGTAGTGTAGCATCGGAACGGGGGAAGTGAGTTTACTCAGAACAACTCAAATCAGTTGTGTCAGAAAGAACAACGATTTCCTGAGTTAATCTGAAGTGATCTGAGATGAGCTGAGATTTTGTCCAAAAAGAATACAGCTTATATTAAGAAAATTCTGATTGAAAGATGTCAGTGTCAAGTGCAATGACATATTCGTAGTATATTTGTGTTAGGATCTTTTTGCTCGAAATTTTCTGTATGAAATTTGTATAAAATACATACAACTGTCGAAAGGTAATGTACATACAAGAAATTTATAATCTTTTGCAAGGAACTTTATGTATGGATTTTATAGAAAAAGTGGAAATGTGTTCAAAGTAGAACTCTGCTCATTTTGTTAACTACGTTAAATTTCTAACCTGTTTTAAATTTTCAAATTTTTTCGTAGGTTATGGATCTACTTTGTTTACCACTTGCGTTCTTATAATATCGATTCCGGTAGCTAAACTGATAAAAGCTATTTACCGGTAACAGTTCACCAGTAGAATTTTCGTAAATACCTCATATAACTGACGGAAGGTAATGTGCTGGCCACATCAGATTCTTTATAATTAATTTTCAAAATTTACATAAGAATAACATTGGCATTTGTTTGACGAGCGGTCATTTTAGAAATATTCAAATAAAACTTTGCCCAGACGGTTTTACGATTTGAAATTAAGTTAATGTATATTTTAAACCCCGTAGAACACGGATTAGTATTAATCTGAAAACAATTTAAATCGCTGAGGAGTTAAGAGCACATTAAAATACATTTTTTTGAGGAAAATTTTTCTCAATTTTTTCCAAAATTTCGATCCTATTTTCCGCAGTTCCTAGGATCTTTTTGACACTTTTAAAACATTAATATATCAAATCGACCCTCCAGAGTTCGTTTTTGAGAGAATTAAGATCTTTTGAACCCGGGTTTGAGGAGTTTTTAACTGGAAATGTAACCACTTTTATACCGGAAATATACAAATTAACAGGGTTAAAATATAAATTGACTCGCGGTTACGATGCCCGCGGGTATCAGCTAGTTCAAATTCAGTCTCTAAAACAACCTCTCGGTCATTTATCAGAAACTGGCCAGCTCAGCAGTGTGGTGCACTGCAGCAATGACTAGATTGAGTGGACCGATGATAAAACCATCTACTACATTCATTATATTTAAAAAAGTGTGGTATCAAAAAATTAGTGCCATCTCTGTTTCATAGTCATATTTATCAATAATTTTTATTCCGATTTATAGGAATATTTGTTTAAATTATAATTAAATACATATATAAGAAACAAGTTTCTACTATTATGTTACTTAGCTGTCAACGGTTTTCAAGCAAGTACGTGTTTTGCTATCAGTAATTACATAATACTGTTATTAACATTACGATTTGATAACATTAAAGAAGGCACCATAAATTAGAAAATACACATATTTCTGTCTATTCCTAGAATCTAACTGATGTCGTGTAAAACTGTAAAATGTGTTTCCTACTTTTTTGATATAAATATACGTACATATATTGTTAATGATGTATGTAGGTACTTGTACTGTTTTTAATGGGTCGGTATTTAAATGAATAAATTAAACTGTTAATAATAAAGTTATTTCAAGTTTCATAATAGGTTTTATTTTATTTTGGAATCATAAACTTGTTTATCTGCCCTTAAAATCGGGCGCAATTTGGCTTTTATCGCCCGAGAGCTTATAAAGTTGCCAAGCAACATCTATTCAAACGTCAAAATCGTTGTTTTTATATAAATGTCAGACAACATAATAGATTCGATAAAACATACATTTTTTGACCATCGTTTCTCGTAAAACTATTCGTATCCTTTCTCGTATACGTCCTTTCACTTCTTTGGAACCAACTTGCTCTGAGCAGCATCAAATTCATTAAATATTTCTTTTGAATAATCGATATCTTCCATTTTCATTTGACACTAAATTAAAATTTGTTATAAACAAACAATGTAGCTAGAAACCACAGCATACTTAAAATTTACAACGCCAGCACAACGATACCGAAAATATACCCATTGAAACCTTGAATTTCGAGAACCAAAATAAAATAAAACGTTGTATGTACTACGGGCATAATCAAGATTATAGCACTCAGGAAAATTAAAGATCTCCGCTACGCGTCGATCTTTAAACATTCCCTCGTGCTACAATCTTATGATTATGCCCTTAATACATAAATAACTATTACTCGTATAATTACAATTTTAAATTATACGATAAACATAGGCGTTTAATAGGAGAAAATATTATTGGTCATCAAAATTTAGTTAATAGTTATTAGTATTTTAAAGCTATTAACATTTACATAATATGTCACAGCCTTGCTATCTCTCTTCAGGTTTCACTCACACATCTATTATTATTTAATCTGTTCTAAATTCCTACTACTATCAAGTTTTCTGTCTTTGTTTTCTTTAGAAAAACATACGTTATTTAGTTTACTGTCGACGTCAATGCATTTAAAATACAAAAATTTTCTATTTTAAATGAATTGTCGACACATCGACAGTATTCTAAATAATGTATATATGTAACAAAAGTTTTCGGAGAAATTTTACACTCTAAATTTTATTAAATGAGGTCTTGTTGAGTCAAGAAGAATCAACTGGAATATCTTAAAAAATCTACAAAAATAATATAAAATTGATGTAATCAATATAAATATAATGAAAGTTGTCAATGTAAAAGACATCTTGTCAAACAGTTCATGTCGGAAAATAAATTAAAATTATTGAATACAATGCAACTTGTCAAAAATCCATATTCATCTATGGATGGTCGTGCAAAACTGACTTAAGTTAAATGGCGCCATTTAGTAAGTATGTGTATATACTTATAAACTCTATCCGTTTTAACTATAGAGTGGTGTGAAAATAGGAGCAGATTGAACTTGTTTTCTGATTGGATAATCAGAGCCCCAAGAGCACTCACGACATGAGGCGTTGCTCAAACCATTGACCACCGATGCTATAATAAAATGAAGATTAAATTTTAAAAACCGGGATAGAATAGAATTCATTAATCCAAAAATGAGCATTAGCATAAACAGTTTTGTGAATCGTTAATTTTTATTAATCTAAAGACATACCTACATATTTACTTATGCTGGAAACTGTGTTGAATTCCTTTTCTATTGTTCTATTTATTTTTTTCTTTTTAAAACGTTACTAATATTATTTTGAAATGATTAGTTCTTTGATAGTGACATTTATCTGTCAGTTACATACATTTGAATAATTGCGTTTTGTTTGTTTAAAGCATAGGCTCTGGGATTTAAATTATAGATAATTTTATAAATTTATCCATAAAATATATAGAAAAAGTATTAATGCAAATATATAGAAAATTTAATCTTTAATTTTTATATTAACATTAATCTCGAAAAAATAACATTTAAAGGTATTTTTCGAAGAAAAAAAAATGTGCCATTTCGAGTTTTCCGATTTTCACCAAAATCTAATGGGCTCTTTCTATTACAGAAAAAGTTCGAAATACAAGGTTTCAAAATTTTCTGAATGATAATATTTGAGTTAGAGTAGAGGATCCACACATACACACAGACATCATCGTGAAAATGTTAAAATTGGATTCTAGGGACCTTAAAACGTGGTCATTTCGCAAAATCTCGATATGTGATTTTTAGCACGACCCCTATACCTCCCTTGCCAAGGGTAGCGGGAGGTAAAAACTAATCAAGTAGTTTATTTTGAAAGACAAAGATATCTCAACACATATTAATGTACAATCTACAGAGTAGTAGGCGACAAGTTCAAACTCTGGAAATTGAAACAAAATTAATTAATGAAAAGGTACATAAAACCTCATATCTGGCAATTATGATCTAGGAGGGGGTAAATAAAAAATTTCAAACACACTACAGGCCTGACTAACCGCATGTCTTTGGTTTAGGGTTAAAATAGCTGCCGTTTATCTATTGACATTCTGCATATCGCATATTACTAGGTAATGCATACGGAAGTGCGTAGTGCGTACTTGTAAAAACAAGTGGCTACTCGTCACTCGAGCCGGATATGTCAATTCCCCGTCACTTCGCAATGATAGGCTTATTTGTCGTCATGCAAACAGATAGCGCCTAACAAGCAATAGCTCGACTCGGCTTATCAAAAATGCAGAACAGTTACAACTAACAAGTAGCTGCTGATACACGCATTTAATTAGCATATATGCATGTGGATGTATGTATATCATCAACGCTGCTACCCATATTTTCTTGATGAGATGGCTGTGGCTTGTCGGTTACATTATAAAACGACTGCATTGAAATATCGGTAGGAAATGTTATTTGTAGGCAGTTTTAATTTGGTCTAGTGTACCCCTTCCATATTATTATGATACAAAATTATATCGTAACATTTTTTATTTATTTAAAGGGGTTTAAAGGTTAACACCTAGTGTTTTCGACTATGTACTTAGTTCATTTTAACATACTAATATTAACACTATTATTTAAACACGTAACAAATACTATTTATAAAATTACTCGAAACAATAATCAATAATCACAAATATACCCGATGTCAATATTCGCATTTTAGCCAATTCCAACTGAGTTCCGTTACTATTATCATATTTCATTTATAGGTATATTTATTGCATAAGTCGTTTTCCATTTTAAATAATCAATGCACAATAGCTGAGTTTTATGAGTTTCGTTTGCACTTTTCGAGTGAACTGAACCTTACTGGGGGTGCGCACTTACAATACTCACTACGTTCGTCAGTTCTTAAGCCGGTATCCCACTGTAAAAAATTTATAAATTTTTTTATAATTTTTTGTATAAAGGCGTACCATGAAAACTAGTGCATCCCACTGTAAAAAAATTTACGCGTTTTTATGGAGTGTTGCGTAACTCATGAAAGAGAATTGGCGCCAAAGATACTACTAAACTCATTTTGTGGCTGTAATTCTGCAGAGGTAGTTGCGTTTTGCTTTGTGTTCATTGTTATTATGCGGTCGAACATTCTAGAGCTCTCTAGAAGTTAATGGCAGCCGTATAAAAGCGACGCAGCTATGCTCGGAAGTTGATTAGTTACATAGAGGGAGAGTCATATAGAGACATTCACATGAAGTGTTAGAGAGTAAAGTGTTAGGAGAAGCACAGCAATATCGTGGTGAGCGTATGCAGTTTGGGTCGAGTAGGTACTCGGGAAGTTACTGGAACATAATTCTAGATAAAAAAATCAGATACAATGGAATACGTCACCCGAGTAATTAAAAAATTAAAAATAGACACTCGCTCGTCGCTGCGGCGACGGCGGTGCGACTTCGAGAGCGGCGGCGACAGTAGCGGCGACGGCGGGCGCTGCACATTACAATATGTAAACTTTTATCCCAATATACCGAAGTTGCAGCACTTACACTTACAGGAAATACTTTTTACTCTTCTGATGATGAGCTCTATTTTTGCTATTGCCGACCGTTATGAGAAAATTATTTTTTCAATACTTCCTCTGTAAAATATATAATCAATTTAACAAAGAAATCACTTGCCTTATACCTACAGGCACCAGACTTTTATAGCCTACTGGTGTACTGAACTTAAATCTGCCCTTGGCTATAGTAATTATGCACGTAACCGTTCTGCAGAACACGGTTATATATTTAACATTTCCGCAACTAACTGGGTTATCTTGTGATGCTCATTAAAATATTATTACCAGGTAATCATTTCGAATAAAAGGCGCCATATATGTTGTACAACGGTGTATATATAAATTCTGTAGGTGTGACAACTCCCTGATTTCCTTTAATATATTGGTGTTTGCAATAATTAAAAGGACAGTAAGCTGAGAATATGTCTCACCTTACACCCCATAGACAAAAGATGCATTATTTAAAAAAAAACTGTACAGGATTAGATTCCAATTACAGAGTGGGTTCACATACATAAACATCCATGCCTTAGTGGGATTCGAAGCCAGAAGCCCGAACGCACTTATTACTAAAGCCGGAGCCGACCTATTGAGACATCTGGTGGAATGGCGGATTAGGCTATTATTGTTCTGTGAATGCCAACTTCATAAACATAATTTTATAAATTAAAAATAAAGTTGGCATACCTACCTATATAGGGAGTTAATAATAAGTCGTTACACTCAAAAATGGCAGTTAGAACTCATTAAGGCCCACTTTTACAATTGATGGTTAAACTATGATATAGCTATTGGAGGCATAACTTTATCCTAGTAATTATACCTTCGATAAACAAGACTGTCTTTTACAATGCATTTTTATCTATCAGATAGTTATTCTAGGGATTATGTTAAATCACTTTAGGTTGGTATTGGATTATAATTTGCATTTAGTGATGCACACGAGGCGAGACGAGACGAGAAATATAAAATCGATCTCGTCTCGTTTTCGGATCTGTAATCTCGATCTCGCTCTCGTTCTGGCACATTTTTTTTGAGTCTCATCCCGTTCTAGCACGAGAGTCTCGCTATAAAAATAAGCGCTTGTCCACTACGTATTTACGTAACTAACTGTTTAACTACAAGAGAAAAGTTCGCACCAATAGCATCGTCTTCCATGTATTTGCAATCGTATAACTATAATAAAGAGACGAAACAGTAAATTCTGGTCACCAAATTATTTCAATACGAACATAATGTTTATTCATTTACGGTCACCAGAAAATGTGATAAGTTAGTAAATAATTTAATTTACCTCTAAAATATCCAATTTATCATCAAATTGTGATCTCTAAACTATTTCAATACGAACATCAGTAAAACGAATTAAACATTAAAAAAATATTTTTTGTCATTAAAAGTACCTACACTTTGTCATTAAATATATGCCACTATTTAAGTAAGATTAAGTCATGAAAAACCGCTACACTGGTAACCCGCCGCAACCAATCACTCCGCTTCTCTCCCTCGACGCTTAATATAACATCCTTTACTTTTCAGAGGCAACAATATTTTTATTAACCGTGGTTTTAACTGGGGTGAATTAGGGGATGAAATATTGGAGAACTAGTTCTATTGGATGCAATACCGATTTTGTCTTTATTTTTGCATTTCCTCGCTCTGGGAACGATACTAATCGAATCGACTCTAGATAGTCTCAAAAAATATAGTGAATTCATATAATTTTCACATTTACGTGTTCTATGCATGAATTAGAGTTGACTCCACTCCTTGTACGGTGCATTTTTCATTGAATTTATGAATCAAAGCTATAAAGTTACAAATACATATTATTGCGAGAATCTCGCGAGAATCTCGCGAGATTTCTCGCTTCTCGCAGTTGTTATATCGATCTCGCCTCGAATTTGAAACTGCAATCTCGCTCTCGTTCTCGTCTCGCATAATGCAACGAGACGAGACGAGATGCGAGAGTACTCTCGCTTCGTCGTGCATCACTATTTGCATTTTTCACGATGTTGGATGATATAAATGTTATTTTTATTTCTGACAATGATGATGAAATACTTGATTGACATCTGTCGAACGTATGAATAACAACAATCGTTTTTGTTTACGTGGTATATATAAGTACTCGGGATAAACGGGTAAAGTTATCCGAGGTTTATACCAGTTTATGCGTCCGATTTCCATGGGATAAGAAATACTGGTGTTTATTCTATCTGAGGTTTATCCGAAGTTTGTAAAATATAATTTCCAACTTTATACTTGGAATAGCGTTATACGAGGTTTATCGAATGATTGTAAGAGTGGCCCTAAAACAAACAACTTTTTTTAGTTCCAATTTTTGATTTGATGCCCCATCTAGCGTCAAATGTCATATGCAGACCATTGCAAACTAACCTGTTTTATTTTATAAATAATCTACTGTAAAGTGTTATAGTCATAATTAAAAATGGATCGTATTGAAGTAAAAATAAATGTTCTTGTTAAGAAATATGTTTACTTAAAAAAAATCTTTTATGTGGGTCATTACATGCTTTTGTAGGAAAATCATATTCACTTTGATGCCACAAACCCCACATTGATAAATTTCTACGCTCGAAAAGTCATTTTTATATTTGCTCTGAATTGAATCCGTGTAAATCACTCAAAATGTTTGATTCAAAAGGGAAAGAGAAAGGTTGTCTACTGATCAAAAATGAGAAAGTGGGGATAACGAATAGGAAACGTAAAAACATTATTCTTCTTAATCATGATTACTTTTATAATTTAGATTGTGAATCACCGACCGAGGGAACACGGCTATTGTCAAAAAAAAACTGAAATGCCAACTTCCACAGCTACATCCCATAAAGTGATTTGGTGATTACGAAGCGCATTATCTTGATTTTTTCCACATTTTCATCGCTGGTTCATGTATTTTAGGACGTTCGGTTCTCTTGTCACTTTCCATAACTTCACGACTCTCTCGAAAACGTTTGTATAACTGTAACAATAAACGCTCATTACTGAACTGAGCACCTGGCAACGTGTACATTTACATTTTGCCATTGGCAGGTGCTCAGTTCAGTAATGAGCGTTTATTGTTAAAGCAAGCATAAAATCTTGGATAAAAGTTTTACTGTCCAAATCCGGTTCTTTTCCCTATTTGAATAGTTTCAAGCAATTTTCAACTTTCACAGATATGTAGTGTGCACTGAAAGAAGTCTATATTTGAGTGATACGCAAAAATTTTAACAGTAGCAACGATGAGTGTTGGTACGTAGGATTTAAAAGTCATTTGTTCAAATGATTACAGGACGAGCTATACCATGCATAAATCTTTGGTTGCGGCATAGCTTCCTCGCCAAAAGCCTTTTTAACATTTTCACCACCAAAAGGCTTTGTAAATATGTAGCTGTTAAACACAAACTACGCCTCCAATATAAATGAAACATGACGTACACTTCCCAAACCGAGTACCACCGTGATAAAAAAAAACTGTGCTCAAACGAAAAGGAAGAGACCTCGTAAATCGACCAATTTATCGATGTATCGTTTAATGTAAAACAGCCACTGCATAATCATTACTCTGGATAATAAAAAAATTACTAATTTTAGTAGTTATATTGCACAATGTTATACCTTATTAACCACCGATTTCTTGTTCAATGGGGTAAATGCTCCACCAGTTTAAGTATTCCTATAATTTAATCCTAATGTGGTCACGTTACATAAAGGAAATTAAGAAAGGCAAAACATTAAAATATGCTCAATTATCCGCAATAAATCATTTATTGAATAAATTAATAGTATAATTCACGATAATTTGGATGACATAAATGTCGCAAAAATTGATAATGAATGGTAATAAATTACAAGAAGAATTTCCTGCATAGAGTAAACCTAAGTAAACGCATAATCTTGTGTGAATTAAAGAATTTTATGTTAACACATTTATTCAAATCTTGTAAATTATTAGCGTAGCACATAAAACTTGTAGGAGCATGTTTTATTAATATTACTTTACGTACTTACTTTATTTATTCTTCGTTCATATCATGTACATATCTTAATTCTACCTTATTACAGGATAGTAAACATGTTTTGTAAAAAAAATTACAAAACAGAAATCATTCATACTAGCTATCCACATAGTGTAGTAGTATAGAACACTGAAAAAATAGGATGAAATGACTATATTGTCTTTATTAGCAATTAAGTGTTCCAGGGGCTCTATTCCTGAAATCGTTCGCTTTCCCGCGAATATTGACAACGGTACAACGTTTTCTTGTAAGTATTCGCTTCGCATTGCTCGAATTGCGAAGGGTTGTATTTGGCAACGTTGCATTTAAATCAGCTGGTGTTCAATTTGGCATTTGTGACTAGCTGTGGAAGCGTGAGTGGAAGTAAAAATGGAAACAAATAGCGCAAAAATTATAGACAGACAAATAAATACGCTAATTGAATACATGAAACAACACCCGAATTTAGTTATTAGAAAATTCACGGCTTCTTTTTTATTTAAAAATGCACAAAAAGAATGGGAAGACGTGGCAAATATATTACATACTATTCCAGGTGCCAGAAAAATATGGAACTCGTAAGTACTGCCAGGGAAAGGGGCGTTAACATTTAATATTTTTAAGTCACAAATCTTAAAAAATTAAAATTATACCGTACATGATTTTATTACTTTATTATCCTTACTAACTGAACATTGACAGAATGATAGCCTTTTCGGTTGACATAAACATGTTCAGGATCGATACATCCTATAATTATCGGTGCATGGTCTTTTTCGTAAAATCTATTATATATAATATTAATTTTATAAGTAATATATATATATATATATATATATATATATATATATATATATATATATATATATATATATATATAAATAAATAAATAAATAAATAAATTATACTATGCCTTTTTCTAACTCTGTTCAGTTCCTCAATATTTTCTGGAAATTTAACAAATTTATTCATAATTTCTGCTCTAATTAATGCAGCACCAACTTTGGCACAGTCAAAAATGGAGAAACTTGATTTAATAAAACTCAAACAAGGTTTTATCCACCCGAAACAACATTTGAAATTGAACATCAGTTAGTTCGTTAATTATATTTCTATTTTCATGTACTTCTTCTAAATCTTCGTCTTCTAAATCTTCTAATAATTGTAAAAAAAAACAATGTCTTCCATTATTAAACTTTCTTCTTCACTGGTTATGGAAACGCGCATACGCGTACGAATTCGTATCGAAGCGAATGTTCAAGAATACCGTTTTTCTGTTTTCGTTCGTATTCGTGCGAATACGAACAACCTTGTCGAACGTGAAGGCTCAAGAATAGAGACCCAGCGCATACTGTTCGGCTATCATGTCAATGCTGTCAAGAAATGCAGATGAATATTGATACATTAAAAAAATATTCTAAGTATTCCATGGAAAATTTAAGAAGAAAAACGTTGTCATCTGTCACATATGTCACGTGAACGCTAACTTTTGAATGGAAATATTTAAGAAATGAAGGTAATTTGGTAGATATTAAATTCAACATTATAAATTATAAAAATGAGTAAATATTTGACACAAGTTTAAAATATCAAACTATTGGTACAGTGTGCTAAAAAAATCCTAACTCGGAGTAGGCTATGAACAAAGAAACGTATATCAATTTAAAAATATTTAATTAAATGTCAATGTGACATGCGATTTTGTCAAAAAACGTATCTAAAAAATCGAAGCTTTTCTCCTTGTATCTTATTTTAGAAATTCAAACAAATTAGAAAACGGCGAATGTCAATATTCTATATCCTTCTTTATTGACTTTTCTCCTTAAAATTACATTTCAAGATCAATTTTGACTTAACTTGACTTTTGAACTGAATAATGATCAGACACACGTTTCTGTGTTCAAAGCCTACTCCGAGTTAGGAATTTTTTTGAACACACTGTATTTCACAAAGATGGGATGTAAGTTCAGCTGTAGGGAAATAAGGACAATCCTTACTTCCTGTCGCTAATAGAAATCGATATCTTGACAGTAAAATCCCTACAAACAATATCATAATAGCCTACCTCCGATATTGGGAGTGGGAAAACATATAAAACAAATATATTTTTCTTACAACATGCTTTTATTTTTAGAAAAATGACCGATGAAGACATTTGTTATTTGTTGCTGTTAAATAATTTATTTACTTTTCAGATCAGCTAACTTTTATACAACAAATATTGGCTTTAGTACCGTCACCGTCTCATTAAGACGAATCCAAACCCTAGTATCTATATTCTGAGGGGTGGGTTGGGTGTGCGAGGGGTAACCCTGAGGACGTGAACAATTACATCCTAGCTGTACCACGTGATATGTGCGGTACAGTCAGAATAGTAAATAGTTCGGGGTGCTGTATTTTCGAACCATCATAATTTTCAAGGTCAAGCGCTTTCGCAAACATATTTTCAAACTGACAGATGATTGAGAAAATAACATCTAATTATAAAAATCAAGGAAACTTTGCTAAAAGTATACCAGCTTTATATATTTATTTGGTTTTATTCAGTTAGTCATATAAATTAATGTTAATTCCAATTGAACTAATTTTTAAATGCAGTGTAAAATTGAATTGAGTAACTAAATAAAACTTTAAGTGTGAGTGTAACACAAGGGCGGTGCGGAAGAAGGTGATGATTACTACTGCTTACTTGTTTTTCAACGATGACACACTTTATTCTGACTGGTTGGTGAAAAGGAAGAACACACACACTTTACATTTGATGAACACTTAGAATTTATGGACATGGACAATACTTGAGATTTACTGACTAACTAAAGTTTTATTTACATGATTATTATAATTACACCACAACTTGCACTAACTTAATTAACTTTTCCTTTACTAATTAAAATCAACATAACTAAATCCTTAAGATGCCGTTGCATCCTTAGGTCAAAATACTCGCGTTCCGCATAACGCAAGCCAAAACTCAAACTTCTCGACGTGACAAACTAATACCGACTATTAAAAAAACTAAAAATCTTATCTTTTCTCTTCCGCGAGAGGCTAGGGGATAAAGGGCATCAAAGCGTAGGGCATCCAAAGCCACGAACGTATGCATAATAATTTTAAAGCCGGTATCCCACTGTAAAAAAAATTATAATTTTTTTTATAAAAACGTTCCATGAAAAGTACTGCATCCCACTGTAAAAATTTTTACGCGTTTTTATGGAGTGTTGCATAACTCATGAAAGAGAATTGGCGCCAAAGATACTGCTAAACTTCATTTTGTGGCCGTTGTTTTGCAGAGGTAGTTGCGTTTTGTAATTTCATTACTAATAACGTCAATTCAAATAAAAAATTGTTAGCTGCAATAATTGTTGGAGTAGGTTACACAGATATACAAATTTTTTTTAAAAAATCAGAACATCGCTGGTCGAATTGTTTAGTTACCACACACAACGAATTACGAATAGAAGATGAAATAAATTACAGACATTTTCTTCGAATGAAAGACCATTTCATAAAAACCATGGACATGGTTCGAAATTAAAGTGAGAAACGTGGCACTTATCTAAGGGGTGTATTTCGGCACATGAAAGATGGGCATTGTTCTATCTAGAGTACACATACATTTTGAAAAATTAATTCTTTTATCGTCACTACTTAAAGGGTACGACGCGAGTATTAGGTTAATAAAGTCCATCTTAAAATGCTTGAACGAGGCGGATTTGTATGGGCTTCTCATTTACTTCATATTTTATTTTTGCAAATTTGTATAGGTAATTTACAATACACTACTTTCTATAAATTATAGATCAAGATATTTTTACTAATACTACGTAAAATTATTAGTTGAAAAACTTTGTTGGTTACGATTAATGAGTATTCTAATAGGATTCGGACGGAAATTTAAAAGGAGAAAAAGAAATGCAAAGAATAACGCATGTAAATATTAATTAACTTTAATACTTATTTTTTGATGTTGTATTGCCTGATAATTATAAGATACTAAAGTTTAGCAGTTGAAAATCGCAGTTTGCCTGGCGTATTTATTATAATATTCAGGCGATTTTGTGTGGTATAAAACTTCTTCATTTCTATCCAAATCAATTAATACACTATCTGTTCAGGCAACCACACTATACAGTTTGATTGTTTTGCTTTATATTATTTCCAATTTCAATATAAACAAACGCTCACCGCTGTTCAAATAATGTTAGGGAATAACAACAACGCTGTCTCTTTAGAAAATGATTTTACACATGGTTCAAGCAACTGCATTGCGCACGCCCGCATCAACATCCAATCATAATGCAGCTTTCAACAAAATGAATACAGACTGCTGTATTTATGTGACGTCACATCAAAATATTTACGTGACGTCATGTAAATACAGTTTTCATAAAAATTCTGTCAAAACGGTTATTATAAAAATATTTACGTCCATTTTTATCAAAAAAAATAGAGTGGGATACCGGCTTAAGGCAACACATAACTCTCAAAGATCGGTTACATTCAGACTAAACAAAAACCCTCAATAGGAAAAATGATAATTATTTCTAAATAGAATTTTGACTAAAAAATATAACAAGTTGAAACATTATTTCCTGAACTATAATTTAGGAAAGTTTATAAAAAGTTATTTATCTGTTATGGCTCTTACCCCCGTCTTATGACATTAGTAATGCAACTGGGCATAAGAGGTATATAAATTTTAAATGAAACCGGTGTCTCAGGTCGGATCATAATATATAGAGGACCAACCATCAGCTACTGCACCGGCATTAAAAAGCAAATTAATTCTGCTTGTTTTGCATAGTAAAGGATGTTATGAAAATTTTTAATAATTTGAATAAAATGATATGAAATATTACTCTTAATAAGCAATTACTGATAGAATTCTCATACGAATACGGATTAATCAGAAGAAACGGTACAAATGGTTTCATTTCTTAAAAATAAATAATCATCAGTATTCATTATTGTAATGAGTTGTGCAAGGAAACCACTAATTTCCAAGGTATTCTAAACAGACCTTGAATATGCGTTTGGCTTTTTTACATTATGCACCCGGAAGAGGTGCGTAATAGGACCAATTTTCGTTTTCCTGAACAATGCAAAAAGAACAGGACGAATTTACCAAATCATTTCTATTGCACTACATGCAGTTTCATGATAAATAATCAATTTTTTACTGTTTAAACGTAAATGTTATTCTCTCTTTAATACTTGACCGTATGATAACTCAGATAGAGTAAGAAAGAACAATAGGCTTTAACACATGAAGTGTGCATAAGAATAATGGACCTTTTCAATTTAAAGAGATAGAAGATATACGCAATGGGGATATGCGCATAGTAAGAACAAACGAGATCTATGGCGTTTGTTTTTAAAAAAATTAGACGTAAAATGTGAGAATATCTTACATAACTTTAAAAAATCTTATCGAAATAAGATAGAAAAGCTTTTATTGAAGGTAAAATGTCTAATGATGTAAATTTTCACTGAGAATACAGGTATTTTGATAACTGCAATATTTTTGACGTTTTGTTTGACAGCCCAACTGGCAGTTGTTCGCGCCATTTTCTTACTATTTGCAGCGACAGAAAAAGATAGCCGTTAAATTAAAAAGGTCCATTGTTATTAGAAATAGTCGCTCATAATCATTTTATTAGACCTTTCGTAACATTTTATTAAGACTGCTGTTAACAAATGTGTTAATAAAATTAATTGATAATAATTTCTTTCTTCTTTTGAGGCACTATTAAAATTATTTTTTTTACTATTATTATTTCTATTTGGGCACACTAGCACAAAAGCTTTTCTACAACCATGTTTGACTCTTTACAAAATATAAAAATCAGTAATATGGATAGATCTAGCAGCTAGTACATAGATGACAGTTGTCACGCCTGTCACTCGTTTAAATTCTGTCGGCGGCAGGAGCGCACACAGGAGGGCCGTCTAGTAGGTCCAGACCGCCCCTAGAATTTGACAAATATATGTATAAGAAAAATAAACAATTCATTTGCAAAACAAATAGGCAAATTCGCCGTCGTTGTTATTTAACCATAGAAAAATAAAATATTTATAGGATTAAAATACTTGCCACCTCATTGTAAAGCATACGATTATGGTTATCCACTACTGCAATAAATGAAATATTTGAATAAAAATAAAGAAAAATTAAAGAATATCAGACAAACTACAAAAAGGTAATAAAAAATTTGATATTGTAGTATTTAGTGTATACAATTTTTAATTTCCTGCTTATTTGTTTTGTACTATAATTTTTATTTCTTCCAATTTAAATATATGTGATATGCCAACTTTTTGATACACTCTCCCCCCCCCCCCCCAGCCATTTTTTTTTTTAAAGTCAATTGAACCGCTCCCAAAAATAAATCTTGTGTGCGCCCCTGGTCGGCGGCAAATGTAAACCACACCCTCATTGGTCAATATTTTACGAACGTCATCAGGCGAAAGGGAAAGCGGAAATTTGAACATATTTTAAGACAATTTTCTAATGAATAAAGAGTAACCTATGAAAAAAATCAAGAATACTGGTAAAATATTTTTTATTATTCTTTCAATTGAAGCAAAGAAACAAAATCGTGCAACACCTCATTGTAAATTCATAAATTAAATTCATCATACACAAGTCCTTGGAATCTATTAATAGTATATTCCGTAACTTAACCACGACCGTGGTTATGGTTTTCTTGTGGTTCACGTAGTCAGGTAATGGTTATTGAAAAGTGGTTGTGATTTGGAACATCTTGGTTAATTTGGTGTCGGTAAAACAGGGAACCACCGTATCATTAAAAATAAGTGACAACGTAACTCTATTTGTCTATTTTATACTAACGTAAATATTATACATATCAATATAATAATAATAATTATATGTTTATACAATTTTATTTATTATATTATAAGAAATAAGAAAATGACCACAGCAATCACAAAAAATTGTGGTCGTAGTTGTCACGAAAAAGTAACCAAAACTTTCAGGAACCACATTCCGAAATGGAACCTCGATCCTGAAATTATGTTTTGGTTACATCCCGGAACGCTTAACCAGAACCTTCGTCACCGCGGTTAAGTTACGGAATATATTATAATATATAACCTTGGTTACTTGTTGCTATTATTTCGTTATTATTTATTTATGTTTTTCCCTAAAGAAGGCAGCAGTGTATGCTGCTGAAACTTTTAGTTTTAATAAAACATACAGAACAAACTAAAGGGTTGTATTATTATTGTTCTAAACATTATGCTGAGACAACTATCTAAAGAGAGATTGGACAGACTTATGGGTGGCCTTGTAACAAAGTTTTTGGATGAGGGGTAAACGGAGCACGGGGAAAATAGTTCCTTGCATATTTCTTCAGTGGGCAGCAAAATCACAAAAATGACGAAGACAACATAGAAGGCAATGCAAAAAAATATAATGGAAAATTTAAACGTCAAACTGAAAAATTTAAAAGCTGACATGACACATAATTTCTGATCCCGCATTATTGAATTTTTTTATGTTTAAAACATATAGAGAACTCGTAAGGTATCTTATGAACATTAATTACTTTATATATAATAATATTTGTAAGTTTTTCTTATATATGTTTCTGTAGAATTTCATGGGGAACAAATAAATATCCTTTTGAACATTCATCAAATGAACTTGAGCATTTGCAATTCTTCGGAAGAATTCTATATGAGAAAAGAAAGGAACCAACGCAAAAGAACTAAAAATCCGCAGTAGTACATAAAAGCTGACAATATTGTTCATAAAGTTATGACTAAATGAGTTATGTGAAGAACTATGAAGATGTTGGAGGTTGATATTCCTTAGCTCCCAATTTTCGTTTCTTTTTTTTCACCTATGAAATGCGTACGTCTCTTCAACACATCTTTAAATAAGATTTCAAAATTCTTTCAAAAAAATTACACTAATACAGCGATGTACATATCCGATTGAGTTGCTTACAAGTTTTAGTTTACATCACATACATAGATGTAAAAATATGGCTCAGATATTACAGTACACAAATTAGGACTTGAATCTCGCGAAGAGGTGTGGAATTTGCAAAAAAAATATACACTATTCCTCAAAATAATTATCTGGATAAATACTATTAAACTCTGTTATTAATATTATTTACATACCTACTAATTGTTCTTTTGCAATTGAAAATTTGTACACTATATATTTTAAATAAATATTCATAATACATATGAGTTTTTCTTTTTCTTTCAAATATTAAAAAAATAAAAAATTTAAAACACACATGGTCAACAGTTTAAAGATCTAGTTACCGTCGTTTAGTTAGTTGCATATGTTGATAGATGGCGAACTTTATGACGATACAAAAGCATTGAGTTTCCAATCTCTCTTTAGATAGTTGTCTCTGCCATTATGGTAGGAAATTATTACTTTTAATAAATGAGAATACTGATCAAAAAATAGAAATGTAAAACAGATAAATATGATACAGAGACTGTAAAGTAAAATATTTAAGACTGCTAAGTTTCATAAAATAAAATTAATTGTTCGTTCCGTTCTTATTCTACGAAATTTTGAGATTTATGTTTAGTCTAGTATAAACTAGAATAAATAAATAAATATGTCATCACGATATTACCCATTGCTGGGTAACTAGAATATATATTTGGATTTACTATTTATATATTTACATTAATAAATAAATACTCGTATCTAACAGTACTAACAGTAATTATTACTTAATAGCAATTTTCATTTTACTAGTTAACTGTTCAAGAAAAATTACTTTAAATTAATTTTACACGTCATATAAATATAATTATAGTTAAAAGAATTAAATGAAGATCATAATTGTTGAGAAAATAGCTTCAATTACCATTTAATACATCGTAAATATAATTGAGATTATTTGCATTTCATTAAAAATCAAATAAAATGGAAAATATTAATTAATGTTATATACTAACGGTTAATGTAATTTCATGTCAATTGTGTAAAACGTGGAATTAGTAATAGCATTTGTACTACTTATTCTAATTTGCATGTATTGATTTATACACGTGAACACGAGTAACCGTGACTAGGCATTGAACATGGGAAAATAGTTTTTCTCAAATATTAACGTATGTAACAAAAGTTTTAAGAAAAATTTTACTCTCCAAATTTTATTACTAAATAAGGTCTAATCTATAACTGATTTCAGTAAAACTTTTACTGAGAGTTACTATTCGTTGGGTTGAATCTTACATAGGAAATCGTTCTCAGTTTGTTTTATGTAACGGTTATAAGTCTCGGTCATTTCCGTTACCATCAGGTGTTCCCCAAGGATCACACTTAGGTCCCTTGCTCATTAATTTTTACATTAATTCAATTTATGAATACTTTACATATTGCAAGTTTCTATTATACGCTGAAAATGTTCATTGAAATTCACAACGTACAAAATTGTATCCGATTACAGAACGAATTACTTAAATTAGAACAATTTTGTAATGAGATTGACTTACACTTAAACATAGACAAATGTTTTATGGCATCGTTTTCAAGAAATAGAAATGTTATCAATTTCTTCTATAAGTTAAATAACACTAATATTATAAGAAAAACAATAATAAAAGATTAGGGTGTTTTGTTTGACCCCAAGCTACTATTTAACGAACATATTGATACCATAGCTTATATATACGTCCTATTGTTGAATATGCTTCTCAAGTTTGGAGCCCGTCGTATACTAATATATTAATAGAATAGAATTTGGCTTAAACGAAACTTTCATTATGTAATTTAAACATGTCATCATTTAAGAAAAAAAATCTGATGTGGCCAGCACATTACCTTCCGTCAGTTCTATGTATTTTGTACAAATTTCATACGGAAAGTTCCTTGTTAAATTAAATACATATTCTATTTCTTGTACATTACCTTCCGGCAGTTGCATGTATTTTATGCAATTTTCATACAGAAAATTATTATTTTGTGACGTTTTCTATATACAGTGTAATGTATATGCAGAAATAAAAGATTTATTATTATTATTATTATTATTATTATTATTATTATTATTATTATTATTATTATTATTATTATTATTATTTCTTGTACATTACCTTAAAGCAGTTGTATGTATTTTATACAAATTCCATACAGAAAGCAAAAGATCCTATATTTCCAGTAAAATTATAAGACAGACACACTATGTCAATTTCACTTGACACTGACATCTTTCAATCAGAATTTTCTTAATATAGTAGCTGTTTCCACAGCTATCCGCTACTTTATGAAATTTAATTTCTTTATATTTTTTTTTAACTCTATATCCATTTAATATTACGTATAAAATGCAGTCAAATCGTATAGAGAATAAAATATTCTTTAATATTTATAATAACATCAAATGTGAAAAAATTATATTTAACATAGTTTTTTCAAGAAAAACTGTTAAAATCTTCAAATGATGGTACTTCCGGTTGACCAATTGTAACCAAAATCTAATCAGCTCTTCATATGGCTGTAACGAAGAAGTATACGAAAAAATTATAATTTTTGTAACTGTAGTATTAGAGTTATCGCAGACGAAAATTTTGTTACACACACACACACACACACACACACACACACACACACACATCCACACACACACACACACATACAGACATCATCGTAAAAATAGTAAATTCGTATTCTAGGGACCCTAAAACGTGCTTATTGAGTAAAATCTCATCATCGAATTTTTTGACCAAAGACAATACCTTCCTTACCTAAAGGTGACGGAAGGTAAAAAATCTAATGCTGACAAGATTTTTCTATTTAAAATAGTAAATAATTTTGTTGACTGTCTCGATAGCTAGGGAGCTGGTGGCAATTTCGGTATACGATTTGATCATCGCTAAGAGTTTCAGGTAATAGAGTTTTGAAACTTTTGAACAGGATAAGTAAGGTGACAAAGTCGGGAGTCGCGGCTTTTTCGTTTTTTTTTTTCAAAATTGCAAATAATATAACGTCTCCTAAATTATTTGTTCGTGTCTGCCATTTAGATATTATGTTAAATTGACTATAGATACTATAAAAATATATGCCAGACAACTAGAACGCTGCGTCCTTTTTTAAAAATTGTTATTTTTTGAAAATTAGCATTTTTTACCTTCCGTCACCTTTAGGTAAGGAAGGCATTGTCTTTGGTCAAAAAATTTGGTGATGAGTTTTTGATGAATAAGCACATTTTACTATTTTTACGATGATGTGTGTGTGTGTGTTAGTCAACCGGAAGTACCCTCGTTTGAAGATTTTAACAGTTTTTCTTGAAAAAACGATGTTAAATATCATTTTTTCACATTTAATGTTGTTATAAATATTAAAGAATATTTTTATTCTCTATACGCTTTGAATGCATTTTATACTTCATATTAAATGTATTTAGAGTTAAAAAAATTATAAAGAAATTAACTATTATATATTAGCCAGCTATGCTATAACTCTGAAAACAGCTGCTATATTAAGAAAATTCAGATTGAAAAATGTCAGTGTCAAGTGCAGTTGACAGTATGTGTTTGGCTTAAGATACTGTACCGTAAATAGAATCTTTTGCAAGGAACTTTCTGTATGATATTTATACGAAATACATAGAACTGACGGAAGGTAATGTGCTGGCCACATCAGATTTTTTTAAAAGAAGAACGCAGCGTCCTTGTCTTCTGGCATATCTTTTTATAGTATCTATACAGTCAATTTAACATAATAACTAAATGGCAGACAAACTAATAATTTAGAAGAGGTTATATTATTAGCAATTTTGATTTTTTTTTTCGAAAAGGCAGTGGCACCCATCTATGCTACCTTGTTTAGGATGTCCACAAGTTTCAAAATTTTATTACCTGAAATTTCTAGAGACTATCAAATTGTATACCGAAATTGCCACCATCTCCCTAACTACGACATTCTTGTCAACTTAAATTTTCATACTCCAACAGTAATAGTGCGTAACATGCAATTATTTTATACATTTAAATGTAATTCTAACAATTACAAAAATTCTCCTGTACAAATGAGATAAATTGTGAAAAATTGTCAACCATCGGGATTCGAACCTACCAACCCCACATCTAATCATGTGACGGTTAATAGGGAGTTTTTGCAAGACGTACGAGATTCCGTCAACGCTAACGTTATGTCTTTAATAACGAACGTACAAAGTAACGGAGTTTCAAAAGTTTAGATTTTGCATTACGTTTTAATCATATGTACGTTGATTTTGACGTTCAAATGACAGTTGTTTAAATATCTGTCATTTTCATTATATTTTGGTAAATAAATTAAACACTAATGTAAGAACTATTTAATGTTTGCTAGGGTACTGAACAGGTTCACTAACAGTAATACTAGTCCCGTATTTTTTAAGAAACAGGCCCCTAAAGTTCCTCTCTACATGTTGCAACATTCGGACTATTTCCTGCCGAATAAGATTCTGCTGCTGAAGCAGAGTTTTAGGGCGGTGGTTGTAAACCTCTAAAATCATATGGCGTTAGATTGGGCGAGCGCGACGCCCACAGGATGTCACCTCCAATCGAGATGAGCCCTTAGGGGAACATTGCCCTCATAACTTTGACACCGTGTGATTTTTATGGGGATATCTTAAGGCAGAGGTTTACAAACACCGCTTTACATCCCTGCTTCAGCTGAAGAATCTTATTCGACAGAAATAGCCCAAATCTCTGAACGTGTAGAGAGAAGCTTTAGAAATCGCTTGCATCAGTGCATAGGGAATGGTGGCCACCAACTTCAAGATATTTTGTTAAAAACTGCGTGATTTAAAACTTTAAATTGTTCTTTCATCATCCAAAAATAAATTTTGTCTATCAGCAATACTTTTTATTTTATTCGCTTTCGAAAAAAGGAAGTCGGGAGATCGGTGTCAATTCTAACAGGTGTGAAATGTAACAAGGGTAGGTAACAGGGCCATCTTTTCGAAGTAGATTAAAACGCGCTTGCAGAGTGAAGAGTGAAGCAGAAAAGTCATAGCTCTTTGGTATTTAGTGCAAGTACATACGCGCAAATACGGCGTCTGTTTCTAACGAATGTCTGTAAATCGTAAAAAAAGTAAATACAGGTAGTGACACACATTGTTTCTAAAACACTAAAGTGATCTGCTCGGAAATATTTTAAGTTAAGAATTAGTTTGTGAGTTATATCTGCTTTTATTTTTTATTAAAAACATTTCGAATTATTACCTAATAAATACAAAATAGCAAATAATATCTTAGTTAAGCAGTATCAGTTGTAACACATGCCACGGTGTCGATTGTAGCGTGTTTAATAATTAAGTACAATATTGATCATGATAAAAATTACAAGAAAAAACCACTGCTATCGAAAACATAAAAGAAGAAGAGCAAAGAAAAGAAAAACAGTTCCGAAAGTAACAGTCGCAGATTATTCTTCAGATGACTCCGATGAGGAAACTCTCTGATATGTATTGGCCCGTATTTGTTGAGCACAGGAGATTGGTTGCAGTGTCGAAAATGTAAAATCTGGACACCGGGCACGTCTAAATTATACGAAGAAAGACCTATTTTATATTTACCTAAACTGCAATTCCGTTAGCGACTAAAGGCATTGGTTAAAATGGTCCATATCACCAGCAGAATATATATTTTGTTTGCTTTTAGTTGAGTCATCTGAATTTTGTATTTTCTTAGGTAATAAATAAATGTTTTTTTTAATAATTTCTTCTTTTATCTGTTATTTTATCTTATTACATCACTGTTAAAATTTGTTACAATAAACACTGGCCCTGTTACTATTGGCATCATTTAGGTGGCAATTGTAACATTTGTAATGCCTGACTAAAAATCTTTATACTTTTATATTTGTCACATTTTCAAAAGTTTAAAATTCAAAATATCATTCACTAATGTGGATAAGTTCTGGTATAGGTAATTTCAAAATATAACGTTAATTCGTGAAAAATAAAAATTTAAATTTTGTAACAATTGACACCGGTCTCCCCTACATATTACACAAGTTTGTTCAACACTTATTACCTCGTTCCAATACACCAATAATACAACACAACCATCATCTCCATCTACATCCTATTAGAAATGTTCCCATCATCTTTGAGATATGCATAATGAATCTCATTGCTTTGGATCAGGTGCAGAAGAAACGTGCACCGCACACCAGGCCAGAATGAAATGAAATGTGCCGTTATGACATCGCGATACAGATATACTATACAACAGCCACACTCAGCTGTGCCTCGGATAATGAACTCCAGGTGATTAAATCATCATCATCTCAGATCCTAACGAGATTGGATCGGCTATCGCGAGACATAATAGCGGAAAGAAGATATCACAGCACAGATGGAATGACTTTATTGTTAAGATGTACGTTTGTCTTTTTCTACAAATCGTTTTTATCTTCAACCACAGATATTGTAAGGATACGAGGACTAGGAAAAATGTGTTGATACGAATATATTGTTAAAGGCAATTCCGGTTTTATTGGTATATCTCGGAGCCCGAAGCGTTATTCATTTTAGAACTACATCAACTTAAAAACTTTTTTCTACGCCTGTGAGTTACTCACATTTGAACGTTGCATATTGCAATGTACAATTAATATCACGAAGACAAAACTACCAAAAAGCAACCTCACTTACGAGCACAAACTTATATTAGTTGAGCCAGACGTGATAATTTGGACCGGTATTTTAAAGGTCATCTTCTAGTTTAGATTTGAGACCCTTTACTTTTGGCACAATGCAAAGTAACTTCGAAAAATTAAGCGTGTACAGTAAAACATACCTTTCAAGACATATGGGACAATACTCATAAACTATTATTCACGAAAGATATCTATTCAAAGTCATTTGTGAGCCGTCTGATATAATATTACTTGCAGATAACTTCATTGCATTTCGTTTGCATAGGCGTGCAACATGAAATATTCATGGACACATTTTAACTGAAAAAATTAGAATAATTCATTTGAAAATTACGTTTCTTTCTAAATAATTCCTTTCTGAAAGATTTATGTTCTTGACTTATGTTTTTGCAAAATACGAAAACATAGACTTAACTTATAAACCAAGGAATAATAAGTAATTCAATTTAAACGTCAACGCCACTGGGTAAATATTAGCACAGAGGACAGTGCAGTAGATAATTAGGTATGTGTAATTCTACGACATACGGCATTATTATTTATAGTGTGTTAGAAAGTAATGCTACTATTTACGTATATCTGTCACACTACATAATTTAAATAGACATAGATCAAATAATCTTTCTCTTTCTAATATAAAATGTTTGCTAAGCTACTGCGCTATAAAGTGATGTGTATTCTTTCATCGAACAAATGACCTTGAATAGTCATCTGAATAATATATATATATATATATATATATATATATATATATATATATATATATATATATATATATATATATATATATATATATATTCCATAACTTAACCGCGGTGACCAAGGTTCTGGCTAAGCGTTCCAGAATGTAACCAAAACATAATTTCAGGATCGAGGTTCCATTTCGGAATGTCGTTCCTGAACGTTTTGGCCACATTTTTTTCTGGTTGTGTGGTCATTTTCTTATTTTTTATAATATAATAAATAAAATTATATAAACATATAATTATTATTAATATATAATGATATGTATAATATTTACGGTAGTATAAAATAGACAAATAAAGTTACGTTGTCACTTATTTCTAATGATGTGGTGGTTCCCTGCTTTACCGACACAAATAAACCAAGATGTTCCGAATCACAACCACTTCTCAATAAACGTTAAAAACGTTAACCGGCCCAACTAATATGAGAAACTGGGTACCCGAGTTCGATCCCGACTGCCGCCAAATTATTTCGAGTTTTAAATGGCACAAAAATTACCCTTATAATGCACTCTCCACATCTGCAATGAGTTCTCGTGAGATGACGCCCGGTAAACGTCTGCACGAAGAAGTTTATTGTATATTTTGATAGTTATAACGAAGAAATAGAAAGACGTGCACAAGATCGAAAAGAATGAAAATATTATTTTAAATTATGTGATGAAAAATGGTTTTGAAAAGATTTAGTTCTCATTAGAAGACAGCATTTTATATGTATACGAGTTTATAAATGAAATAAAATCAATTAGTAAATATACAATAATATATCGTTATTATTCTTTATATTGTATTTTGAGAAATTACATTAAATATTCACATATAATTAAATTCATAATTTTTACAAAAAATGCCAAATAGCCTAGTGTCATATGTGCTCCGGTTGCCTAATTTTAAATTTTTATTTGAAATCAGAGTAATCAGTTTGTTTTTGCATTGTTTATTCTATATTTTGCCATTTTTATTATTGTTTCTTGTTCATTGTGTAGTGTGATCTGTGTTGTTCATTTTCAATTTTTCCTCTTTCTTTCATTTATTTTTTCCATTTCTGTAATACAAATATTAAAACATATTTATCATAAAACTTATTTCATTTAAAATATAATTATTTTGTATACCTCAACATAATATTAATAATATCTCCGCATGATTTCCAATGTCATTGTTGACAAATATATTTGACAAATGTCATAAATTATAAAAATTATTCATTTATTTCAGTGTGGAAATATAATATCACAAAAATAACTAATATTGCGATGCCTACGTAGGTAATTCCTAGCTAGGCATTGTTTTGTTTGGTGAAATCCAAAATCGATAAGTATCAGTTTAGATATAGGTACTAAAAATGAACAAGCAGAAGACTCGCGTCGTCGACCTGAAAAAACTTTATAAAATGAAATATAACTTATAGAAATTATTGGGTGTTATCTATTTTTTAAAAAAGAAGGAACAAAAAGTACTAGTATTAAGAAATGTATATATTAATGAAATTTACCTTCATATCAAAGTCAATCCTTACTCTTTTTAGGCAATATAAAATTATTTGAAATAATTGTAGTTAATTTTCGTATCATAACGGTAACACTACTGACAATGTCCATGTTTACAATCGAACAAATATCGATCCTGTCCCTGTCACTTGATTGTCAGTGATCAAGGAGCACCGTCAGTGATCGTCAACTCATCTCATCCAGGCACGAGTGACGAATTAATATAAAAAATTGTAAATATAAAAGTAGTTATGTGTATTATTGTTTTGTAAAAAATAGATAGAACTGTCAATTTGCTGACAATACAATATATCAATATAATATACCGTTCTTGTTTATCTACCTATTGTACTAATTACAACAGTTTCTTCTAAGTATTTGTGAGTTGTGTCGTGCTACAGAATTGCTGCATTGCCTAATTACTGGATAAGCTGACTAGGCTGCAGCCTAGGGCGCACATATTTTGGGGGCGCACAATTTTCTCATTTTATTATAGTTTTGAGGCGCTTTGATTTGATTAGAGGTAAGACGACCTAAACCATATCCTATGAGTATTATTGGTTTGTTATAATAAATATTACACGATAATTCATCTGCATATTGTAACGTTTTTATTTATTTGGGTGAAGTGTAAATATTAAACAAGTATTATTAATTAAAAATAAAAGTTTATTATAACGATAAATAGATATTAAATATAATTAAAGATGATAAATATAACGAACACTACGATTAAACAAATATTAAACACTAATTGAGACTAAGAATATTATAAGACACTTAAACACTAAGATTATTTATTTAAACAATATATAGATCACTTATTTATTTATACAACTGTATTTATTTATATTCACCACTTGTCTACTCTCTGTTTATATCACCAACTGTTCAACACGCAACGCTTATTTATATCAGACTGTCCAGGGCCCTCGCCAACGGTGCTTATATACCGTAGCCGAAAATTCGAGAACGCACGCGAATACTTCTAGATACAACACAATAGGTTACATCAACCGCGTGATTAAGCAGGCGCCGGCCAGTCGGTTGCGTCATCGCTAACAATAGACGCTCGCTCGTCCCTGCGACAGCGGCGGCGACACAGACGGGGACAGAGGCGGTAACAGTGGCGGCGAGGGCGGGCACTGCACATTACACTGCCCCCTCCTTAAGACTGTTCCGTCCCGGAACAGTTCGTGATGACGAAATCTGCATGCATTGCCCTTAGTGCATTTCGAAGTTTTGAAGAAATGACAGTCGATGGTCCGCTCGACTTCTTCTTTATGTCCGTTAGGGTTAAAGCTGCAAACGAGAATTTCAACACCGGTAAAACGGAAGAGGATTTCTATCATGTTCCTAACAATCCTCCAATCTAAACCATCTAGACCACAGCCTAACTTCGGTACGGCTAGCTTCAAAATGTCATTCTTAAGCAGATGATCCCTCAAATCGCACAACGAGTTCCACAGGTCACGATACGACGGTTTCTGGTACGAGCGTGGTTTTGTAACCAGGTAATAGATGTACCGCTGATGGTCTGAATTGTTATCCCTCAGGCGCAGCGTTTTCCCAACAGTTGGGCGTTGGTTGGCCAGTTCTTGTTGTCGCCCAAATTTCGCCTTAAAGGCTGAAGCTATGCCACGGGACATCTTTAAGTCTTCTGATACGCAGTGACCGAGGGAATAATCTGAAGACACGGTGAATAGATCTCGGTGTTCTTCTTTCGTCACGCCGAACCGCGCCTTGTGGCCAAAGGAATAGTTCTCCATGAAGTCTTCAAAAGTTGGTTCTTGTGCTATGATCCGACGAACCGTTGCTCCGTTATGGACTTCGTGGTTGTCTCCGGCGAAAGGGGCTAGCCGATTAAAGTGTACTACTCTCGGCTTCCCGCTAGGTTGTTTCTTAATTCTGTATACCACGTCGTTTATCCTTTTGACTACCTCATAGGGGCCTTCCCAATTATTTTGCAGCTTTGGTGATAACCCAGGACGTCTTTGTGGGTTGTAAAGCCACACTAAATCCCCAGGTTGATATCCACCCTTTTCGGCCTTGATGTCATACCGGTCCTTCATTCGGTCGCTGGCAGCTTGAATGTTCGTACGGACTTGTTCATGAATGTCATCCATTCTTCTCCGTAAGTCCGTAACGTAATCTTCTCCGGCCAGATCTTCCCCAGGTTTACTGCCGAACACCAAGTCACATGGTAAGCGCAACTCGCGCCCGAATAAGATGTTCGCAGGAGTTTGCCCTGTTGTTTCATGCACGGATGAACGATAAGCCAACAGGAACAGATGGAGGTGTCGGTCCCAGTCTCTTTGGTGGTTGGAGACTACCTTCGACAAATATCGGTTGATCGTTCTGTTCATTCGTTCAACCATGCCATCAGACTGCGGATGTAATGCAGTTGTTCTAGTTTTATTAATTCCTAATATCTTACAGACATTTTGGAAAACGGCAGACTCAAAATTTCTTCCCTGGTCGGAATGGAGTTCACGCGGTACTCCGAATCGGCATATACATTCCTTAACTAAAGTTTCAGCGACCGTGGTGGCTTCCTGGTTGGGTAATGGATATGCTTCAACCCACTTGGTGAAGTAGTCCATAACAACCACGATGTATTTATTTCCTTCGTCACTTTCTGGGAATGGTCCAGCCACATCAATCGCAATACGCTCAAATGGGCTGCCAACGTTGTATTGACGCATTGGAGCTTTTCGTCGTTTATGCGGACCGTTACTTCCAGCGCAAACCACACATTTCTTGCACCAATCTCTAACATCTTCCGTGAAGTTAACCCAGTAAAACCGCTGGCGCAATCTTTCTAGCGTTTTTATGACTCCGAAATGGCCTCCAGATCCGTCGTGGATCTCTTTCAACACGTCTGGTACTCTACTCTTAGGAATAACTAACTGAGCTCTCTTCTCAGTTCCATCAGCATTTTCTACCACACGCTTTAACATGCCATCCTCAATCACCATGGAGTCCCATTGCGCCCAGTACGATTTTACACTTGGTGAGTGTGGTGCAACATCTTCCCATACTGGTTTGCTCTCCTCTGCTTTCCATTCGAGTATAATTTTCAAAGTTGGGTCTTTTTCTTGATCTCCGCGTAGTCCATCGGGCTGCCAATTAACGTCGACTACTGTTGTTCTGGCGACGATAGAAAATTTATCTTCTAGTCGACTACAATGCTTGCAATTATCTTGGCACGGCCTTCTGGACAATGCGTCGGCATTGCGATGGCTGGTACCTGTTCTATGCTCGATTTTGAAATCGTATTCCTGTAGTCTTTCAATCCATCTAGCCACCTGACCTTCAGGATTCTTGAATTGTAGCAGCCATTTTAATGCAGCATGGTCAGTTCTAATCAAAAATTTCCTTCCGTACAAATATTTGTAGAAATGCTCCACGGATTTTACGACTGCCAAGAGTTCTTTTCTAGTAACACAATAATTCCTCTCTGGTTTTGACAAAGTCTTACTAAAATAGGCAATAACCTTCTCATGTCCGTCTTGTATCTGGGAAAGAACGCCACCAATTCCCACGTTGCTTGCATCTGTGTCTAGTATGAATTCTCCTTCAGGTAACGGATAACTCAGGACAGGTGCGCTTGTCAAAGCATGTTTCAGTTCTTTAAACGCAACTTTGCAGTCCATTTCCCAGATAAATCTTCGACCTTCTTCAGTAAGCGTTGTCAGTGGCTTGGCTATGTTGGCAAATCCAGGTACATATCGCCGATAATATGTACACAAACCAAGAAAACTTCTAAGTTCGTGTTTGTCTCTAGGCACTGGCCAATCTCTCACAGCCTTTATCTTTCCCGGGTCAACTGCAATACCCTTATCTGAAACCATGTGTCCAAGGTAATGAACTTCCTTTTGGAACAGGTGACACTTCTTGGGGCTGAGCTTTAGGTTAGCCTTCCGCAATCTCTGGAAAACCTCTTCCAAATTCTTCATGTGGTCCTCGAATGTCTTACCTACCACAATAATGTCGTCGAGATAGACTAAACAAGTTTTCCATGATAGCCCAGCCAATACTGTTTCCATGAGTCGTTCAAACGTTGCAGGGGCATTGCAGAGCCCAAATGGCATTACAGTAAATTGCCACAGTCCGGTACCAATTGTGAAGGCTGTCTTTTCCTTATCTTTTGGATCCAAATCGACTTGCCAGTATCCGCTCTTTAGATCCAGAGTGGAGAAAATCTTCGAGCCAGCCAAAGTGTCTAGTGTATCGTCTATTCGAGGTAGCGGGTAGCTATCCTTCTTGGTGACGTTGTTAAGTTGACGGTAATCGACGCAAAATCGTGTAGAGCCATCCTTCTTCTTTACTAACACCACTGGTGAAGCCCACGGACTGCTTGAAGGTTCGATCACACCTTCCTTTTTCATGTCTTCAATAATTCTTTCTGCTTCCTCACACTTCGCCAGTGGTAGTCTTCTTGCTGGTTGGCGGATGGGTCTTGCGTCGCCGGTGTCTATCTTATGGTGAACCACATTAGTTCTCCCATTGGTCTTGTCGAATTGGAACACATCTTGACATATTCCAATTAATTTCTTCGCCTTGGTTCTCTGGTCGGCGCTCAGTTCTTGGAAGGATGTTGATAATTCATTAATTAACGTGTCCGGAACTTCCTGAGATATGTTTCCCTTGGCTTTCACAGTTCGAATAATCGAGGAAACTTCCAAACATTCTCCTACAATTGTTCCTCTCTTAAGAACAACAGGATAAAAATTTACGTTCATTATTCGAACTGGTATTAAATGACTGGCTTTGATCAGTGATTTTCCTACAACAACTCCAGTACCAGTCTTCACATCATCATTTTTGGGCTCAAGCATAACAATATTCCCCTCACAGAAACTACCATCTAATTGTGCTTGCACAATAGATTCACTTTGTTCTGGAAGGGTAACATCTTCGGCCATTAGTACGCGCACAGCTTTGTCTTCTCGTGGGTTTAAAACAAGTTCTTCTTCATTGACCATCATTACACCATTCTTCAGGTCAAGTTTAAAACCGTGCTTTTTCATTACGTCCATGCCGAGTATTAATTCATCTTCAACGTCAGCTACCAACGCACGATGTTTAAAGGATGTGTTTCCAATAGTGATGGTCATATCTATTTCTCCTAATGTGGTAGCTTGTTCTCCCGTTGCTGTACGTAATCGCCACTTGGTTGGTTGAAGATGCGTCTTGCCTGTGTTCTTTACTAAGTCGGGTCTAATTATAGTCTTCGTCGCACCCGTATCCAGTAACATTTTTAGTGGTCTTCTATCAACAGAGCCATTCACGTAGATACTGCTGGCTTGATGATGAAGGGATGCGACATAACTGATGGATTGTGAGGCTACTAGATTACGGGTCGACGATTGCCCCTTCGCATCAACCCGATTTAGTTTTCCGACTCCTTTTCTTCTTTTATCGATTCTGTCTCTCTTTGCATTTTTCTGCAAAGTCTCTGCGGATGACCCTGTTTACCGCAATACCAACAGATGAGTTTCTTTCTTCCGGCAAACACTTCATTTACAATTCGTCGCATTTTCTCTTCTAGGTCTTCCGCGTCCTCTTTTCTCTCGGCATCAATATTTCGCACTCGAGATTGGTTACGTGAAGCTTGTTTAGCAGCTTCATGTTCTAGTGCATATGAGAGTGCGTCAATTAATGTTTTTGGGCGGGCCAATCGCAGTGCTTGCTGTGTTTCGCTGTCTCGAACTCCGTAGATGAATGCTTGAACGGCCAGGCATTCCAAAACGCTGTCAGGAGCTGCAGGATGTGCGAGACGAACCAAACGAGCTACGTCGACTTCAAATTCTTGTAGGCTTTCTTTTGAACTCTGATAACGATTCCTCAGTTGCGTCTGGTATACCTGCTCCAGGTGCGCATTGCCGTACCGCATGTCCAACCGCTTGACTAGTTGGTCGTAGTCCTCTTGTTCTTCTTCCTTCAGCGTCTGTAGGATGTCGATGGCTTCCCCACGCAACGAGACAGTCAACGCTGTAGCCTTCTCTGTAGACGTCCAGTTATGTGCTTTCGCAGCCGCTTCAAATTGTTTTAAATAGTTCGGCCACGAAGATTTTCCATCAAATTCCGGCGTTTTGATATTCATTTTTGTACTAGTATCAGGTTTTACTACTTTACTTTCTTCTTGTAAACCTGCCTTCACTACATCGGAATTTGGCATTGGTGACAATGTAATTCTAGTGACCTTTTCTCGTAATTCTTCCATCTGCTTGTCATATTTATCTTCTAAATTTTTCAAGTCTTCCTCAGTTTTTCTAGAATTTTCCTCTAATTTGTGTTCTAAACTGCTAGAATTTTCTTCCAATTTTTGTTCTAAAATTCTAGAATGTTCCATTAATTCTTCTTTTAATGTTCTGGAATTTTCTTCTAGTTTTTGTTCTAGTGTTCTAGAATTTTCTTCCGCTTTTCTAGAACTTGCCATTAATTTTTGTTCCAATGTTCTAGAGTTTTCCGTCAATTCATCTTTTAATATTCTAGAATTTTCTGTCAATTCATCTTTTAATGTTCTAGAATTTTCGGCTATTTCCTGTTTTAGTGTTCTAGAAGTTTCTATCAATTCTTCTTTTAGTGTTCTGGAAGTTTCTTCTGATTTTCTATAACTCTCTTCTATAAGTTTATGAATATCGGATGGGTCGAATAAGTATTCTTCAGTATTTTCACCAGCATCGAATAATGCTTGCCGTAATCTTTCTTGAAGCACTGACTTCTTTCCTGCTGTTTCCAAATCCCGCTCTTCCAGTTCCCTTTTTAGATCACTTACTTTTAATTCATTTAATTTTAATTGTTTAGTCGCCATTTTATTTATTTTTATTTAACACTTCACAATTTATTAACCCCACACCTGACACCAATTGTAACGTTTTTATTTATTTGGGTGAAGTGTAAATATTAAACAAGTATTATTAATTAAAAATAAAAGTTTATTATAACGATAAATAGATATTAAATATAATTAAAGATGATAAATATAACGAACACTACGATTAAACAAATATTAAACACTAATTGAGACTAAGAATATTATAAGACACTTAAACACTAAGATTATTTATTTAAACAATATATAGATCACTTATTTATTTATACAACTGTATTTATTTATATTCACCACTTGTCTACTCTCTGTTTATATCACCAACTGTTCAACACGCAACGCTTATTTATATCAGACTGTCCAGGGCCCTCGCCAACGGTGCTTATATACCGTAGCCGAAAATTCGAGAACGCACGCGAATACTTCTAGATACAACACAATAGGTTACATCAACCGCGTGATTAAGCAGGCGCCGGCCAGTCGGTTGCGTCATCGCTAACAATAGACGCTCGCTCGTCCCTGCGACAGCGGCGGCGACACAGACGGGGACAGAGGCGGTAACAGTGGCGGCGAGGGCGGGCACTGCACATTATAATATATTGTATACAGTAAGTTCTGCGACACGCATTGCATTTTCTAGAATAAATTAGCACCCCATGTAAACTTAGTAATAAGTGACGTCATTATCTACTCGTATACTGAAAATGAATAAGCAGAAGACTCACGTCATCAATAAATATTACTAGATAATGACGTCACTTGTTACTACGTTTACATGGGGTCCTAATTTATTCTAGAAAATGCAATGCGTGTTGCATAACTTACTGTATACAATACATGCATGTAAGTAATTAAAATAATAACAAAACTAAACTATTTTTGAAAATAATCATTTTCTTTTATATATTTATTTTTAATTATTTATTAATTTATTTGTTTATTACATATATTTGGATTTAATTATGTATAATTTAAAGTACAGATATGTATGTACTCAACATATTTCACCATAATCAATACAATTCATAATTATATTGCTAGATGCTGCCTTCCCAATACCCGACGATTGGTCGTCCTATCTTCTTCTTCCCTGGTGGTATCCACTGAAATATACGCTTTGGCCAGCTATTTTCCTCCACCTTCATTAAGTGACCGAACCATTTTAGAGATCTCGTCTCTATTCTGTCTATTATAGTTAGTGAAGTTTAATTACAACAGTTTCTTCTGCGTTAAGTATTTGCTGTCAATAAAATATATAAAAAAAACCGTTTTAGTTTCTTCTGAATTTAGTATTTTGTGAGTTGTGATTCCCCAAAGTATTACTGCAGTGCCCAATTACCGGACAGGTTTACTAGGCTGCAGCCTAGGGCGCACAGATTTTGGGGGCGCACAATTTTCTCGTCTCATTATAGTTTTTGGGGTGCTTTCATTTGGTTAGAGCTAAGACGACCTAAACCAGGCCCTGAATATTATTGGTTTGTTTTAATAAATATTACAAAATAATCCATCTGCAGTCATATAAGGCCCGCCTGTTACAATCCTGCTTCCACGAAAAACCAATATTGTGTAGTACTGTTATAAGGCTTGAAATTCAACCATTGAATATGCCTCGTAACTTTAAAATATCGAGCAAGGATTTGCAAGTCACGTGTGATTCTAGAAATCCATAATAGTTAATGACATTTTTATTATTGCAAAAGGAAGTATTTAATATATATATTTGTAATAATAAACTTAATTTTTGCGTACATCTCATAAATAACATTTCGAATTGCAGTTTCTGTAAAACTATCAATTTCAGTAACCCGTCTTTTCCGTTGTTTGGGCTTTTTCGGTGATGTTAAAGGTTCGCCTCTTCTAACTTTTCCCGAAATTTTGCACACAGCAGATTGGCTTATTTGTAGGGCATCTGCTGCTCTCTAAAAATACATAATTCAATTAAATTTGATAACGAAAGAAATGTTTGAAAAAAATTACGTCTCGAACGGCTTTTAACGGAATCAAAGGCCCACCGTTGGCCAGTTCCCGTTCGAAGTAGTTCACGACATTCGTTATTTGCTTCTGCGATTGCTTTGTTAAAGCTTTTGGCATGACTGCAGATGGATTATTTTGTAATATTTATTAAAACAAACCAATAATATTCAGGGCCTGGTTTAGGTCGTCTTAGCTCTAACCAAATGAAAGCACCCCAAAAACTATAATGAAACGAGAAAATTGTGCGCCCCTAAAATCTGTGCGCCCTAGGCTGCAGCCTAGTCAGCTTATCCGGTAATTGGGCACTGCAGTAATTCTCTAGCGTAAACACAACTCACAAAATACTAAATTCAGAAGAAACTAAAACGGTTTTTTTTTATATATTTTATTGACAGCAAAGTCACAGTTCAATATATTTTTTACAAAACAATAATACATAACTACTTTGATATTTGCAATCATTTATATTAATTCAAGTCACTTGTGCCTGGATGAGATGAGTTGACGATCACTGACAATCAAGTGACAGGGACAGGATCGATATTTGATCGATTTTAAATTCAATGTAAACATGGACATTGTCAGTAGTGCTACCGATATGATACGAAAATTAACTACATTTATTTCAAATAATTTTGTATTCCCTAAAAGGAATAAGGATTGACTTGGATATGAAGGTAAATTTCATTAATATATACGTTTCTTAATACTAGTATTTTTTATTCCTTCTTTTTTAAAAAATAAATAACACCCAATAATTTTTACCTTCCGTCACCTTTAGGTAAGGAAGGTATTGTCTTTGGTCAAAAAATTCGGTGGTGAGTTTTTGATGAATAAGCACGTTTTAGGGTCCCTAGAATACGATTTTACTATTTTTACGATGATGTCTGTATGTGTGTGTGTGTGTATGTATGTGTGTGTGTGTGTGTGTGTGTGTCTGTGTGTGACAAAATTTTCTAATGCGATAACTCTCATACTACAATTCCAAAAATTATAATTCTTTCGTATTCCTCTTCGTTACAGCCATGTGAAGAGCTGATTAGATTTTGGTTATAATTGGTCAACCGGAAGTACCCTCATTTGAAGATTTTAACAGTTTTTCTTGAAAAAACGATATTAAATATCATTTTTTCACATTTAATGTTATTATAAATATTAAAGAATTATTTATCCTCTATACGATTTGAATGCATTTTATACTTCATATTAAATGGACATAGAATTAAAAAATTATAAAGACATTAAATATCATGTATATTAGTCAGCTTTGCTATAACTCTGGAAACAGCTGCTACATTAAGAAAATAGAAAATTCTGATTGAAAGGTGTCAGTGTCAAGTGCAGTTGACAGTATGTTTATGTTATAATTTTACTGGAAATATAGGATCTTTTGTTAGAATCTTTCTGTTTTGAATTTGTATAAAATACATACAACTGCCTTAAGGTAATGTACAAGAAATATAATCTTTTTCAAGGAACTTTCTGTATGACATTTATACAAAATACATAGAACTGACGGAAGGTAATGTGCTGGCCACATCAGATTTTTATGTTATATTTCGTTTTATAAGGTTTTTTTCAGGTCGATGACGTGAGTCTTCTGCTTATTCATTTTCAGTATAGTAACATTTATTGATGACGTGAGTCTTCTGCTTGTTCATTTTTAGTATAGTTCTTAAATTTAGGAAATTCCTTGCTAGGCAACGGTTTAGAAATCGGTGCTGAAATCGGCCGTTAAACCCTGATTTTTCCAATGTTGGCAAATATTTCATTGCAATTTCTCTCAAAGTTTTTTGACTTGGTTACTTTTCGCAGTATACCCGCGATATATGGATATATTATTATAACATTGGTTCCACCTCCCGATTCGTAGGGTCGGTTTCTCTACGCGATTCCGAAAATCAGCAACGAATCTACTACCCGTTCCAAAGGCTGGTTTCGGGTTACCAAGTACCCGGATAGTTTTGCAACGGGGTAATAAGTTCCAATTTTTTACGATTAATGACAGAACTACCTCTTACCCATTACTTCTTGTAAGGCCCTTAGAAGCATACAAAACTGTTATGGAAAATGTATCACAATCACTGAGGTCATTTTTGGCTGGATTCTAGTTTATCCAGAATAGTAGAAATTGCAATTTTTTTGTTGTAATATCTTTTTTTAGCTAAAATATAATAAGGAAACACAAAATTGGAGCGCAGAAACAGGTATTTATATATTTTGTTGGAAAAATAAAGTGTAACTTTACTTATAATAAAGTTTTGTTTTTTGCAATGATATGAACACTGGAAATGCTTGTTAATAAGACACAATACACTTTGTAATATACTACATTAAAACACAAAAAATGGGCTAGAAAAGTAATTATTAATAGATATTTTAGAAAAAATACAGTTTAACCTAAAATGATAAGAAAAAATCCTGATAAAAACAATACCTAACGCACAGTAATGTTTTAAGAATTTTTCCTAACCTAACCTAACGCACAGTAATGTTTTAAGAATTTTAAAAAAAATCCTGGCAAAACTATCTAGCGCCCACGTATTTTTTAAGAAATTAAAAAAAAATCTGACAAAAACAATACCGAACGCACAACAGGCACACACATTCGACATCGCTCGGCTCTCAGAAAAAAAAGAAGGAAAATAAGACATAATTTTGCAAATATACATTAATTGAAACAGTATTAGTCGTATAAAAGCGTAAGTACCTACTTAAACATGAAAATATATGTAGGTCATCTAACCTAATTTTTTTCAGAAAAATTCCAAAATCTCTATAAATGTAGCTTTCCGCACCCAATTTTTTGCGGTATTTAGTATTTTTTATGGTTTGCCAACTTTATATAGGTAACCATTAATAGAAAATTCTTGAATTCTGAATAAACTAGACTTAGCCTCATTTTTGTGCGATTTGATAATTGGAAGTAATTGTTAAGTCGTAACTTTGATTGAATTTGAGCCAGGGTCGTTATAACCACAACGTGTTGAAAATTTAACCCGTTTATTTTTATTGGTAAAACATCCGCATAGTTAAAATTTATAATCGTACATTAAATATCCAATAAACGTAGCAAGCTTTATTATCCATATTTTCTAAAGTGGCAGTTTAGTTATAATAATGTTCTAGTCGTTCATATAATCCCTGAGATGAGAGGCTGTAATTCAATTCATTAATTATAGATTATATAACAAATTGCAAGGTGCGTCTAATACCTATTTCATATTTATATATCTGATGAACTGATTCTATTAATAAATGATCGTTATTAATTACGAAAACATTCATTATTTCCTTGTTTTAGTAGATGCATACAACATACATTACAAAAACATCATGTATGCTATTGCAATTAAATAGTATTTGAAATGAGTAAATAATAGTATATTAAAACATAAGTTACAGAAGACAACCTATTCAATTACTAGTTTAAAATTTGGAGGCGAGGGCTTAGCAGCGAGTGTGAAAATAGTTCACAATTTCCCTTAAGAAATTTTTTTGACGGAATGGTAACAGTGATTTGTGTTATTGTGTCATACCAAACCCAAATAAAAAATCTGGTGTGGCCATCACAATACCTCCCGCCATTTACAGCCCGTGTCACAAAAAAGATTAAGTTAATCCTTATTTTTGAATTAGCGAATTTTACTCTAATTTTGACAGTTTATTTCATAAAATATAGTCTAATCTAATCCAAGTAACTACCTTTTTTTTAAATCCCTCAACAGGATTAAATCTCAATTACAGAGTGGGTTCACATTCACTCACATCCATCCTTAGTGGGATTCGAACCCATAGCCACGAGGGCACTCATACGTTACTCTAACCATTGAGCCACCGGAGCTATAATAAAATGAAGATTAAATTTTAAATACCGGGATAGAATAGAATTCATTAATCCAAAAATGAGGATTAGCTTAAACATTTTTGTGATTCGTTTTTTTTATTAATCTAAATACATACCTACATATTTACTTATGCTGGAAACTGTATTGAATCCCTTTTCTATTGTTCTATTTACTTTTTTCTTTTTAAAACGTTATTAATATTATTTTGAAATGATTAGTTCTGTGTTAGTGACATTTATCTGTTAGTTAAATACATTTCAATAACTGCGTTTTATTTGTTTAAAGCGTAGGCTCTGGGATTTAAATTATAGATAATTTTATAAATTTATCTATAAAATATATAGAAAAAGTATTAATGCAAAGAAAATTTAAAAATGTTTAATTTTTGTAATAACATTAATCTCAAAAAAATAACATTTAAAGGTATTTTTCGAAAAAAAAACTATTTTGAGCTTCTAGTAAAGTGTCATTTCCGGTTATCCGATTTTCACCAAAATCTAATCTTTCCATTACAGAAAAAGTTCGAAATACAAGGTCTCAAAATTTTCTGAATGATAGTATTTGAGTTAGAGTGGAGGGTCCACACACACATACACACACTATAGCACTGCACACCTAACGATTCGGAATCACTATAGTCGTCATTACAACCGATTAAACTGTCGGCCGATCAAAACTCGGTAGTCCGTAGGGGCTCTAAGAATATTATAAAACACTTCAACACTTATTAAGATTATTTATTTAAACAATATTTATTCACTTGTTTATTTATTTAACTAGACTTATTATGTATTTTTACCACTCGTCGACTACTTGTTTATATCACCAACTATTTATTTCACGACGCTTGTTTATATGAGAATGCCGAATGCCTTTCCTGTCAGGATTTATATACTCCGGTGACCGAATATACTCGAATATTCCACGCGATAAAAACATCGAATACAATAGAGCACGTCACCGAAATAATTAAACAGCTTTGTTTACGCAGTCAGGTTGCTCGCGCGATTACGACGCCAACTCAGCGCACGACCGCTTCCCATTACAGTACTTATACTTTTCCATTTCGACCGAAGAATGTTACTGTAAAACACTAAAAAAAATGTATTATGATAGTTTGAAAAGTTCGCGACCTGGCACAGAGACGGAAACTTTGTGACAATAGGGCTGTTTTAAGAATTTTTATTTTCTAAGTATTAAATTTAAAAAGATACCATTATTTAAACAGCCTCAAATTCGAAAATATCACCAAATATCCATTAGATATTTTACAATTAATTTTTAAAATTTGGATAATATTTTGAAAAAGTCACATGATCTGAAACAGAATGTGACGTCACAACACATACATCTTCATCGGCTCTAATTGGTCCCTTATAGTGTCAATTCTTTTTGTTTTGTATCAAGTGTTATGATAAATATATTGTCAAAGTTGTCAAACAAGTGTTAAATTTTTGAGTTTGGTTCGTGTTAGATAAAACCAAATTCAATACAAAATGAGTAATTTACAGTATCGTATTGTGCCTTATTGCAAAAATACGCTCGGAACAAACCTACTATTGAATATTGATATATGCCAAATTGTGGCTGGAAGCAGTAGGTCGAAGAGCTGATGGTTGGGTTTTTACATTTTATTTTACCTTAACTCTTTAACACACCTAATTTCGGCAACAGTAAAACAGTCGTTTTCTAATATAAATTCAGCCATCATCCAGCTTTCAATTTTCGGTAAACTATCCGACTTAGCTTGACTGTATAGTGTATTCTGTATTAGCCATTATTACTCATTTATAATAAAAATGTCAGCGTCAAATGTCAAATTAGAAGTTTGTTATTAACATGTGATAAACTACCGCCTACGTTTATTTATCTAAATAACAAAAATAAATGTAGATGATGGAAAAACTGTTTTTCTATTGGCTGTGAATGACGTAATATATGTGATTCTACGAAGAAAAATAGTGCATACTTTTATTTAAAATACTTTTTGAAAAATGTGAAACAGGCTCATTAGAATTTTTAAAATTAACGTATTTATTTTTTGAAAAATTGAACACCATGCAGTAATCAAATACCTGAAGAAAAAGGACTTACAACCGATGAAAATTCGTGAAGACATGGCGAATACTTTGGGCACATCTTGTCTTTCATACCATCTTAATGCTAAAGAAAACATCAGTTTGATTTAGGATGCCACGTTGACAAACGCCGATCGCACTAATAAGTTGGCTATGATAAAAATTTCTGAGTGGTGAGTCCCCGTGTTTCTGCTTGTTGATTAGAAACATTTTTATACCCAGACATCGTCCAATTTACTGCTAAGATTCTGATATACTCGTATGTTTATGGTAAAATTTATTGCTACCGATGGATGAGACGGGTTTATTACTATCAGCCTAAATTAAAACAACGATCGAAATAGTGGAAGCATTGAGGTCACTACTTCCCAAAAAAGCAATGGTGGTGCCGTTCGCTCGCAAAGCCATTGCTTCTGTTTTTTGAAACGCGAAGGAAATATTGATGATGGATTACCTTCCTAAATGTCAAACCATTACTGAACTAACACTCACCTATCCTTCAAACTGTACGTCTGTAGAAATACGCACCGCATATCCCATCCCATTACAATTCAGATATTTACTTACACCGCTGTGCTTGGCTGAAATGTTTGAATATTCCCATCAAATCGTTTTGTCTGGTACAAACCGAGTTTTTAAAATTCATTGCATATTTCCTGTAGCGATTTAATTACCGCTGTCACTGGCTGATTCATGTGAGAACCCGAGCCCAGGCCGTGAGAAGCTTCACTCTGTGCTCGGGTTAGTGTCGTAAACTGTAGCAACAGCCAAACATCACGCGAATCCGCCACTCACTAGCGACATATCGCGTGCCGGCTTCATATCACAATGCGCATTTCTGTTTCAGTTTTCAAAGAAAGTGAATTGTTTTGTTACATTCAGGTTCATGATATATTTGAATACTACATTAAAATATAAGTTACAGAAGGCAATTTATTCTAGCACGAGTTAGAAATATGGACACGAGCCTTATAGCAGTGAGTGGACGATTGAACATGTACAATATTTTGAAAAACTGTTTTTTTATTTCAAAAATACCCGTAGTATCTTCATTAGTAGGATTTAGAGGAAAAATAATTTTTATTTATTTTGTAAAAGATAGTATTCCCTATAACTTAGTCTAAAACATATTTAAGTAACCAATAGATAGCGAGATCATGAGCTTAAAATCACTAGATATTGACAAAAAAAGTAAATTTTGCAATACTGAATTTTGGTTCGCATATCTCTAGAACACTTTTTTTAAATAATAATAACAATAAAAGTTATCGTGGCCGCGTGCGAAGCCGCGTGCCTAAGTGTCAGGTCGCTAATCTGGGAAACCGGGTTCGATTCCGACCGAGGCCAGATTTTTTTCTTAATTCTTGAAATAATTTTGTCGTCTCACTACTTCACATTTCATCTCACTACATGAAAATTATCACCCTACCATTTTGGTGGTGAGAATCAATGTCACTCGCTAATGTTAAATAGAAATTTGCTTAATATTCAATTATATTATTATTAATTAATATTACAAATAAAATAATAACAAATATCATGGTTGACGAAAGAGAAGTAGCTGCTGCTTTAATGCATTTGTAAAATACAGAAATTACTTTTCGAACCAAATTTTTGAAATATTTCAGCTGAATAATAATTTAGTGGATCGCTTGGGTGACAATTTAAACCAACCAACCAAAGCATAGATCAGCATTAGGGATACAAAAAAAAAAGAAAACTAAATACTTTACGTTTTTTGATTTGTGGGTATCCAGCTTGGTGTTGGAAATGACATACATTTAGCTATTATAACTACAACCTTTAAATATTTTACATCATGTACTTATACAATACAAATACGTTTATACGTAGTAAGACACATTTTATTTGTAGTTGTTCGATAACGGGAATAATAATAAATAGTTAATATAGAAAATTTATTTATACGTTAGTCACCCAATCATAGGGACGGAGAAAATTTGGCCCGCGTGATGCCTACCACAGACCACTACACTACGGACACTGAGTACGAATTCAAAATTCAATAAATCTAGAAAAAGTAGTTACGAATGGCAACATTATCAGTACCAGCTAAAATAAAAATAAGAATATCACGGCAAATATGTAAAGGCAATCAAAGAAGAGTGCAATGTAGTACTGTCAATGTCAAAAATCACACTTTTATGTCAAATTTTTCACTTGCTAAATCATGCCCATTTAGATAGGTGAAATATCTCACTTTGTTTCGGGAATTAAAAAAATGAGAAAATTTGAAATGAGATGAGAGTGAGATGAAATTTTGTCATCTTGTGAGAAAATTCTCATATTTCAAGAATCGGTATCCTGTGGTGCACTCTCCACGCCAGCAATAAGTGCCCGTGAGGTGACGCCTGGTAAGCGCCCGCACGGTGCAAATAATTTATCATTACTGATATCTGTATACAAAGCAGATTGGCACACCCAGCAATGGGTGATAAGACGTGATGATATATTTATTTATTTTATTTTATTTATAAAAGCTATACAGCATAAAATTGTGCATAAAGATCAGTAAATAAAATTCGTTTTGTGATTTGTAACTGCAGAAATTAGATATAAAAATTTCGAAAATTACGAGAGCTGTTCTCTTTCCACTTAACCTATCTTGCAGGCTATGATATTTTGACACAAATTTTGTTTGACATTTTAATCTAGTTGTTTACAAGGTTAATTATAGTGTCAGTTGTTAAATATAATTGAATGTTGTTTAAATACATAATTTTTAAGTAATCCTTTCCCCAAGAAATCATGGAATTGAGCAGAGTATTATTGAGCTGTGATTTCTTACAATTTTAAGCGTGGCTTAAGCCATCAAGAATATTTTGAGGAAATCCATCGAGTGTTTGGTAACAAGTCGTGTTCCTTAGGTACCGTAAAGCGGTGGCACAATAAATTGACTTGACAGTTTTCGAGCTCCTAAGCCAAAAACGGCAGTTACCGAATAGAATATTGGTCTTGTTCAGAACATGACTAAAAAGAGAGAGAGAGTAAAGTAAAGCATATCGAATTTTTTTGTCACATTTAGTGGCCTTTGAATTGTTGAAAGGAACAATAGAAATTTGTTGACAGTTGAAAGATAGTGTATAGTGGAACATCTACGATAATGAGAATAATGAATGAAAGGTTTATATATGCCAAATGTGTATAACAATGATGCTAGAGCGTCCTCCATTATAACAGAAAATTGAGTAACATGTTTGTTATATTGTAAGTAGATAATAAAAAATCATGATTGAGACGAAAAAAGTTTTAAAAAATTGTTAGTTTCTGACATATTTGAGATTTTAAGCATCTAAACATCTACGTCACAACTATTGCTATCTTTCTCGCGCAACCTACTACAAAAACTAGTGCGAGAAAGATAGTTACAGGTTTCGTTAAAAATCAAATGCAGTTGAACTAAAAACAATTATGACTATATAATACTACGAATTGCTTCAAATTTAAACTAATAAAAGAATTAGTGTGGAGGACGCTATTCTTGCATCAGAAATTGATGACGTGGGGATCAACTCGAAGATATAATATACAAATTATAATTCTATTTTTAAATACAGTATATTACACGTCAGCACGCAATTATTTATTTATATTTATAGTATCAAAGTTCAAGATCACACGTAAATGAATGAAACTTTACAACTTTTATTTTTATACATATTAATTTATATTTCCAAACACGTAATATATGTAAATAGTAAGTTACAATTTTAGATTAAGAAATATAACCATGCAATTATGTTTATTAAGCAGAAAACCATTGAAATGAAACATATAATCAAGATTTAAAGTAGAGATAATAACGAATTACAGTGCTCTCTGCTCTCATTATGCATTTATGTAAAATGACATTTCACATTATTATAATGTAAACAAAATCTGTTAAGAAATAAGTAGAATTCCTTTCTCTTGTTCTACTTGTAAAAAATTAAGGAAATACTGACTATTTCTTTTTATTATTAGAACTCGTGCCAGTTGTCTACTTTGCACCGTTTCTCGGATGAATATAATAAATGTTGGAAGATTTAAAGGAAATATTATTTTATTCACAATCGTCATAGTAATATGTCATCGATTCCTAACCTTTTAAAGGTTGGGAAATTCATCATTCCTAACTACAATGACATCTTGGGTTGGAAATGACTGATAACGCTTCCACCCCACGGATTAGAAATGTTTATGTAAGGGTTGCCTAGTAACATTGCCATAGATCCCTATAATTAAGTATGCTAAACAAATTTTAAGAGAACTGTCTAAAATATTAATAAAATTAAAGGTTGTAGGCGATGTGCACATTTTGAGCGTCAGCGCCTCTTACCGAATCAACTTTAACATTTCGAGAAAGTGATACAATTTACAATTTTATTTTGAGTTGTCGTTATTGTGTATGAATATTATACACACGAAAAGTAAATACAAAAATTATATATATATATATATATATATATATATATATATATATATATATATATATATATATATATATACAGGGTGTTAATTAAAAAACGGGCCATGGGCGTTTAACATGGGAAATCAGTTTTTCCTTGCGCAAAAGTTCCCATTTAATTTTAAGCAATAAAGTTTCAATCAAATTGTACGCCTAAATCACTAAACAGATTTAATTTTGCACGTTTGGTAACATGTAAAATCGAATTTGAAATTGTAGAAAAATTGTTCATTTGTAGCGATAGCCATGGAATTTTAACAAAATTACAAAGAAATACATATCGTTTGATTTGTCAAAATTTCGATTTTTCAGGTTACAAAATAAAATTTAAATAAAATCTCTGCAGTGATTTAGATCTACATTATAAAAACAAAATATGTTCAGAGGCTTAGGTGTAGAATATAATTACATGTAATTTTTATTTGAAAATCGAATTTCTGACAATTCAAAATAAATGCATTTCCTCATAACATTGTTTCTATTCCATGACTATCGCCACAAATAAGCAATATAATAGAATTTCAAATTCAATTTTACACGATACCAAACGTGCAAAATTAAATCTGTTTAGTGATATAGGCGTACAATGTAATTATCTACAACTTTTATTTGAAACATTTTTGTCTAAAATTAATTGGGAACTTTTACTCATGGAAAAACTGATATCCCATGTTAAACGCCTATGGCCCGCTTTTTAATTAACAGCCTGTATATATATATATATATATATATATATATATATATATATATATATATATATATATATATATATATATATGTATATATAAATTTCCCCTATATCCTCCTCCCTAGACCAAAATCCCGGGAACGCCACTGCCCTCGGATGTAATATACATTTAAGACCACTGCACCAAACAGTTTACTACGAAAATACGGTATACAGAGGTTCAGATTATTACATAGATTTTTTCTTCTTTGGCGTAATAAAACAAATTTGAAAATATATTTATATTAATAAATTCTCTTGATGTGTACCACAAATAAGTAAATATAGAAATTATAAATATTATATATTTCATATTTATTTATATTTATAATTTTTCATGTATTTTCTCTGAAGATGGTGAATAACACCGAAATCGATTAGAAGTTATTTATTTATGCGTTTTATTTTTATTTTATAATTTCTATATTTACCTATTTGTGGTACACATGAAGAGAATTTATTAATTTAAATAAATATATTTTAAAATGTACCATCAAGGAAAAGAAACAACTTTTAATTTAATAAATGAAGAAAATTTGAAAATTATAATGTATTTTTGAAAATCAAATCTATGTTTGGGTTGTGTTGGAATTTTAAGTTTTTATATTTATTACAGTCAAATTTTTAGTATAATAACCAAAAATTTGAAAATCTAACACAATCCAGACCTAGATACATTATTTGGCTACATAATTTTTTTATATGAAATTGATATCTTTTATGGGTCCCGAGAAAAAATGTATATTCTGTACCCCTTTTTTCAGCTCAAACACCCGGGGTAAATACTGCTCTTAAATGTGGATCAAAAGCTCATATATCGACCATCACCGTTGATTGAGTTATCGGTTATCTTAAGAGATTAGAATTTATTTTTAATATAAAAATCCCCAAAATTATTGAATGTTTGTATTTATCTAATCACATGCATTTTTCGAATTCTTGTTATGAACGCCAGACAGATATAATTTTATAATAATCATACTTAGCTATGGAAGAATATTTTATACATAAATGTCATTCTTATTGTAACACTATGCAAATTCATGTAACCTAGTTTTGAAAATAAAACAATTAGACGTATATGTAGCACGACAAAAGACTGCTCAACAAAAATGCTGTAAAAGTAAATGTAGCTGACTAATATACCTAACCTTACTTAACCGAACATCAACATCATTCGACATTGAATTGCTTCATCGTTCGTATTCGCAGTATTGTTTATAAGGTAATATCTTAAACTTACAACATTATTAAATTTACATTATTATATTGTAACCAAGATCACATCGAAACTTATGTTTGTAGAAATGAATTTAAAATAACTATTTTCTTCGTCATGATTTGAACCAATCAGTATGCTGTATTTGAAAAGAAACCGAGTATAAAGATTGTTTTGTGCCTCCGTCCAATATAAGTAATTTTATATTATACTCTAATGGGAAGATTCATAAAAAAGATTAAGCTAATCCTCATTTTTGGATTAGTGAATTCTATTCTATTCTGATATTTGAAATTAAATATTCATTGTATTATCAAAAAATTTGATGTGGCCAGCACATAACCTCCCGTCAATTCCATGTTTAAAATAGCAATGAGCTTTAAGTAAAGTATCACTTCCGATTGATTGTTTATAAACAAAATCTAAATTGCTGTTCTAATAAATAGAAAAGTCTGTATTATGAAATTTTGGATTATATTTTATTATGTTTTTCCTGGAAAATCTGTTAGGAGTTCCAAATTGAACACCACTTCCGGTTTATCATATAAGTATAGTCAAAATCTAATATGATGTTTCAAATTATACACGAGTTTTAAATACCAAATTTGATAAGTTTTGGATCATGTTTTAATATATTTTTTGAAGAAAATTTTTTATATTTTTTATAGCTTTCTGTAAAGTACTACTTCCGGTTTATCAATCTTAGAAAAAAATCAAATATGTCGTTCTTATTAATATAAAAGTCTTAAATACCAAATTTGAAAAGTTTTGGATTGTATCAATATATTTTTCACGAAAATATGTTCGGAGCTTTAACTAAAGTATCACTTCCGGTTTATCAATTTTAGCCAAAACCTAATATGTTGCGCCCCTTTATATAAAAGTCTTAAATACCAAATTTTAAAAGTTTGAGATTGTATCAATATATTTTTCACGAAAATATGTTCAGAGCTTTAACTAAAGTATCACTTCCGGTTTATCAATTTTAGCCAAAACCTAATATGTTGCGCCCCTTTATTTAAAAGTCTTAAATACCAAATTTGATAAGTTTTGAATATATCATAATATATTTTTCACGAAAATCTGTTCAGAGCTTCAAGTAAAGTACACTTCCGGTTTATCAATTTTAGAAAAAATCTAATATGTCCCTTTTTATTAAAATAAAAGTTTTAAATACCAAATTTGAGAAATTTTGGTATATATCATAAAATATTTTTCACGAATATCTATTCAGAGCTTCTAGTTAAATATCATTTCCGGTTTATTAATTTTATAAAAAATCTAATATGTCGTTCTCATTAATCTAAAAGTCGTAAATACCAAATTTGAAAAGTTTTGTAGTATATCATAATATATTTTTCACGAAAATCTGTTCAGAGCTTCAAGTAAAGTATCACTTTCGGTTTATCAATTTTAGCCAAAATCTAATATGTTGTTCCCTTTCATACAGAGAATTTATTTTAAAATGCAACATACGGTTTGTCATTTCCATGGTTACACACTACTGTCAAAAAATGACAGTAATGTAATATTTGTCCAATTTAAAATGCAACATTATAAATAGTATTGCAGTACACGAGATACCTCCAGAACACATCACAAATGGTGTCAATTCTTTCTTCGAGCGACTAGGATATTGCCTCAGTGTGAATGGGGGTATTTTTGAACATTTATTACATTAAAATTATGAATTTTTATAAGCCAAAGATTGTTAACATGTGCTACATTGAAGTTTTGATTTTTTGTTAATAGTATATAGGCTAATTTATTAATTAGTAATGAAAATACATATCTACAAATTTGTGTATGTTGCATTTTAAAATGGACAAATATTACATTGCCGTCATTTTTTGACAGTAGTGTGTAGTAACCATGGAAGTGATTGACCATATGTTGCACGTTAAAATAAATTCCCTGTATAAAAGTCGTAAATACTGAATTTAAATGTGCAGTTTCTAGACTAATTTAGTTATATAAATAACTATTCAAATATACGAATACTAAGCGTGTGAGATGCAAAATAGTATATTCTATAACTAGTATGGAATAGATAATTTCCGCGCGAGCGAAAAGTTTGTAGGCGAGGTCTACGGTATCGCGAGTGGCGGAAATACTATTCCGTACGAGTTTTAGACTATACTTTCTCTAACACTTTAAAAAAAATATTTTGCTCATCACTTGACATTTTTACAAAATATAATAAATTATTATTGATATGTTATAAAAGCAATAATTTTTATTTAACTTACCATGTAAAAGCATCAAAACGCGTAAAACAAGGCGTATAATTAGATTTTGTAATAATTTCTTTTATAATTTGACAGTTAAGGCAGTTGAGGTGACAAAATAAAACAAACAAAGCGCCAAACAAAGCCGTCTTGATTTGGAAACAACTGCGTTTCCCATGTATTTTAAATGGGTGAATTGAAAAACTAGTGGTCTGTGACGGCCTATAACGGAAAATTATTCCATAACAATATGACAAAATGTCCTCATTCAGTAACAATTTTCAGTTATAAAATGTATGAATTCCATAGTAGTGTTAGAGAAAAATTGTTTTTACCTGATTTGTTTATTTTGCAACTAACTGTCAATATATCTAAAATGAACCGTTATGGTGAATAGTCTAGTTAAATTAATAAAAAATAAATACTATTTTCTCCTGAATCGATGATTATTGTAAGACACCACTACTGCGGACTCGATCATATTTAATTACTTTCTTTTTTCAGGATAATTTCTCTATGATTTTCTTTTTATATCAAAATTTAACATTACGCAAATAGTACAATTTGACGTCTGTGGTTTCAATTTGACAGTTACACACCACGCTGTGATTGGTACAGCAAAATGTTTATGTTAATGTTCATACGTTGGAGTTAATGTTTTTCAATTTTGGTTTTCGTCTAATGTATCCCCGTAATAACACTCTAAAGTTTGTGTTAACAGCAACACCATTATGTGGATGTCTTGTCACCTTGTCAGTGATTTCGGCTATATTTTTCGCTTTTTGGGGACAGTGATCTCGGTGTAACTGTCGCTCTGCATGGGCCACGAAATGAGATAAACGCGCTGTTACTGTACCGTAAGTAGGAACGATGTGCGACGTGTGACTTGTGACAACCGACTTATTTCCCAGTGATTAATTATTTAGAACACGGCGGAGTTCCTAGGTCGTGTAGAGACCATCTGCTGCTGCTGCCGTTTCCGCGCACTACATATACGCGTGAATGATGTGGGATTTAAAATAATGCATCAATTTGGACATCATCGTCATTAGTTTACTTTTTCTCTAATCTGAAAGTGGAACTCCATCCGTCTGAGTGATAATTTTAATTTAATTTTAATAGTTTAATTATCAGCTTAATGGTTTGTATAGCCTACAACAGTATAAACTCTATAATATGGGTACACTTGATAATTGTTTTGACACCATTTATTGAAACATCAACTTTTCTTGCAACTGGTTCAGGGTGCTTTCCATTTAGAGACACAAGTCGACAGAAGTCGACGTGAATCGACGTATGTGCTTTCCATTTGATTTGTATCGCTCTAAGTCGGCGCCGCAAATCTACTCCTACCGACTCTTCAAATTTGAAGAATCAAGGAGAGTTTGCGCTATTGAAAACAATATCCGAAAGAGGGCAGACGTTTGAGGAGTTGAATTGATTGTCATTATTGTAATTTTTATAAATATATGGACCTCAAAATGAAGGTAAATAAATTTATATAATATTTACTTTTTTGTAAATTCTATTATATCTAAAATTTTGTAAAATAGAAGAGTAATGAAAGCAATCATATATGTTAAGTTAGGTTTCCTACATTTTAATTAGCTAAATCATTTTAAATATATTTATTCACAATCGGTTAGTACTATGACGATTTCTGACTTTTAAAAAGTTGGGAAGTTAGTTATTGTTAACCTCATATTCCAAGAGGTTTGAAAGTATAACGTGAAGATAGCTGGGGTTGGAAAGTTAACACTTTCCAACCTCAGCTTAACTCACGCTATACTTTCCAACCTCGAGGTGGGAAATAGCTGCCCCCCGCTTTGAGAGATCAATACGTATCAATGATGGATATTTACATATAAACAAAGCATCTTTACAATTTATATGATAAAAATATGGAATAAACTTGTAAATAATACAAGCAACGAATGAAATCAATATTTAAGGTTAGAAATCAAAGTGACAGTTCATGTGACAAATGAAAAATCTCAGGCCATTCGTTTATTTATGTTAGGTTATTATTATTTAAATATCAAATATTAATTTTTTATTTCAGATTGTGAATAAAATAGTATACAAACCTCGGTGAAAAGTTTCATTGTCTCGGGCTTCGCGCCTTGGTTAACTACCGTCGCCCTCGACAATGAAACACTTTCCACCTCGGTTAGTAATATACTATAAATTCGTCGGCATCAAATGACACTTGATTAATATAGATAAACGTCAACAGAGGACAATACTGCGGACATTTACTCCCGTTCCATTAACAACATGTAGTTAAGGTGAGTTGACACACGTCGACTTATAAGTCGTGTAAATGGAAAGCACCCATAAAGTAGGTACTACTGCTTGGGTTGCGTCCGAAGTTGCACTTTGCGTCGTCAATATCGCGAAATGACGTATCTCATAAAAACCGAAAAATAAGATACTACCCATTTGGATGAATTGAAATTGTGAGCTATAATGTCTCGAAGACATTGATAATTACGAAATATTTTATGACAGCCCGAAAGCACGTTGCTTGGTAACCACCCGACGCCGGTAGCGGAGGGGTGTTCCCAGGATTTTGGTCTAGGGGGAAGGTCGATATAAAGGAAATTTTTATATGGTTTTTGTGTATTTACTTTTCGCGATTTTTTAAAAATATATACATTAGGGTGGACCTTAAAAGGGGGCAAGTCCAATTTTATTCGCCCCCCCCCCTCCTAAAGTGGTTCCAAATAAATAAAAATGCGCAGGCAATGATTCCGCTTAATATAAATATTTCACCGTACCTAAATACACTTGATTTTTCCCATTTAAATATTATTGGATTATGACACATTTTGGAACTGTTACCAGGTTATAAAACTCAAAATGATTTGAAACACTCAGTTTGCATTTTAAGGTTATATAATACAACAAATTTTATATTCACATAGTACAGCGTGTTCAAAAAAATTCCTAACTCGGAGTAGGCTATGAACACTTAAACGTATGTCTTATCATTATTTAATTCAAAAGTCAAGTTGTCAAAATTGATCTTAAAATGTAATTTTAAGGAGAAAAGACAATAAAGAAGGATACAGTATATTGATAATCGCCGTTTTCTAATTTGTTTCCATTTCTAAAATAAGATTTAAGAAGAAAAGCTTTGATTTCTTTAGGTAAAATTTTTGACAATATCTCATGTCAAATTGACATTTAATTAAACATTTTTAAATTGACATACGTTTCTTTGTTCAAAGCCTACTCCGAGTTAGGAATTTTTTTGAACACATTGTATATAGATATACTTACAGTAATATATTTTCAACATTATCCATATTTCGTTTATAAACAATATCATATATTAGAAAAATTATTATTACCAAAAAAAATTAAAAAATCGTGTCAAACAGTGGTACTAAATATATAAAATTTAAGGGTGGAATTCATAGTCAGTCCTCCACTCATCCTTTTCCTCGACTCAAACTCAAAGTGACGTTTTCAAATTCATAAACATTTGAGGAAGCCTTTTACCTCGACTCATACTGCACTCATACTCGACTAATACTTCACTCAAAATGACAGTTTGGAATTCATAGACATTTGAATGCTGCCTCACACTTACACTGGCTTGCAAAAAATCACGTACACCTATTTTTTGCTGTATTGAGTCGATCTTGATTTTTAATTTGTCAATGTCACTAGTGTCAATTAAAATGTCAAAATTAACAGAAATTCAAATACATACTTGGTTGTTCTTTCATTTTTCTGGAATATTTTATAATTTAACAGTAGGTAAATAAACACAATGAAGAACTAGCTCAATAATAGATCAAATAGTGATGACAGTGACAATATTCTCAGTTTTTACATTATTACAGAGCTAAAAATTACAAAGTCTCGATTACTTGATTTTTGAGATGTACGCGATTTTTTGCAAGTCAGTGTACATTATAAGCATGCTTTGAGGAAAATTTCGAGTGGCGTAAATTGATACCTTAAACTTTCCTTAAGATTAAAAAATGGCCAGAACATTACCTTCCGTTAGTTGCATGTATTTTATACAAATTCCATACAGAAAGTTTCTAGGAAAAGATCCTATATTTCCAGTAAAATTATAACACACACATACTGTCAACTGCACTTAACACTGACACCTTTCAATCAGAATTTTCTTAATATAGCAGCTGTTTCCAGAGTTATAGCATAGCTGGCTAATATATGATATCGACAATGTCCCATTTTGCGCTCTTAATACACAAATAGCTATTTTGTTTTGTATAACTCTATTGTAAACTAGTTATTTACAAAAGAGCCAGGAAAATGTTTCATTACTGACGAGGAACGAGGAGCCATATTGAAATAAGCACTTTGTGCCGAGAATTTAGTTAAGTACAGACATTTTATTGACGAGTCTGTATTATATTTTTTCTGAAATTTTTGATTATAATAAAATTAATTTCAAGTTTAATAATTAAATTTGATTTTCTATGATTACCCAGCAGCGCGCTTCTTTTGTTTCTAAGATGACAGAAAAAAAATAGTAAATAAACGAAAACCATTACTATCCAATTTTACATTTTTGGTGTATGCGTTTCTGTTCATTTGCAATGTTTGCGAAGCAAATAATTGCAACGAGGTTATATATATTGTATAATAAAATTTAAATAAAACGTTCAAATGTTTTCGTGTCTAGTTAGGAAAACGCAAATTTCACGTCGCATTTTCACTCCGATTTGAAAAAAAAAAATTATACCTACACCCTAAAGATTTTTTTACAATATCATATATACCACAAGCCAACAAGTCAGTTCTTGTCAGGTCAACGTAAACAAGAGGACAAACTTGATGTTTAACATAGCATAACATTTCCTTCCTGTGTCTGTGCTTGCAAAACCATTAATGCGGTTCGTTCCCTATTAGGTTCTAATGTTATCAGCAACTTGTTTGGAACTGCTGGTGAGATGTGCGGGCGTGCGAGACGTTGAAAGCATGCGACATCACGGAACAAGATTTGCGCAATGATAACAACTCTAAACGAAGATAATTGAATAAGTTGTGAGGTGGATTTCTCTATGTGAAACAGCAAATTGTTATCCTTTGTCAAACTATTGTCTGGCTAAGGCCAAGTAAATATATGCTTATTTAAACTGTATTTTCGAAATATACAGGGTGTTATGTAATATGCCATAGTTCAAGGTATGATAAAGAGAACTGAAAGAAGTTATAATCTGAAATATATTCTATACATTCTGTCAATTTGTAGAAGTTGTGGGAGTGAAAAGTCGACTAATTACGAACCAGCTTCTTAATAAATTAAAACTAAAAATGAAGTTCTTCCAAAAACAATATTTGTTGGTTGTCATAAATGTCGTTAAATTCGCAATAATAGTGTAAATATCAACACTAATGCTCCGTGTAATTGTACCAAAAAAATAGTGTAAACAGTAGTGTCAAATATACTGTGCTTTAGTGTCAAAATTAACACAAAATATTTGATGGTTGTCATAAATGTCGTTAAATTTGCAATAATTGTCATAGTACTTAGGGGTGTGGGTGTGGGTGTGTGTGTGTGTGTGTGTGTGTGTGTGTGTGTGTGTGTTTGTTTGTGTGTGTGTGTGTGTGCGTGCGTGCGTGTGTGTGTGTGTGTGTTTGTTTGTGTGTGTGTGCGTGTGTGTGTGTGTGTTTGTTTGTGTGTGTGTGCGTGCGTGCGTGCGTGTGTGTGTGTGTTTTACATATGTATATATATATATATATATATATATATATATATATATACAGGCTGTCTCACAACTCGCGCCCCAGAGCGAATGAGGAAACACGAGACTGCACTCGGATGTGTAATTTCGAAGAAGAAAAAAATCTAGCTTAAAAGATATTCGAGAAAAGACGTCTAAAATTGACCAATCAGAGACCTACACCTTTAACGTGTGTTTGCCGTAATTTTACGTTACTATAGGGTTTTATACAAATCAAATCTTTAAAATGTGTGGGCGACTGTAGTTTTCGAAAAATGTCAGTGTCAAATTAAATTTGACAAGGTGAATAAAAAAGGCAAATTCTTACCATGTATTCAGCCGCTGATTACTTAGAAATGATTATAATTTTCGGAGATTGTGGACGTAACGCCAGAGAGGCTGCTGCTTTCTTAATGTAAAGGGCCCGAGCCTGTCCTTGCCTGTTTGTATGATGTATTAGGGGTATGTAACCGCAAACTAAAGGTCCCCATTGTTGGTTTATAGATGCAATTGCTAAATCGTTTTGTTGTAATATGCATTTTACTATAAATAAATTAACAGATAGTTTAACCAGAGATGAAAATAAAATTAACAGATAGTTTAACCAGAGATGAAAATATTAAACCTTAATCAAGCATTACTCGTACATACTCCATAGATGATATATTAAAATAATGCGTAGCATATATCATAGTAAACTACCTGGAATTTAATTAAATTTATAGAGTGTGTTAGTAATGTTTCATAAACATACATAATGACATAACTGTGAATCTGTGATACACTTCAGCTTTATTTAAATCAGGTGTATGTACATATTGTTTCACATAATACCTCCTGCATGGGAATTTTGACAACTAAAAGTGATTAAATAATTCAATAAAGAACTGAAACTATTATAATTACCCCTTAACCTTAAAATTAATTTTAATAAAAACTAAATATGTATTTCGAGAACTAAGTTCTCATCATTAGTAGTACAACAAGGGAAAGTTAAACAGAGTAGTCAAGATTACTCAACATATCAACCATACCAGAGGTCCTAACAACCCTGAAAAACAAGGGAGAAAACTGGGATTATACAGGGGCGGAAGTCACAGGTGAATGATTACCTATAAACTAAGATAAATTTCCTCCAATAATAATGAATCATTAATTTTTAAATCGTCCAAGAAAATTTAACTCGGAAAGTTTTGAGTTTGGTATGGAACCAAGATCTGTGTTTATCAAATTATTTTTATATTTATATTTTTAACTCTCTTATGCATCTAAAAATTTTGCCCGATCATGTAAAAGGCAGGAAAGTTTGTTACCGTTGGATATCTCATAATTTAAATGATGAATTGTGCATTAAAACATTAAAAAAGTACAACGAAGGTAAATCTAAAAGTAGTGTATGATATTATAACAGGTAATGAATCATGGATGTATGCATTAAAATCCGGTCCTACTGTCAATATTGCATTGTATGATAGGAAAACAATAACTTCTAATTGGTACATAACAATTTGTTTGCCACGGGTGTTTGAAAAAGTGCGTGAAAATAGGCCTCGAAGTAAACTAGTATTGCATCAGGATAATACATCCTTACATATTGCTGCGCAAACTAGTCAGTTAGTTAGTTGGTCTAGGGATCGGTAGACTGCCCAACGCACTGCGGCCTCTAGGACCTATTGTGCATTCCCAAGGTTTACAAGGGGGTAGTACTGTGTCTTATAAAGTCCAAACAGTCCCCCCATGCCAATGTGTGTACTTCTTCAGGATTAATGGTCGGAGTCCCAAAGGTTTGGTATCTCCTGTTTCATCTTCTCCGCATTTCCTACACGTGGGATCTTCGGTTAGACCCATCGTGTACATATGTTTATTCAATCTATAGTGGCCGGTGATGACCTCTAGTTGCTTTGATACCTTCTCTACTTAAATTAAATAGGGATGTTGGGTGTTTTTTTATAGGTCTCGATATGAAAGTCTTAGTGTGCCCTGGAACCCACATCAAACTTTGTTGTGTTTTGCCAGTTCCTCAAGAATGTGAGTGCATTCTAGAACTAGTTTTGATTTTAATACATGCGATCAAACGCCTTCAATGCTGCTTGACTGTCTGTCAGTATGTAGATTTGCCTATTTTTATGGGCTCTCTGCCTAATCTCTTGACAGCTTATTAGCATGGCTAGTAGTTCTGCCTGGAATACTGTCGTATATCGGCCCAGTGGAAAGCTAGAGCCTGTCCCTGTCCCTTTGTCCAGAGTTCCTGCGCCTGTTCCTAATTTAGTTTTTGACCCATCTGTGAACCATATGAGTCCATTAAAATGTATGTTTTTGTTGTCCCGCAAACTAAAGCTTATTTGAAAGAATCAAAAGTGGAATTACTGGAGCACCCACCATACATTCCTGATATAGAACATTATGGTTTCTTCCTATTTTCTAAATTAAAGGAAATAATGTGTCGTTTCCGATATACAAGTGCAAATGAAGCGGTCGAAGCCTTCGAAAACATGGTCTCTCAAGTGTCTCAAGAAGAATGGATTTCTTGTTTTAACGATTGGTTTTATCGAATGCATAAATGTAGGAGTTAAAAGGAAAGTATTTCGAAAAACAATAAAAATATAATTTCTGGAAAATTTCGTTTTCTATCAATAGTTTGCAAGAACTTTTCGTGTTATCCTCGTATTATGAAATACAAAATACCTAACTTAACGTTTCGCAAACATTATCCCACCCATGCCCCTAACTTTGTATTAACGTCGCGGGATAGAAGTGTTGTTTTGTTTCTAAGCCGACTGATGGCAGCACAGTCGAAAATTTGTGCATCTGGTTAATGTCTATGCGTCATTAGTGCAGCTGTAGCATGCAGCCAATCAGAACAGTGTAGCTTACGAGTTATTAATTACTTGAAAAGAAAGTCGGGATGGCCGGGGTGCTTGTTTCGTGGCAAACAAATTGATCAATTTCAATGAATTGCGTAAACAAATGACAAGGAAACATAAAACAATTATTACAATTCAAACATTAATTTGTAATAAAAAATGAAAATTTCCTCGTTTATGTGTTGAAATTAATTTTTTTTAAAAAGTAGATACTATTATTTTGAACTATTGAGAGGAATAAATTCTAATGAGGTTCTCTACATTTAAAGCCCTTCTGAATTCTTCGCAAAACAATTTTTGGTAGTACGCACTTCTTATAAAAATTAATAAAGTGATCTCACATATGCTTTTCCCAAAATAAATTACTTCTTTCGATTTTAAAAATGAAAACAGGAGTTTCTTTGTTATTAAAAATGATGAAATAACAGATATCTTTTTTACAAATGTGTAATTGGCCTTGTATCTGAAATGAAATATGTTTATTTCTAGGCAATGAATTCAATGTTATATTATTTTCTATTATTTGATAATTATAATTATGCTTCAATTTCAATGTCATTTCACCGTTTTTCAAATCCATACAAAAATTTGGATTTTACATGCTTCCTCCAGAAATATTTTCTTGTCGCGTAGTGAACCTAAACACTTCACTTCAATGATAGCATTTTCATTTATTCCTAGACCTAAAATGTTGTAAAATAAAATATTATCTATACTAATTTAATACATTTAAAATGTATATACATACAGATGCTCCACGATGACCTTACGCTATTATTATTTTAAAAACTGTTCAATATTTGTTACGAAATTTGGTTTCTAGGGGTTTTCCGCCATGCCCGTTTCTAAAAATATTTTGAAAGCAGTAGCACTTCCGGTTAAAGCGGAAGCAGCCCCTAACTTTCTTATGTAAATGGAATGATATATTTTTTATTTTACCATGGAATTCAGCAGAAAATTTTACATATGAAACATGATTAACCATTTCTGTCATAATTCAACTTTTTTTATTTTTGTAAT
>OY720459.1:11137434-11212434 GCA_963082715.1 Harpalus rubripes | reverse complement strand
AAAATGACGTTATGGTGGGATTAATTTCATAAATAATTATTAAAATTACGTGCTAGTAAAGAAAAAAATAGTATATATATACCACGGTCAATAATCATACTCTTCACAACCTTGGTGTATAGTATACTATTATTCCAGAAATTTTCGTTTTATAAAACAAGAATAAAAATAATAAGTAAGGAAGAAAAGAAGGAAGTAAATTTTATTCTGTAGGATAAATTTGATACATCATCATTAATTAAATTACATTCATTATAAATTTCATGTCTTGCATTATTTTTACATTTATTTATTTATATCCAATATATTTGCTTTGTCTATTCCTGTGCAATTTTTCCCCGTTTTCTCTTTTTTCCATGTTAGTTGACTCCTGGCACTTTATGGCACACTTTACTTTCTATTTTGACTTTTGGATTTATTTCATGTCAGGAACATACAGAATACAATATTATTAAAACATTCTGCAACATATTGGTTGGAATAGATCCTCTTCAGTTGGAGATTATCATTATCCTTAGTAGTGATTTTAAAGGATGCCGTCTAGTAATGGTTTATCCTGGTTTTATCAATCTCTCTTATGCTCCAGTAGTGGAAAGATTAGTCGGTATAAGAAACCGTGGCCTGAGTGTACTACGATATTCACACACTCTTCATGAAGGCTCTTTTCCTTGTCCCCAGTTAAAATTGTAGTTGCAAATTCGTAAAAAAAATTATTACCACTCTGGCCTATAGGTTCTTATACAATATTAAATGTATATAATTACAGAAAATATTAAACTATTTATATGCAAAAATCACAAAATAATGACAGATGTCATGTCTCTGTCGGTAGATCACCAGGATAAAATATTTACTCTGTAAGTAGTTATTTTACTCTGTAACTTGTTTTATAAAACAGACATTTTTATTTACTTGTCGATTAAATTTACGTTCAATGTAATAACTCAGTAGTTTATTCGATTTTTATAAAACCGGGCATAAAACTACTGAAAACAAAATAGCGATTTTTTCCAATTACTTACCTACTCTGTAAAATATTATTTACGAAAGGTGACTATTCAAGGTCACTTATGAGCCGTCTGATATAATATTACTTGTATATAACTTCACTGTACTTCGCACCCATAGGCGTGCAACGCGAAATATTTATGGCTACATTGTAACTGAAAAAATAAAGGTATTTTATTTAAAAATTTTGTTTCTTTTTAAATAATGCTTTTCTCAAAGTTTTATCTTCTTCATCTACGTTTTTGCATAAAACAAAAATATAGACTTGACGTAAACCATAAAATAATAATTTGATTTGAATGTCAACGCCACTGGATAAACATTAGTACAGAGGGCAGTATATTAGATAATTACATGTCTATAACTCTACGACATATGTCACTGCTGTTTTAGTGTGTTAGAAAATAATGGTACTATACTTACGTATATCTATCACACCACACAAATTCAATAAATATACGTCAAATAATGTTTCTCTTTCTACACTGTAAAGTTTTAACGTAGCTGCAACTACCTTTATGGGTTGAAGCTATATGCAACCCCAAGGTAGAACAATCCTTCCTTTTTAAAAGGTCGATGAACCAATCTCTGTTTAGGGTAGTAAAACCTACCTCACTCCCAGGTAGACACGATACGACCCTTCATATAGTGGGATGCAAATGCCCGCAGTGGTTTATAGAAATACTTTAAAGTGATTTGAAATTTCCGTATCACAAGTTATCAGTAAATGCCTGTAAGGTTGTTAAAAATACTTTATAGTAATTTATATGAACCCCTACATGAGGTCATTGCAAATTTCTTCAAAAGTATATTATTTATTATTGGGATTCAAGAAAAATAATACATTATATATAATAAAAGATTTATTTGCTTAAACAAAATATACATAAATAAAATAAGATAAAGTATATTGTAAGTTACATAATGTTTTATCTTTGAGGTGACTCCTGGTAAATGCCTGCACGATACGAATATGTCAGTATCATTAACGATATCTGTGAACAAAGCAGATTAGAACATCCAGCAATGGGTAATATACCTTGATGATATATTCATTTTATTTATAAATAAAGTATGTATTCAAAAAAAGGTCACGTTCACTGGCTATTGCTCCAATTCTTGCAGGTCCTCGAGGAATATCTTCACTTTCTTTGGATCCTCTTGTAGCAAATAAAACTAAATTAATATTGTTGTGTCTAATAAATATTTGCGAACAAAAGAACGTTTCATTCAAAATATTTGCTAGTTTTTCAATGTTTATTTTCTTGTAATTAAATATTAATATTATTTTATTAACAGGAAAATAATCATATTAAAGGATAATTCAACAAAAATAAAATTAACATTTGGTATAGGCATGTACCGCGAAAATATAGTTATATTATCTTTGAAAGTATGTAAATAAAAAGAAAATGAAAGAAAATAAAGAAAATTTCCTTTAAAGTTCTAATTTTTATACGTCGAACATGGTTGTCAAGATGCGCGTTTCTTTACAATCGGCACATCTTCATTTTTTGTAGAAAATACGGTGATAACAAATCTACATGTATGTTATTTCGTACCGCACTAAACCAAGAAGGAGCTAAAAAATAGAAGGATATTAGTTTTTATAATTAAAAATACAACATAATGTATTTTACCTGAGTTTTAAGTATGCTCATTGCGACTGTCGACGAGAGAATAACAAATGACAGAATGACACATAAATTTCTCACCCCTCTGTGTTCTCCTTCCCATCCCTAGAAATGCAGTACCGTTATTCTGGCCTTCGGAAAGACCCGTAGGGCCTTTAGTTACTAGCTGGACTAACAAACAATTTCTAAGAAATGCGAAAGCTTATTCGATCACTTTTCATTTCCGAAATCTTACAAATAACTAATATCGTTTTGCATTTGTTTATATTACAACTATATAAGTCTACACATCGTCAGTTATGTTTCATTGAATATTTTAGTTTTTCATATAATTTTATGAACACGGGTAAATAATGCTTTAAATCAATTGTAATCTGTTATGTTTTGCATTTCACACATTTATTTATCTATCTTGTAAAATGCTATGCATGTTCAATAGTTTGTTTCAAATCACTTTCTAGTAAGTAACGTAGAAAACGATGTATGTATGCACGGAATTATAAAAAATATAATAAGATTAATAAACAAATTTAATTTGTATTACAATATAGGTTCAATAAGTTTGCAAATTTCAGTAAAACTGAATATTTTATATTATTTCTGCCGTCGTTTTCATATTATTATTTGGAATTTCACATGTATGACATTGTTACGTGCTAATTAACGTCAAGTCCATATTTTTTATGATAGGAACTGTACCTCAAATTGAAAGTAGAATATTCAGCTCGAATCAACCCTAAAGGTCTAAACATGTTACAAAGGTAGTAGCACCTACCTAATATACCTACAGTGCAACACAGATGCCTGTAAGCGAATTGTATCTGCCCTATCAAAATTTCCTACCTTTTTCTTACCATGTTTCGACCTTCCTACCCTAAATCTACTTTAAGGAAGATTCAACAACTCAATTGGAGATTCATCTTCCCTGTTTCTACCCCAAAACTTTACAGTGTAATACAAAATGTTGCTAAGCTACTGCTATACAATCTTTCGTGAATGATAGTTTACACGATAAAATTGAATTGGCGAAAAATATTGTGTTGTCCACACCATATTTTTTTTAAAAAATCTTTATATCAAGCAAACCAACCCAGATAAATGTACAAATAACAGATGTATGACAATATTTGTTAAATTTCTTTGCACTGTAACTAAAATGTAGTAGATACTATGTATATTTACTTGAAGTTCAAGTCTGTTCCAAGGTTTAATATAATATTAATTTAGCCTCAGCTGCATTGCGTATACCTACATGTAAGTAAGGTATCCTCGTATGCACGACCTATGCATTATATCTTCAGTTTAATACACATTCCATCTAGAATTTTAAACCTCGCTCAGGTAAAAATGAACTGCAAAATTTATTATTCTTGAAACAGTCCTAAGATTCCATATAAGGCCCTGGCGTAAGAAAATGGTAATGAATAATAATTTTTCCATGTTGGCGTTGGTTGTGAGTACAAAACAAACGACAGGCGGTAAAACAAACGCTATCGCGAGTGGGAGGGGCTGAGAAACAGATGCGAGTGATAGAGAGACAAGTATATACTTGTTTCCTTTCCAAATAAATCAGCGAGCTTCTTCTTAGCAATTACACGGATAAATTTGATTTATTAGCGGGGTAATTGTTTGCATGCCAAGGGCGTAGACGACGGGCATGCGCAAGGGGCTCCCGCCCCGTTGAGAATAAAGCGAATGGGTTGTTCCTCTAAATTGATTTATCATTTTTACAGTAATACACCGACGGAAAAAATCGTTCTTGACATTGATGTATCATTTATCATTCCCAGACATTTGAATATGTGAATTGGTTTCTCGTATTAGTATTGGTTTGGCTGAGGCCATTTATATTGTGTGAGGAAATTGAAAAATGGATTTAAGAATAACTGTTCAATAGAAATTAATAACCGGTTAAATATATGTATTATTCATTATAAATTGAAGTACCTGTCATTTCAGTAATTTACATAATTAATTCTTGTTTTGCAAGATCACAATAAAGGTGATTAAATAAATAGGTGCAAATGACTGTTTTCTTTATTATTAATTTTAGACCAATAATATAAAGTTTAGAGCGAACTTAAATCACTTTTTGATGTAAAAATATCTGATTCCGGCGAAACTGGAAACAGAGCGTTGATTTTTTAAATGGAACGGTAATATCTTTATGTGTTCTGAGAATAATTTTAATTTGCTTTAAAGTGATGGGAAATATTTCTAAATATTAACGTCAGGTTAAAGGTTAAAAAAACATTAAAGTTTTATTCACACTGTTCTAATTTATACAATGCCACCAGTTTTAGTATTTCACATGTTAAATGTCTGTGCTAAACTTTGATTATTTGGCGTTTTATTTATTTATATATATATATATATATATATATATATATATATATATATATATATATATATATATATATATATATATATGTATATAGCGTTTTATCAAGCAGAGAATGTTAAAAAGTGAACATTTAATTTTATAGAATGTATAAAACGCGAATAAAACACAAATACAATATAACGTTTTATCTATATTTAAACTTTTATCCAAAATAAATTCATTTAAATTGCAATAAATTCGAAAATTGAACGGTATCTCTCAAATAAATGACAGTGGTTGTCATGCATAACTCATTATAATCAATAGTGAGTATTAGGTCCCATTATACAGTTGTAATAAGCATAAATTATGAGTCAATTATGGATAAAATTATTTATTATCTTAAAAAGAAAAATGAAATATTTTTTGTAAATTTTGAATTTATTGGCCATACCTATACTGTCTTTTTAAGCTGTCCCTGCAGAAACGAATCATAATTTTTAATTCGTTTGAATGAACTAAGTAAGGAATGAAGATAAAAGTGGATAGCAGAAATAAAAAGAGGGGATTTAACACAGAGTAAATTTTATATATTAAGAATACGAAATAATAATTTGTATAAGTTTTGTTTATTACCAGGCGCACACGCTACCACTATGCTATTTGTTCTGTTACTTAGTAACCATTTTATCTGATATTCGAACAATAATCCTGCAAATTCTACAAATTTTCTTATTTTTTTTAATATTACACATTTAAATTTACTAATTTGGGCTGTAATCCGTAGAATTAATATCCTCCAATAACTATACAAAATTTCAGCTTAATATCTTTCACTGGGGAGATATACTGTTCACAATTAACTGATTTCACATGTTAATCTCCCATGTGTCGGTCGTAGTGCTGTTGATTTTAGAAAAAATTGAATTCGAAAATTCAGTTGAAAAATAATTCAAAAATTCGGATTTCGAATTTTAATCTAAATTTGAAATTTCGAATTTTAAACAAAATTCGAATTTCATACACATTCGAAATTCCAATTTCGAGTGTTTACGAAGTTAGAATTACATATTTTCAAGTGTAAGTTAATTGGCATTTATTACACTTTGCTTTATTATTAATTTCAGAAAAATATTTCCAAATTGTACTTCGCGGTGACATGTTAATTAAGAATATTTTACTTTCAACAAATAAGCGACAAATCTCGGTGTTTGGACGCAGAGAGCAAGTTTAAACAATGCATATCATTATAAAACACGAATAAATAGATGGCGGCTTCAACTATCAAATTACAAAATTCGAAAAATATTCCGAATTTTGACATCGAAATTCGTAATTCGAAAAAATATAAAGCTTATTTTTTCGAATTTCGAATATTTAAAAATTTGAAATTCGAAAATTTAAATTTTGTCTACAGCACTTCGGTCGGTCTAAGACACCTGTTACGACAGCTCAATGTTTGCCCTCTGCCGCCATATTGGACCTTTAAATGGCCACGTGTTCTGGATTGCTCTATAGATATGTTATCTCTGTTGCCAAAATCAGTGTAAAAGTGTTTTTATTGTATTTTTTTTATTAAACCTTGTTATCAAATAAATCGTATATGTATTTGTATTATTATTTTTTATTAATAATTAGAGTGCGTGCTATAGTAAAACGGTACGCGTAGAATGCTCACTATAATGGTATTAAAAATATTTAGAGGGGGGGGTTAGGGGGGCCTCAAAATTGAATTGCGCTTGTGGCCTCTCAAGTGCTAAATCCGCAACTGACCAAAGCACTACCATGACCTCTTAGATAGAATCTAAAGCATTATTTAATATGTTGGATAATTTTGTGTTTAGGTATTATTTTTTTTTTAAGAATTTATCGTCAGCTAACAAATCATTATAATAACAAAACTGATCTCATACGTACGTCAAAAATACAAATAAAACAGGAAATATTAAATCCGATTAGGACAATACGTTAAAAAGAGAAGGACCATGGTAATACAAAACTTTCTCATTCTTTGAGCCTGCCGTCTTTTTCTAAAGACATGTAATACTGGAGGGGAGAATGTATGTTGTGTAACGTCAATTTCGCAAGTCCCTATTCAGTGGCGGGAATTATACACGCCTACGTTATTGTGTACTTCAATACAGGCGTGTTTTGGTGTATGCCTGTATTTAGATATAATGGATCACAAAAAATATGCAACCAATATGCTCGCATATTTTCTGTGGGACTGTTTATCTTTTATAGGTATGCAATACGCATACGACCGTAATATTCATTGTTTAATAACTTTAACTGGTAGTATATACTCTTAATCAGAGTTGATTAAGCTATAGCTAAAATAACATTCAGTTTTTTTAATGATACCAATAAATGGTTGCCATGGTAATTAGTTATAGGTATGGTGAGTAAAATTTTGTGTTAATACTGCCACTTATTATATATTAAAATATTGCTTCAAATTTAAAATATTTTTTATTTAAATATTAATTATTTATTATATGCGTGTGGAATGTATTATATTAGTTACGAAAGAAAAAGATAATTTTCTTTAGTAACTAATATACATTTCACACGAGTGTAATACGTTTTATCCAACATTTTTTTAAAAACTTTTTAAATCATTTTTACCTCTCGCTAAGAGAGGTATTGAATTCATGCTAAAAATCGCATATCCATATTTTAGTGAATAAGTATGTTTTAAGGTCCTTAGAATCCGATTATAATATTTTTACGATGATGTCCGTATGTGTGTGTGGACGTGTGTGTGTGTGTGTGTGTGTGTGTGTGTGTGTGTGTGTGTGTGTGTGTGTGTGTGTGTGTGTGTGTGTGTGTGTGTGTGTGTGTGTGTGTGTGTGTGTGTGTGTGTGTGTGTGTGTGTGTGTGTGTGTGTGTGTGTGTGTGTGTGTGTGTGTGTGTGTGTGTGTGTGTGTGTGTGTGTGTGTGTGTGTGTGTGTGTGTGTGTGTGTGTGTGTGTGTGTGTGTGTGTGTGTGTGTGTGTGTGTGTGTGTGTGTGTGTGTGTGTGTGTGTGTGTGTGTGTGTGTGTGTGTGTGTGTGTGTGTGTGTGTGTGTGTGTGTGTGTGTGTGTGTGTGTGTGTGTGTGTGTGTGTGTGTGTGTGTGTGTGTGTGTGTGTGTGTGTGTGTGTGTGTGTGTGTGTGTGTGTGTGTGTGTGTGTGTGTGTGTGTGTGTGTGTGTGTGTGTGTGTGTGTGTGTGTGTGTGTGTGTGTGTGTGTGTGTGTGTGTGTGTGTGTGTGTGTGTGTGTGTGTGTGTGTGTGTGTGTGTGTGTGTGTGTGTGTGTGTGTGTGTGTGTGTGTGTGTGTGTGTGTGTGTGTGTGTGTGTGTGTGTGTGTGTGTGTGTGTGTGTGTGTGTGTGTGTGTGTGTGTGTGTGTGTGTGTGTGTGTGTGTGTGTGTGTGTGTGTGTGTGTGTGTGTGTGTGTGTGTGTGTGTGTGTGTGTGTGTGTGTGTGTGTGTGTGTGTGTGTGTGTGTGTGTGTGTGTGTGTGTGTGTGTGTGTGTGTGTGTGTGTGTGTGTGTGTGTGTGTGTGTGTGTGTGTGTGTGTGTGTGTGTGTGTGTGTGTGTGTGTGTGTGTGTGTGTGTGTGTGTGTGTGTGTGTGTGTGTGTGTGTGTGTGTGTGTGTGTGTGTGTGTGTGTGTGTGTGTGTGTGTGTGTGTGTGTGTGTGTGTGTGTGTGTGTGTGTGTGTGTGTGTGTGTGTGTGTGTGTGTGTGTGTGTGTGTGTGTGTGTGTGTGTGTGTGTGTGTGTGTGTGTGTGTGTGTGTGTGTGTGTGTGTGTGTGTGTGTGTGTGTGTGTGTGTGTGTGTGTGTGTGTGTGTGTGTGTGTGTGTGTGTGTGTGTGTGTGTGTGTGTGTGTGTGTGTGTGTGTGTGTGTGTGTGTGTGTGTGTGTGTGTGTGTGTGTGTGTGTGTGTGTGTGTGTGTGTGTGTGTGTGTGTGTGTGTGTGTGTGTGTGTGTGTGTGTGTGTGTGTGTGTGTGTGTGTGTGTGTGTGTGTGTGTGTGTGTGTGTGTGTGTGTGTGTGTGTGTGTGTGTGTGTGTGTGTGTGTGTGTGTGTGTGTGTGTGTGTGTGTGTGTGTGTGTGTGTGTGTGTGTGTGTGTGTGTGTGTGTGTGTGTGTGTGTGTGTGTGTGTGTGTGTGTGTGTGTGTGTGTGTGTGTGTGTGTGTGTGTGTGTGTGTGTGTGTGTGTGTGTGTGTGTGTGTGTGTGTGTGTGTGTGTGTGTGTGTGTGTGTGTGTGTGTGTGTGTGTGTGTGTGTGTGTGTGTGTGTGTGTGTGTGTGTGTGTGTGTGTGTGTGTGTGTGTGTGTGTGTGTGTGTGTGTGTGTGTGTGTGTGTGTGTGTGTGTGTGTGTGTGTGTGTGTGTGTGTGTGTGTGTGTGTGTGTGTGTGTGTGTGTGTGTGTGTGTGTGTGTGTGTGTGTGTGTGTGTGTGTGTGTGTGTGTGTGTGTGTGTGTGTGTGTGTGTGTGTGTGTGTGTGTGTGTGTGTGTGTGTGTGTGTGTGTGTGTGTGTGTGTGTGTGTGTGTGTGTGTGTGTGTGTGTGTGTGTGTATGTGCGTGTGGATGTGTATGTGGATGTGTGTGTGGATGTTGGATCCACGATTTCTCAAATTCTATAAGACTTAAGACATTTTTAACTACGGATTCGTCAATCTAACAATGATGGGAAGAGTTTATTAAGTTTTGGCAACAATTGGACAACTGGAAGTAGTTGTTACAAGAAAAAAATCATCTAAATATTAATTATCGAAAATTTATGTAAATACTTATATTAAAGAACGTTAAATTCTTTATTCGATAAATATAAATTCATTATTATATCTTCTATAGATTTAGAGATAAAGAAATGCATATAAAATAATTTGATGTAAAAATTCTCATATATAATATCATAAGTGGTAAATTTTTGCCGGAAAAATTTTCAGATTGTTACGAGAGCCGGTTGCCTAGCAATTTATTGAGTGGCATTGACAAAAAAATTACGAGTTGTCAAACGAGTAATTTTTGATCAATGTCACGAAATAAATTGGTAACAGGCTCGAGTAAAGCAATCGGAAAATTTTTCCAGGTTAAAATTTAACCACGAATGGTATTCGGATGACTATTTCCAAAATAAAAATCAGGTAATTATTTATATAATTTTTTTCTTGACAAAAATCTTGTAAATATTCATTGTGTTTAGAGGTATTATGTTTCAATTTGCTTTTTCAACGTTTTAAATAGATTCATGTCCAAATCGACTCGTTTTTAATAAAAACTGATAACACTGAAAATATACAGACTTTGACAGGTATGTAAACAATATGTTTCTAAAACGTCAAAAATTTTTCGCTTATCAAAACTCACTTGTAAAAATACGACATCTTATTGGCTTAAAGGGTGCGAAAAAACTTTTGTGACGGTGTTTTGTCAAAATGAAATTTGGTAACTAGGTAGAATCCTGAATTTGGATTGGTTTATATATTTATGAGTGAAATAGTCAGATCAAACTACCTCAAGGCAAGAAATTCAAATGTTCGTAATTGACACATAAATGTCACTGTCTAAAATATGTGTATGCCACTGTCAAAAATATTTGTACATCATTATGAAGATTGTGAAAATAAAAAAAAGGTCAACAACGCAAAAGAATATACGTAAAAAAGATTATAAAAGGAATTTGCGAAAAAAATGACAAATATAAAGAAAAAGAAAAGGAAAGTAGCAAAAGAAAATTTCAGGATATTGAATATAAAGAAAATGTATGTATTGTACATAATTTATATTAAAATATCCCATAGATTTTGCAAATATATGTGAGAATTATTTTGTAGTGAGACATGAATATATGTATTTGTATTTAAAAATATTTTTTATTATATGCGTACAACCAGGTAAAATATCTGGCGAGAGGTTATGTGTTGGCCACATCAGACTTTTATGTTTTCATTCATTGTTTGACACTGACAGGTCAATTGATGTAGTATTTTAAATTACAAAGTAGCCATTGAACGGTTGGTATGGTTTTGTTATATTGTTATTGAAAAAAATTTGCTGTAATAATTATTGTCTGTCATTGGGAATTATTTGAAAGAAAAATTCAATAAATTATGTGAAAATGAGCACCTTCATTTAAAACGGTCTTCACTTAGAAGCACAAGCAGCATCTTTAAATTTAATTCCCAAGCAAGTAACCACTAACTCGTTTCTTGTTTTCGTTTCATCAACCGTATGACAGCTGTCGTTGCCATAAGTTACCTATTTTAGCATAAATGTTATTATTAATTTAAATAAATAAGTTTCATAATGTTAAATTATTTCAATAATAAAATAATTTTTTAATCGTCCAGAAATGCGCTGTTGCTGACCTAGGCCGGCAAAAGGAGTTGGCAGTATTGTTCTGGTGATATGTCAATTTAAGATTATTTTCAACACAAGAATTAGCAAAATATTTACAAATTTTAGGGCTAAATCTTTAATTGTTGTAACTTAAATAACTAAATTTTGTCATAAAAATAATAATATGCTGTCATCTCGTCTAGATTAATTATAAGTTCCAACTTTAGGACTAATTTGTTTCGTTTGTTTTGTAACTACAACTAACTTCACGTGATACAATTGAGTTTCCGCTATCTGTCATTGAAAATATGCTAAAGTATATATATAATATATATATATATATATATATATATATATATATATATATATATATATATATATATATATATATATATATATATATATGTTATAAATGACGATTAAATGTTAGCGCTGAAAATTAGAATATTAAAACACATTTATCACGCAAACCGGTATATACAGTATTAACACAAAAATAATAACAAATCTAGATGACCGTCGCCTGGCCGAACCCGGTCACGCGGAATCCTCCTTCACGCCGTGATTATTTCTGTAAAAGAATTAACACATGAGAAATACTCAGTGAGGAGGCAATCATTTACATAAGGTTCAGGCATTCACACACCGTACACACATGTTGGCAACTACGGGCAGTACCGCTAGTTACTACGGAACCTCTGCCGCTTCGGTGGTGATCCGGGAACACATCCACAGAGATCACTACAGCCCAAACTGCTGCTAACGTTGGCGACCCAGAAGCGGGTCACTACAGCCTTTCCCTGCTGCTGCCGCTGGCGACCCCCGGGTCCACACGGGCGGCCACTACGGAACCTCTGCCGCTTCGGTGGTGATCCGGGAACACATCCACAGGGATCACTACAGCCCAAACTGCTGCTAACGTTGGCGACCCAGAAGCGGGTCACTACAGCCTTTCCCTGCTGCTGCCGCTGGCGACCCCCGGGTCCACACGGGCGGCCACTACGGAACCTCTGCCGCTTCGGTGGTGATCCGGGAACACATCCACAGGGATCACTACAGCCCTAACTGCTGCTACCGTTGGCGACCCAGAAGCGGGTCACTACAGGTCTCCCTTCTGCTACCGTTGGCGACCCTCGGGTTCACACGATGCGGCCACTACAGTAAACCGTACTGCTCGCACTCACACCCACAATCATATACATGCTAGATTAACTCTCTCACCTGAACCACCATAATATCGATGTTCTCACACTGAAATCTAGAAATAAACTGAAATAAAATACGTGAATACCAGTATCATTAAATGTAGCTCTTATCCAACAGCATCGGTTACGTACCTAAATAGCTAATTAGAGACAAAACATAATAAATTTAATAAAAATAATCTTACGCAAAATAATATCTGTGACAGTTCGGCCATCCTGAAAAGTTCCTCGTCCTCGAGGAATCAATCCCAAATTCCTGCAGTATTAGCATCAACATCCGAAGCGATGTTGTCTTCCGACAGCTCACGTGTACTTAAATATGGTTTCATCCTGTCAATCGCCACTACGTTACTATATTCTCCTCTTCTACTTCGATTTGTACCAGGCAAATCTTCTACTGAAAATCTATCGTTTAGTAGAACTTTCTTTATTTGGAATGGTCCTTCATATGGATGGTGTGAAATGGAATTGATAGTTTCTCAATTGGATTCAATAGTTCTGGCTGCTTTCTTATCTGTTGTTTATGGTAAAAACATCTGATACTCGAGTCAGTGTACTTTGCGAATTTTGTCATTCCAGGAAACCAGTAAATTCCAAAATGTCCAAGCTCATCAAGACAGGAACGTACTATCTGCAGCCGCTGTCCTCTAGGTACAACCCACTAGATTCCAGACGCGGTAATTCGGTAAACCCGTTCGTCTCGTAAACAGTAATTTTTTTATAAATATTCCTTTCGTAGTTAGTTTCCGGTGGTTTACTTAAAATGTTCTTGATAATTTTCAACTTGTTATTTGCCCGGCGAGTATCCAGTCAGCTTGTTATAATTTTATCCTTCTGAATTGTTAATTCCGCATCAGTTCAAAACTGGTAGAACACATTCCATATCTTTGTCTGCTACTACATTTTCGCGGGAATACGTGCTCGTTTCCTTCATGGTTATGCAAGTGGACCCCATATCGACGTACGCTTAGACAATTACCGCTTACCTCCGCAGAAGTTGTTAAGATGTTCCTTTCTGGCAGTTGTGGTTGTGGCTCTTGTTGACGTTGAACATGCTGATGTTGACGTTGTTGTGGTCGCTGGTTCCTACTTGCACTCGTTGCCGTTTTTTTGTTATAATGTGAGCGTGTATGTTCCAATTTTCCACAAATAAAACAACAAATGTTCTCCATTCCATCGTCGTGCTGCTGCGTATTATAGTAGGGCCACTTGTTCTGAAAAGTACGATGTAAATCGCGTTTAACGGGAGTAGAAAGGTTTCGTGTCGCTAATTTATCTTCAATCGTCTTCAAAAATAATATAAGAAACTGCGGCTTCTTGCATTCTCTGATAAGGACAAGTGTTGAGTAGCGCCAGCTTCTCATAATAGTATTGCAAGATAAGTTCATCCGGTTTCTTGTTGCGAGAAATCATTTCTTGAAGCAACTGAAAATAATTTTCCTGTGACGGAAATGCCTTCAACAACATAGCCAACTATGACTCCCAAGAATGATTTATTCCTTGCAGCGCTTTATACCACATTTCTGCATACCCTCTCCAGCGAGATCTCACATATATGATGGTAGTTATTTCGTCCCATTTATGCATAGCGCGTAAAGTGAACGTACATACTGAAATTGAGGACTGTTGTTAGGTAACGCCATGTTGCAATGTTGTTCCAGTTTCGTAATCCAGCTAAACATAAACTTAATCAATATCCGAACTGTTCCAAAAGCTTTGTTGGTGTGATCCCAAAAGCTGAAAGTTAAAAATGTTCTGATCCCACTTCTGAAATGTTATAAATGACGATTAAATGTTAGCGCTGAAAATTAGAATATTAAAACACATTTATCACGCAAACCGGTATATACAGTATTAACACAAAAATAATAACAAATCTAGATGACCGTCGCCTGGCCGAACCCGGTCACGCGGAATCCTCCTTCACGCCGTGATTATTTCTGTAAAAGAATTAACACATGAGAAATACTCAGTGAGGAGGCAATCATTTACATAAGGTTCAGGCATTCACACACCGTACACACATGTTGGCAACTACGGGCAGTACCGCTAGTTACTACGGAACCTCTGCCGCTTCGGTGGTGATCCGGGAACACATCCACAGAGATCACTACAGCCCAAACTGCTGCTAACGTTGGCGACCCAGAAGCGGGTCACTACAGCCTTTCCCTGCTGCTGCCGCTGGCGACCCCCGGGTCCACACGGGCGGCCACTACGGAACCTCTGCCGCTTCGGTGGTGATCCGGGAACACATCCACAGGGATCACTACAGCCCAAACTGCTGCTAACGTTGGCGACCCAGAAGCGGGTCACTACAGCCTTTCCCTGCTGCTGCCGCTGGCGACCCCCGGGTCCACACGGGCGGCCACTACGGAACCTCTGCCGCTTCGGTGGTGATCCGGGAACACATCCACAGGGATCACTACAGCCCTAACTGCTGCTACCGTTGGCGACCCAGAAGCGGGTCACTACAGGTCTCCCTTCTGCTACCGTTGGCGACCCTCGGGTTCACACGATGCGGCCACTACAGTAAACCGTACTGCTCGCACTCACACCCACAATCATATACATGCTAGATTAACTCTCTCACCTGAACCACCATAATATCGATGTTCTCACACTGAAATCTAGAAATAAACTGAAATAAAATACGTGAATACCAGTATCATTAAATGTAGCTCTTATCCAACAGCATCGGTTACGTACCTAAATAGCTAATTAGAGACAAAACATAATAAATTTAATAAAAATAATCTTACGCAAAATAATATCTGTGACATATATATATATATATATATATATATATATATATATATATATATATATATATATACAGGGTGTCCCATAACTTCAGGTACATATTAGAAGAGCATATAGTTCTTAATGTCCTGATTACGGAACAAAAAGAATTTTTTCAAAATTCCTATAATTAAGGGTAGTTCACTTAAGAAGAACATTTTTTGTACCCCTGGATACTTTAATATTTGGAATAGTGAAATTAGTTATAACTATTACATAAAATAATTTAACAATGAATTTAATTTATGCAATTACGTAAAGCTTTGTCACACCAATTAAGTTTGGGAGATGTATATGTAATTAAAAACAACACACAACCTATTCAACCAGTGTCCCAAAACTGTTTCCTTCAAAAACCTCAAAAACTAATTTTTGAATTTTGAAAAAATTCTTTTTGTTCCGTAATCAGGACATTAAGAACTATATGCCCTTCTAATATGTACCTGAAGTTATGGGACACCCTGTATAACTAATGTTTGTATGATATATTGTCAATAAATATAAAATAATAAGGATTTTTAAGCTCAAATGTAAGTAATTATATTTAAACTTGCAATGCAAAACCGTTAAAAATCTATGTTCATTTTTTTAGGTTATGTAAAATAGAATAAAATGTTGAGAAATATACGAAGAATTTATGGAGATGTCGGCACAAAAAATCTTGTGTATCACACGCCCAGAACTGTTTTGCGAGATCTCGTATTTGCAGGCCTCGCTTTCAGCTCGGCCTGTCAAAATAAACTCGTTCTCGAAAATATTCAGTTTATGGACTAGTGATACAAATAACTATTTGAAATTGCTTTTTATTTACATTAAAAAAAAAAACTGTAATAATTCCTTCCTTATAAAATATTCTCCCACGGAGTGACTAATGTTGTACATTAGTTATTTCAAATAACCATAGTAACAAGTATATTATGAGTCGGTGTTGGATAAAAAATATTATTACTAGGTACATTTTGTTTGTCGGATGTTACAATGTTATTTATCAATCAATGCTATAAAAAATAATCGTCTCTAACCGCATATTTGATTTAATATTACAATATGCAATGAAGGACTAACGTCTAGTTGCACCGCTTACACTTCAGTTTTAAGTTAGGCTTTAAAAAAATGCAATTAGAAATTTGTACAGCAATATTCAATTACTCAATTGACGTTTCATTTTGGTACGATTTTATCAAATTAATTTAAGGAACACTTAAAATTTAAGTGTAAGCGATGCAACCGGGCATAAAAGCTTCAACAATTTAAACTATGAAACGTGTTCTCCCTTTAATGAGCTTCAAAATGCGCCTTTTATTACTAATTCCCATAAAAATGAAATAAAATTATAGTTACGTATAATCAATAGTTATACAACAAGAAGTTTGAAAATATTCGAAGATACAGTTGAGAGGACGAGATGTGTTTTCAGGTAACACATCAAGTCCGCAAACTGTATATTCAGATGAGTTATATATGTTAAGACTATATAACAAAATTATCAACTAAATTATTACGATGTCAACAATATTACTTTTTCATTGATATCAAAGGATGATATGATTACATATGATTCATTTGTTTGCGAACCGAAACACCACTAGCTGTGTTTCGCGAAACACAACTTAGCAACGCATATAATCGATGTTATACAGCGTAACTAAGAAAAATTGAGCTATCTGATTAGTCTATTTTCCGATGAGTTGTATAGTCTAAAATAGAATCAAAATTTTGCTTCAATATGGGAGTTTATAAAAAGAGGCAAAATAACTCTTAAACGCAGTGATATTTTAGCGATTAAAATAAATATAATTGTATATCAACTATTATTATATTAGTATTATAACTTGGTGACACTAAAGAAAAATATTTCCTGAATGAATAAAAATTCATTAAAATTTAAAACAAGAGTATAAAATATATAAATATGTATGTAATGTAAATAATCATCTTATCACGAATAAACATAATAACAGGAGTAGGAATTCTTACTTGGTTATGTTTAGCTTTTATCTATGAGCAATACAGGATATCTATAAAGTTTTTATGCTTTAGTGATGTGCGCATATTAACGATAGAATGATAATATATGAATACTTGCTTGACAAAAGCTTGCAATTTAATAGTATCTGTTTATCTATCATATCTTTACTTAATTTAAATTCTGGAATAATTCAGAGAGTACTTTCGAAAGATGTTCAGAATGTTTAATTAGTTTTTCATATACATTCTTATATGCTTTTCAAATACATACTTATCAATTAAAAAAAGACGTTAAAACATAAAGTACGTACTTAACCACGTTTCTGTTTTATTAATTATTGTAAAGTCTAATTGCGTCACAACAAAAGATAGCAACTTTATGGATATCTTGTTTAGGGATTACATAAACATCTTTGTGAATATATTTTTTCCCTATGAAATGTGCACAATTTTGCGAGATTGGCCTTCTTTCACACTCGCACCGCAAAACAAAATATCTCTACTAGACTGAACACATGACATATTATTTCCTTAGAGTCGTTTTCCTGATAAAAGCCAATTGAAAAACTCAGCCGTATAAAAAGTTCACTTTATTTAAAAAATATAAGTTTAGTAATAAAATTATTAAGGGAAGATATCAGTTTATATTTTTCCAAATAAAAAAGATTTTACAATTCGATTTACTAGATTTAAAAAAAAATTATGTGTACGATTTTACGTAACACGGTTTCATATTAGATTTTACTTATTTTTATGTAAATTTAGTACAAATAAATGTAATATATTCGGCCCCTCGATCGGTTTTAAATTTATTCAAATGTAACGATCGAACATCACTAGACATTGCAGATATACAAGGATAAATTTTATCAATAATTATTAAAAATTATGTAATTTGACTCTTGACATTACAGTAAAAAGCGATTCAGATGTCATGTTTTTGTACCTTGTACATTTTTTATAAATCCTAGATCGTTGATATTTGAACTATTTTTATCTCAGGCACCCATTGATGACCCATAACGCCACCGCTGTGTCTACTGCAATTGCAAATTTACTATAGCATGACCAGCGAATCAAAGTTGACGTTTAAATTATTTAATAGATGTGGTTTCTTTTCAAAACTTAGAGAAGAATAGAATTGTACGAAGTATACAGGTATGAGGATTTTTGCATGAATTCATTTAAATACTGGACTAGGAAATCTCAAGAATACATTACTATGTCTTGCGTAAAATAGATGGGCGACTACGGTACCTGAATAACAAAACAGGGGTGCATTTAAAATATTAAACGTCCGGCTGGTATGTTATTATCATAACAACCCTGATTTCAGGGTTGTTATATACCAAATAACACCCTAGAGCGTGTTATAAGTTGTTGCTATGATAATGTTGTCAATAAATTGATACTGATCCTGGGATAAAGTCTAAAAAACAAGGTAAAGCATGCATAGCCTACCTACTCCGCAAATTTTATTAAAACTTTCTGATCCGTAATCCGTAGAATATTAAAAATTATAGTCGGAGTTAAACGTTGAACGCACCACGGGAGTTAAACGGACAATAATGCCTTCGGTCAACGTACACATCAGATTTCAACGGAAATATCCATTTTGACCACCCCTGAATCCATTTTGACTAATTTCGTTCTGACGTCTATACGTACGTACGTATCTCGCATAACTCAAAAACGGTAAGCCGTAGAAAGTTGAAATTTTGTATTTAGGACTGCTATAAAATCTAGTTGTGCATCTCACTTTTTGGTCATTACATAATTTCCAAAAGTGGAACTTTCCTTGAAGCCTATAATAGATTTTAATGAAAAACTATTATAATATATAATCCTAAACTTTCCAAATTTGGTATATAAGACTTTTATGGCAATGAGAATAACATAGCAGATTTTGGTTAAAATAGACTAACCGGAAGTGTTATATTATCTGAAGTTATTAACTGTTTTTCTTGAATAAAATTGTTTTATTTTGATATTAGAAATAAATGCTTCAAATAATAGTTTTAGAGAATTAAATTTTGCGTCTAGCACATCCAATATTATTAAATTAGCCCTTTGTATAAGCGAGAAATGTAAATTTAAAAATTATATACTTTTTGGTTTTTGTTTTTGTTGCTTGCTATGGATTTGGACAAAAAAGTAAAAAAAAATTAATGTTATGTTAAATTACGTCAAATTAGTGCATTTTTATAATTGGGTCTATACGGGTATTTTATGTTGGTCTTGCACACAAGGAAGTCGTGTGGTGTTGGAGTCCATATCAGATTTTTTCTTTCATGAGAGCAATTTATTTTTTGTTTCATTGTACAATAATTTACTTATATAAAGAAAGCAATTTATATTTTGTAAAATTTGGAGTCGGAGTCGGGAGATATAATGCCGACTCCAACTCCGACTTCGACTCCACTCTCGATTTCGACTCTGACTCCACACCCCTGGAAATTTGTATAATATTTTGAAAAAGCCACGTGATCTAAAACAGAATGTGTCGTCAGTGCACATACAGTTTAACATGTGACAAACTATTGCCTACAAACTACATACATAACGTAAACTGTTTTCCTATTGGCTATGAATGTCGTACTATATATGCTCCGACGTTACAGGAGTTAGGGGTTGTTTTTCATGACTATTTCTGCCGCCAATCTTTTTATTCATTTATTATAACAATAAATTATTATTTTTTATATTATTATGAAAAATATTGCATACATTTTCATTTAAAATTCTTTAAAAAAAATGTGAAATCGACTCAGCTGTCATTCTGACACGAGTCCCCGCATATCTGGTTGTCAATTAAGGTTAACAGTCACGTGACTGCTGACTATTAAAAACATTCGAGCAAAAAATGTCGTAACGTAATCGTATCGCTAATGTAAATCAGGCCTAAATTGTAGCAAGTAGCATTTTACCAAGTTGATTGATTACAATTTAAATCGCGCACGTTTGAAACCATGTTAGTGGATAGATTCCATGTACACGATCCTTATCTAAAAGATCAGTCGATCCGACCTGAATCTGTTTAGTTTTCCGTCTAGTAGAGATATTTGCTGTGAGACTGACTGATAGCTAGTACATAGCACTCATCATCACATACACGTATCACGTACCTATATCTGCTTGGGCCTCGTGCGTGTCGTGTCTGAGTCTGACACTTGCCGTGGTGGTTTCAGATCGAGTGGCGCTGTGTCCGGCCCCACCCAGCTACTCGCGAATGTTCCATTGCTACCCAAGCCCCCAGTATTACTACCCCGCACGGTACCTGGCAGGTAACACTCATACACTACCACTACCAAGCAACTAACACCGCGCGGCTGCATGGGCATGTTCTTTCTCTCTTACAGGCTCTCCGGAATCTATCACAATACATTTCATTGTTATAGACAAGTAATGAGACTGTTTTTAACAAACTTTGTATTTATCATTAACATACAAATCAATGTTAACCCTTTTTTAAATAGGTGCTACACACCATTGGAGACGTCGCTTCCATACTTCATAGCTTCATAGCAGTCCTGAAACTATTGAAATGGAATCACTTTCAGCTGGCCTGTTACGACTTTCTGAATGTTGTTTACAAAGCTCAAATGGCTATCTTCATGTGGATTTCAAGAACTCCTGAAAATTGATCGTACACAAGGAACTTTCAATTGAGGAAAATTCGTTGAGAAATTGATCCAAATATACAGGGTCCGGCAGCAGAAACGCTTGGTTTTCATTTAAGCATTACACAAAATGTATTTGATTTTAATAGTTATTTATGATATAAGTGTTAAAAGTGACATTTTATTTTGTGAGAAGGAAGTTTGGAACATGACGCGAAGCGGAGTGATGCAAACCTTCGAACAAAATAAAATCACTTTTAACACGTATATCATACACTATTTTTTATACAAACACATTTATTTCATTTAAATTTGTATTTGTAAAAAAAAAATTGACAAATGTCAAACATGTCGATTTGTTGTTCCATTCGTCATTACCAAGGTAATTTACTTTTAACACTAGAATTAAAATATCGCATTTTTAATTGAAGGATGCCGTGTTAAAAATTCAATTTTTAATAGTGTTTGTAGAAAAAAGAAATTATATCTATATGGAGATGAACTGTATACAATGACAAATTAAAAACATTATTATTTCATGTGCCGGAAATCACATCGCGGAGATGTCCCCCCTTTTCTGCAATGCATGATTCTAGGGGTTCCCTGACGCTGCGAACTGCGGCAGCCAACATCTGCCATTTGCTGCGGAATTTGATTGATATCATTTAAATTTCTTCCTTCAGTTGTTGTAGAATGCACGGCTTACTAACGTAAACGCGTAATTTGAGGTAACTCAAAGAAAAAAGTCAGATGTTAACTGACGCAATTCGCAGTGTCAGGGAACGCCTGGACCTGGAAACGGGGTACATCTTTGCGATGTGATTTTCCGATAAGGTGCATTTCAATATAAATATTTAAAAAAAATACTTTCTACGTAACGCTTAATTGAAAACCATACGTTTCCTCTGCCAGCAGCCGAATGCTGTAGATTGCCATAAAATTAGTCTTAATTGCCTTAAAACTAATTTTTCGAAGTTCATTAAAATAGTACATTTTTTTCATTAAAATATATTCTTAAATTACGTATATTTACACAACAAAAGAGTGGAAAAAAGCACTTTTTTTAAAGCAAACGGTTGAAAATATAGAATGCTATAGCACTATTTTTACGCTTTTCTTGTAAACGTAGAAAAAAATTGTTAGCAACTCGTGAGTAAAGTGCACTTTACGTAATATTTTCATACGTAATATAACAAGTGATGTGATTATCATCGTTGATATTCTCGAGTGAAACCAAGTTGCAGATTTCACGAGTCCGAAGGACGAGTGAAATGTGCTGCTTCGGTTTCACGGCCAATATCTTCGATTATTAATCATATCACGAGCTTATATTTAATGAGAGAATATAATGAATTTTTGTGACACAATGTATGTGCTGCTAACCTAACTTTTAATATATTGTATTACAATATGTTTAATTTGACAATTGCCTTATTATTTTCATCGTTGCAGATATCAACCCAACGATTATCGCACATTTTTATACTTAAAATTAACTGTCAATGTCAAATAAAGAAAACAAATCACTTAGTATCGAATATAAATAAGGTAATAATTTCATTGTTTTTTATCATCGCTGTGATAGATATGTAACTAGAGAGATTCTGAATGTTGATTGGCGGAAAACATGTCACATGACTCATGAATTATATTCTCATTATAATAGTGCTTATATAAATTTATAAACTCCTCAAAATAATTTAATAAAAAAATTGAACCATTTAGCAAAACAAAATATTCACTTATTTCTTTCATGACACTCTAATTCTATGTAAAACAGCATGTATTTACTTATTCCATTCGTGACACTCAGGCACTCTTATAATAATTAAATAATAAAATTAAGATAATCATAGATGATTAAACTATCGCACAAAAGCCCAAAAGAGCTATATACAATAGTCTTAAAAATATTTATTGGGATTTAATTTTGTTCAAATCTTCTCGGGTCATTCTAGTATACAGGCTATTCATTTTAAATGGGCCACCATTAGTATCTCGAGAACTATAAGAGCTACAAAGACGTTTAAATGCGCAAACAATTTCTGTTTCACAAGACAAATTTTAAGAAATGAAAAATTATTTTTTGGTCCTGTGGTCCTCAAAATACGGGACCTAACTTTTTAATTTTAAATGAGAACATATATTTTTTATTTGCTCATTTGTTAGAGAATTTAATTCTGAATTCAGTGATATAATATTTTATCCCCTTACGTAACGATTTTTTTGAAAATACATATATGGTTTTATTACGTAGAATTAGAGTGCCATGAAAGAAATACTTGAATATTTTGTTTGTATTGACTTTTATGATCAATTACAAGAACAAAACATTCACTTCTTTCAGTCAGAGCACTCTAATTCTATGTAATAAAAATCTGATGTGGCCAACACCAAACCTCCCGCTATTTAATTTTTATTAATTTAAATATACATACTTACATATTTAGTTATTGCGGAAACTATATTAAGATCCATCCCATATAACTATGGTTCTATGTACTATTTTCTTTTTAGCGGGTAGCGGGAGGTAAAAATAACATGTGTTCATTTTTTCCATTCGTGGCACTCTTATTTTAATCAAACTAATATAACATTTTACATGCATATTTCTCAAATAAATCGTTATGAAGGGTATAAAAATGTTATATTTTTATATGTTTTCATTTAAAATAAAAAAGTTAGGTCCCGTATTTTGAGAGCCACTGGTCGAAAAAATAATTTTTCTTTTCTTGAAGTTGGTTATTATATGGTTTCTTTCATGACAACATATTTCAAATTTGTTTGATACTCGGTTTGATATATCAAATTATTTCAAGTAAAATGAATGAAAACGATGGAAAAATAATGCAGTTGTGAGCAAGCATACTAATTTTATGCGCATCAAACAAAAATTGTCAACTTCTGACGTTACTGCAATTATACTTTACTCCGTAAAGTTACATTCCTGTATCTCAGAGACAGTTGCGAATGCGCAGTAGAGAAGTCAGCGGTAAGTAGTCAGAGGAAATAAAACTGATTCCATGACTACGTTTATACGTATGAGAAAAATTTACTTTGACTTGACTTTCAAAAGGCGACTTATGAAAAGTCAATTTAATGGTGCGTTTACACATAAGGTCAAATATGCTTCACTTTACGTTTGTTACTTGTCCTTCACTCAACTTTGACTTTGACAGCAAAGTAAAGTTTGGTTATAATACGTGTGATGTAAGTTACCTATTTACCTAACTATTATCATGTAATCATAAAAAGAATAAGTTATTTATAGAAAAAATGGATAGTAAACTACAGTTACTAAATTTAAGCGCGATATTTTTAAATAATATAACTATGCAGCAACAATATTGGATGCGAAGTAGATTAAATAATAATCACATAAAATATTTTAAAATTCGAGAATATTTTAAATTCAGATATAAAACACAAAATTGTGTAATTAAATATCTAGGAATTTGTGGATGAAAACTATATGTCACTGTTAGTAAAGTAAAGTATGTTTCGTTCGTTGGTTCACACGACTTTTTAAAAGTCACTTATATGAGTCAAGTCTATTTTATTTTGGACTTGACTTTAGGAAGAAAAGTAATAGGCGAGAGTGTTTACACAACGGCAAAAGTCGCCTTTTGAAAGTCAAAGTCAAGTCAAAGTACTTTTTTGCTGTACGTGTAAACATAGTCCATTTCAACTGTCAACAGGATCCATGACTTCCTTATAGCTATCACACTGGAGTAAGTCAGCGATATGAACCGAACTAATGGATAATGCGTGACAAGTCAGAGATACTACTTCTAGTGTGATAAGGCCTTTACATATTAATAATTACTCGAAATCTCAGTGTTATAGCATTCATTATTATAAAACCGACTTTTCAGTATACCTTTATATTTTCATGAGGGTAAGATTTTACATATCTATATATTATAAACATAAATTCATGAACACATAAATACATTTGCTTAAACATTCAGTTTTACATCATACAAAAATTTGCAAAAAAGCACATACACTCATACATACCCATCTATTCGGTCTCAATTTCGACAACAGAATGATTAATGTATATGTAAGTGTATACAGAAACGTTGATTTTGTACTATAAATACTTAAATTTCGAGTAATTTTTAACTTATTATCTGTCACTCAATGATTTACCAATTTTTATTGTGAATAACAGTCAAAGTCAAAAATCCGTGTCGAACCAGCTGAAAGTGATTTCGTTTCAATAATTTCTCATAACACTGATTTGCAAATAAACAGTTTTATAATAACAGTCTCGTTACTTTTGTTATCATCATACCTTGTACCTATATCAGTTTGCTGAAATCATCGATATACCACCAATGGGATCACCAAATATTATGGCTACGATTTCAGTAAAATTCGATATTTTGTGCCCTTTTAGGAGATCGTCTCAAATGAGCTTTTGTTATCTCAAAAATTCTCGTAGGCTATTAGATAATAACAGAGAACGAGAGAACTGTTTTTAATAAATGTTTTTCTTTTTAAATAACTTCTAAACAATCAATAATTTGAGAAATATTCGTTTTCCGGGAATGGACTGTGTCATATTTTGAGTCAGAGCTCAACATTTCGCCCGCAGTCCTATGGGGCATCTTCAGGAGCAAGGGGGATAGTACTGTCTTAAACAAGGTTTCCCGACGTGTCAACCACGCTAGTTGGTTTATTTGGCCTCTAGCGTGGTTTACACGTCGGGTAACCTTGTAAACTGAGTCTCCCCCTCTTGTTGCTTAAACTCGGCCTCTAGCGTGGTTGGCACGTCGGGTAACCTTGTTTAAGACTGTACTATCCCCCTTGCTCCTGAAGATGCCCCATACGACTGCGAGCGAAACGTTGAGCTCTGACTCAAAATATGACACAGTCCATTCCCGGAAAACGAATATTTCTCATGACTCAGACTGTGGAAGCCTACGCAATTATTTCAATCAATAATTTAAAAAAATCAATTTCAAATAAATAAAGTTAGATATTATTATTATTTCGTATCCAGTAGCGTACAAAAATAATTTTTATAATAATGTCCGATATAAGACATAATGTAATACATACTATACTATATTTTTATTTTAAAAATTATCACTTTTTTTATTTAATAATATAAAGATTGTTACGTTCTATTTTAATTTTATATCAAAATTTCAAAAAGCTCCTTATTACCTTCCGTCACCTTTAGGTAAGGAAGGTATTGTCTTTGGTCTATTACATTAAGAAATTCTGACTGAAAGATATCAGTGTCAAGTTCAATTGACATAGTATGTTTGTATTATAATTTTACTGGAAATATAGAATCTTTTGCTAGAAACTTTATGTATGGAATTTGTATTAAATGCCGGAAGGTAATGTACAAGAAATAGAATCTTTTCCAAGGAACTTTCTGTATGAAATTTGTACAAAATACATAGAACTGACGGAAGGTAATGTGCTGACCGCATCAGATTTCTTTTAAATATAATTTTTTTGATATTTTAGTAATAAAATATATTAAACATTATTATTACTGGATATATAATAAAAGTATCTACTTAACAATTTAAAAGAATCGACAAAAATTATTGTTTCGTTATTATCTAGTTGCCTAACAGAATATTTAAGAAAACAAAACCACATCTGAAATAACTTCCCAAAGGTAGTAATACTAAATGGGAGAACAATATAAAAGGTCTCAACTATCTTGCTCACTATTAGTGACTTTTTTATTTGAAGAAATACGAATTTGATTATTTTGGACAAAATGTATAATGTCATTGTAAAACTCTAATAATATATACATAGTTAAAAATAAATTTATACCAACGGTTCTCATATTTCTCATTACTTAACTAATAAATTAACCCATGTACATAAAATTAATTAATATTTTCATATAATTTAATACGTATGTACAGATTTTGTTCTTACATAACAATCATATATACAATGTGATTAATTTTATTCACAGAAAATGAAATATTTTCTTTATTTTTAATATGATAATAAGTTAGTTCTCACTTTTAAATGGTCATTAGCTGTATTCTTTTTGAAATATTTTTGCTCTGCTCAGTTGACAAGTGAGCTGAGATGAACTGATCAAAAATGTATAGACAAGAACAACATTTTACATATATAACGAGTAATTCTTACTTTAAAATATGACCTTTTTCAACCACGAATGCTAAACTTTCATAATACATTTATAAGCTAGAAATTGGCATTTCTTCTCATAACATTACCCCTTCCACTGAACTCAATGGTTTGGGCTTTGATCATTTTGAGTTTATTTCGCGGGAGATGCAGTATCGGAAGGGGGGGGGTCCATGTGAGTACAGTCAGTACTTCTTCAAGACAAACAGAACAATGCAGTGGTAATCTACCATTGCAAATAAACAGTTAACTTCAGCAATTATAAGGTAGCATACTTTAAATTAATGAAATATTACTTTGTTGCAATAAAAATGCTTAATTATTGTAAACGTGACGTCATAGTCCCTGATGGGGTCGCCCTGAGCCTACTATTCGTTGTTTTTGTTTCACTTCAAATTAAGAACTATAGCAACACTACTGTCATCCTAATGACATTGTCAAAATGTTTCATGAAATAGATTGAAATAATAGTTTAGTTAATTTTGAACATTTTTCTTTATTTCTGTATTCATTATTAATTAATTTAACAAAGGAAAGAAGATTTAATAAAAATAAATGAAAATATATGCCTAATGCAGACAAAGCAGATACCCCTAGAATTAACTGTTTGCGAAGCATATCCAACTCGAGACTATGACGTCATAAATAATTTCATTCATACATACATACATACATACATACATACATACATACATACATACATACTTAAAATCACGCATTTCCCACTTAGTGGATAAGCACAAACACGAAATAATAATAATAAAAATAATACAACAAATATTCCTCACTCTTAACCAGTGATATGTAAATTTCGGAAACTTTTATTGAAATTGAAAAGTAATGCTTTAGAAGCGTGTAATTAAGGAATTACTACCAAGATAAATTGTATAAATGCGAGAGAAAAATCAGCTGACGCCGGGGTTCGAACCCGGGACCTCCAAATCTCTAGTCTGGAGCTCAGTTGGTAGAGCTCCAGACTAGAGATTTGGAGGTCCCGGGTTCGAACCCCGGCGTCAGCTGATTTTTCTCTCGCATTTATACATTTTATTGAAAGTTTCACAAAAGGTTTCACTGTTAATTTCAATGAAAGTGTCATTTAAATTTCAGGAAATTTAACATTTGCCAGTTGAATTTGAAATATTTTAATCTCAAATTAACTACTCGTATTTCAAAATAAATAAGAAAAACAAAAGTTTCAAAACAAAATAAAAATTTATTATTCAAAATGTAATACAAAAATGTAAAATATAAGTGTTAAACTATATTTAAAATAGAAAGTATTTTATTGTCTTTTGTATTTATTTCATTGAAATATCGCCAAATTCTACCTTTAATTTTCACCATACTTAAACTGTATTGAATCCTGAATTTTGTATTCGATAAATATACAAGTTCCAGCATATAGATTAATCAGACATTACTTGCACGACGCATGCGCATTGATGATTGAAACTTTCCTTTTTGAAATTTTTCAATTGAAATTTTCAATATGAAACTGTCACTACTCTTAACATATTAAAGTGACCGATTTTCGGTAACGAAATACTGCATCCGGACCACATTAATAATAGTTACGAAACAATCATCCTTCGCCACACATTCCTGTCTAAGCACACTTCTTTCACCTCGGCCATATTCATAATCGCATTCATACATGCTCTTCTTCTCTTCCAATTCGGAAACTTTCTCTCTATTAGCACCTTGTCAATCACATCCATCCACTTATACACGAGACGGCCACGCAATCGAATATAGACTTTACAAACCGTTCACTCTTCATTCTCTCTACATGACCAAACCATCTCAACTGACTCATTCCGACTCTTTTAAGAACATTCTTCCTAACCATACATTCTTCATTCACCAAATTATTCCTCACGCATTCCTATCTTACATATCTACATACACCACGTAAATACCTCATTTCCACGGCAGTCATTATCTTTTTATGCTTTCCCGTCCATGCCCAACATTCGCTTCCATACATCAAAGCAGGCACTAGCATTATATACACTTAACACTTAACCGAGCTTCTCTAGATACTTTACGTTTCGAACAAACGTTCCCAGAGCACCCATTACCATACACCCCGCGCTCACTCACCTTTTAATTTCTCGGTCAATTCGACCATCCCTTGACATCATGCTACCCAAATATACAAACTTATTCATTTGCTCCAGTTTCACTCCATCCACCAACACTTTGCACAGTCACCAATTTACTCCTTTCAAATACTAACACCTTGGATTTATCAACTTATTCAATTCCAGATTCATACTTCTTCCAACTACCTACATGTATTATCTCTATCATTCTTCTGAGTTGCTCTTCATTTTCACCTAAAACAATTTCATCATCCTCATACGCTAACGCAGGTACAATAATTTCACCAATATGTACACCATCCATTTCACTCAACGCTCTCCGCAACAATTCATCCATATACAAGTTAAACAACCACGGAGACATACCACCGCCCTGTTCCACACCAACATTTATAATTTCTTACATTCAAAAATTCATATCTCGTTTACTAATTCGAGTTTTAACATCGCGAATCGCGGTTTTATTAATATTCCTAAATTTTTATATATTATCATATATAATATCATAAGTGGTAAATTTTTGCCGGAAAAATTTTCAGATTGTTGCGAGAGCCGGTTGCCTAGCAATTTATTGAGTGACGTCAAAAATATCACGAGTTGCCAACTGAGTGATTTTTGATCAATGTCACGAGATAAATTGGCAACAGGCTCTAGTAAAGCAATCGGAAAATTTTCCAGGATAAAATTTAACCACGAATGGTATTCGGATGACTATTTCCAAAATTAAAATTAGGTAATCAGTTATATAATTTTATTTGACAAAAATCTTGTAATTTTTATTTTTAGAGGTATTATGTTTCAGTTTGCTTTTTCAACGTTTTAAATAGATTCCTGTCTGAATCTAATTGTTTTTAATAAAAACTGATAACACTGAAAATATACAGACTTCGACAGATATGTAAACAATATGTTTCTAAAACGTCAAAAATTATTCGCTTATCAAAACTCACTTACTTGTAAAAATACGACACCTTATTGGCTTAAAGGGTGCGAAATTTTTTTTGTGATGGTGTTTTGTTGAAATGAAACTTGGTAACTAGGTAGAATCCTGAATTTGGATTGGTTTATATATTAAATGAGTGAAATAGTCAGTAAAATATATATAAAAATCTGTAGAATACCCCATTTACTGAGTTGTCTGAAGTGAGCTGCAACGAACTCTGATTTTGACCAAAAAGAATACAGCTATTATTGGAAAAAATCTATAATTTATTTTGTTAGATTAGTAGCAACATATTTTTTCTGTTTCTAAAATCAATCACATTGTTTAATATTGTTCATTTTAGCTTTTAAGTCATAATTAATAATTCTACGTTGTTGATATATTTCATAATTATAAATTCTGTTCAAATCAAAATAATACATTATATTTTTCTGTGTAGGCGGTGTGTTCCTGAGGCCAGACGACGGCAACGTGTACACAACGTTGGAACCAACGCTTAGTAGCAACCCGAACGTGTACTTCCAACGAGGGAATGGTTTGCATCCCGGAATGATGTACTAGAAAAGAATAGTCTCCTTAATGCAAGCAAGCGACTGAACTCTCACGACGGACTTTTATTATGTTTATTATTAATAATATCGAACTACTGTATGTGCGAGTGTGTGTTGTGTTAATGAACACTACGATAAGTTTCAAAACAACGATTTGATGTGATCTTATTAAAGTAGTTTTAAGATTTTATAAATTTACGTGAAATGTATATATTTTTGTAATAAGAATAAAGATGTTTAGATATAAATGTTTTCCCATTCAATTATTTCCTAGAGATAAATTATATACCGAATGCAATTGTTGTATTTGGTGGGAGGAGTAAAGGAAAAAAAATAGTCGACCCTAGTGAACAATTTATTTACAACTGGCCAAAAAACTTTTTTAACTTTTACAATCACATGTTGCTGTCATTGGTATGTGCATGTGCACATTTACAGCTCTTAGAGGTACTTGTCCGAAAGTCATAAATCATACACTCCTAACATAGTAAATAATATGCAAATATATAACAACAATTAATTTACATTGTAAAAAAAATTGAGCCCAAGTTCTAGCCTTTAGAATTTTGCACTTAACGGAAATGACCTATAACATCCATAACGTTTTTTATTCAAACTGAAATATTCATTAGGTTACTTGCCGTTTTGATATACAGGGTGTTACAAAAGAAGTACAACACATTTATAGAACATAGAGAAGAAGTGAACATAAGTCGAAAAGTTTTATACAATATGTGTCCAAAAATTAACTGTTTTGGAAAAAATTGTCATTTTGTATTTAATGCAAAAAAAAAAACTAATGAAGATAGTGATCGAACAAAATTTAGTCTATTCCAGTAAATTGACTATAAAAATACAATAAAATTTAATTTGAAATATTTTTCTCAATAGGGGATTCCACCATTTTTTACCTTCCGTCACCTTTAGGTAAGGAAGGTATTATCTTTGGTCAAAAAATTCGGTGGTGAGTTTTTGATGAATAAGCACGTTTTAGGGTCCCTATAATACGATTTTACTATTTTTACGATGATGTCTGTATGTGTGTGTGTGTATGTATGTGTGTCCGTGTGTGTGTATGTAACAAAATTTTCGTCTACGATAACTTCCATACTACAATTCTAAAAATTATAATTCTTTCGTATTTCTCTTCGTTACATCCACGTGAAGAGCTGATTAGATTTTGGTTAGAATTGGACAACCGGAAGTACCATCATTTGAAGATTTTAACAATTTTTCTTGAAAAAACTATGTTAAATATAATTTTTTCACATTTGATGTTATTATAAATATTAAAGAATATTTTGTTCTCTATACGATTTGACTGCATTTTATACTTAATATTAAATGGATATAGAGTTAAAAAATTATAAAGAAATTAAATTTCATAAAGTAGCCATAGCTGTGGAAACAGCTACTATATTAAGAAAATTCTGATTGAAAGATGTCAGTGTCAAGTGAAATTGACATAGTGTGTCTGTCTTATAATTTTACTGGAAATATAGGATTTTTTGCATTCTGTATGGAATTTTTATAAAATACATACAACTGCTTTAAGGTAATGTACAAGAAATAATAATGAGTGTATACTAGGGACTTTTCAACTTGTGAAACGCTCCATAGTGATCTACGGAAAAGATTAAAAATCTAAGGTATTACCAAACTATACATTGGGAAAAATACACTAACACATCACAATACTAACTGCTCTATATATATATATATATATATATATATATATATATATATATATATATATATATATATATATATATATACAATCTAATTGACCTCAAAAACCGATATATCGATACACCCAATCATAACCTCCAAGAAACATCGTCGCTGTCAGTGTTCTATACTGTAGAACATCGGACCAGCGACCTGCCATCTGTCATCAGACAGCTGTCACACAACCGCAGACCTCTACATCGATGGTTTGCGTCTTGTACCTCAAGCTTCGACATGATTGACCCGGGAGATGGCGGAGGTAGCCTTAACTTAACGAACAATTCAACATACTCTAACGCTACTAAACAAAACAAAACACAAACAACTCAAAATACGTTTCCAATGAAAGACCAAGCAATTATCATTAATGCATTAAATGAGATATCCTTAAAAGAATACTGCATAGCAATTGGAAATCTAGTAAAACCAGAAAACATAACTCACGTATCCCGATTATCAAACCAACGCATATGCATCTTCCTGAAAAACAAAGCCATAGTAGACTCTTTAGTCACGAACCACAGTAAAGTAGTAGTACAAAACCACCAAACAGAAATTAGACGATACATTACACCGGCAACTAGAATAATCTTATCAAATGTATGCCCCTCCATACCACATGAAGAGATAACAAAAGTATTACACAATCTGAATATAAAAACGCTATCACCAATACACAACTTAAAAGCCGGTATACCAGATCAATCTTACTCACATATATTAAGTTTTAGAAGGCAGGTCTATATTCCAGAAACCCAAAAGCAGAATGTACCGGAGAGCTTCATAATTAATTATGAAAACACAGAACACCGAATTTTTCTATCCTCTGATACAGTTATATGCAAAAAATGCAACGCACAAGGGCATACGGAAATAAAATGCAAAAATACTAACTTAGAAGATATATCAATAACACCCACTAACAATGACCAACACAAAATACCTCCTAAGGAACTATCAATACTTGACGAATATCCTGCATTACCGAACATAAATAAACCTGCATCTTCCAAGGAAATAAATCCAATAAGTACTATAACAAAAAACACCATACAAACATCATCCGACATCCCAAAAACAAATGAAATCCAAAATAAAACCGCTGTTAAAAGAAGTGCACGCAAATCCAGCACAGAAACGGACACAACAACCATAAAAAACAAGGATAGCATCAACCAAACCAAAAAACCTAAAACAACAAAAAAACAAAACAAACAAACACAAATCACAATGGACACTGAAATAGGAAAAGTACTCCCAGACATTAAACAAAAAATGTTAGCAACACCAGAACACTTTATAATGGGTTACGAACAACTCAAGGAATTTCTAGAAAATATATTAACTTCAAACCACCCGCGAAACCTCCTAGAAGAGTACACGGACGATATAGAAAAGGGTATTAAGATGTTAAACGAAATCCATACTACAATAGACAACAGCAGAATAAAAAACAGAATAACAAGAACAATAAAACGTCTAAACATACCAAAATGGTCAGACACGGATGACCCTCCCCACTCATCATCAATTGAAAACCTGTCCCAAATATCCATGTCACAAGAAAACCTCTCCCAAATATCCATGTCACAAGAAAACCTACTCTTACAATTGACTCCCGGAGAAAACTCCTCCTCAACTAACAATATCCGAGATCAGTAACTACCACACTTTACAACAAATAACCGCACCTAAAGCTTCTACCATTCATAAAAGTAAAAATGTCAGTAATACAGTGGAACTGTAACAGCACTAACACACATCGAGAAGAACTAGCCGTTATAATAAACAAATATAACCCACACACAATATGCCTACAAGAAACTAACTTACATGAAAGAAACTCTCTAAACATAAAAGATTTCCAAATATTCAGAAAAGACAGGGAATATAATGGACATGCATCTGGCGGAGTAGCAATCCTAATCAAAGACTCGATACACGCAAAGGAAATTAACTTACATACTCACTTTGAAGCTGTAGCCATCCGATCCTCATTCCCAGAACCAATCACGATCTGCTCCATATACATCCCTCCACATCAGCTAGTAAATCCAAACGACATAAAAACCTTAATCCAACAGCTCCCAAAACCATACCTACTCCTAGGAGATCTAAACGCCCATAATCCACTGTGGGGATCCAAATACTACAACCCCAATGGAAGAAAACTAGAAGATATCATCATCAACGAGCTAGCCCTCCTCAATGACGGATCTCCAACACATTTTTGCTCCAGATCAGGTACATTCTCAGCAATAGACATCTCACTATCAGATCCAGTTTCAGCCTCTGGCATACAGTGGGAAGTCCTACCACACCTATATAACAGTGACCACTATCCTATTAAAATTTCCTTAAATTATCAACACAGTAATAATCCCCACACAATAATTAAAAAATGGAAATTAGAACAAGCTAACTGGGAAGCGTACAGTGAACAAATGAAACATATGAATGCAAATATAACAGATTTCACAAATTGTAACGATATGGTGCAACACCTAATAAACTACATAACAAAAACAGCGGAGAACACAATAGGATACAAAAAAGGACACAAAAAGAAACAAGTTCCTTGGTGGAATGATGACTGCGAGAACGCCATGGAAAACCAAAGAACAGCACTGGAGGCCTTTAAAAAGACTAGAACACAAGACAACCTTATAGAATTTAAACGCAGAAAAGCTATAACACGTAGAACTCTAAAAAATAGTAAGAAACTCTCATGGCAAAAATATGTATCCACACTAAGCACAAATACTCCCATTCGAGAAACATGGAATAAAATCAGGAAAATTAAAGGAAAAAATTCTGTACCGGAAATCACCATCCTTAAAAATAACAACACATTTACACACAACCAACAAGAAATTACTGAAATCCTAGCAAACACCTTCGAAATAACCTCCAGTGACCAAAACTATGATCAAGAATTTATTAATTTAAAAATAGAAAAGGAGTCAGAGCCGCTGAAAATAACAGAAGATTCAAATAACCCCATAAACTACCCAATAAAAATGGAAGAATTGCTCACCGTACTAGAAGAAACAAAATTAAAAAGTAGCCCAGGACCCGATAACATTCCATATGAGCTTATTAAACAGTTACCAAAAAACACCATCACATACATTCTCGACATATATAACTACATATGGTCTAAACAAACATTCCCAGACCAATGGAGGGAAACTATAATCATCCCAATCCACAAAAGCGGAAAGGACAAAAGAGATCCATTAAATTACAGACCCATTACACTTTCATGCACGTTATGCAAAATACTAGAAAAAATTATTAATAAACGCTTACTTTGGTATCTCGAAACAAAAAACATAATTACAAAAGAACAGTACGGTTTCCGAAAAGCTAGATCTACCATAGACCACATCATAAAACTAACCGCAGATATAGAGAACACCTTCAAAAATAAAGAACACCTAATAGCTATCTCCCTAGACATCGAGAAAGCTTATGATACAACCTGGAGACACAATACAATAAAATCTTTACTAGAATACGGAATAAATGGCAACATAATCCACTACATCAACAACTTCTTAACAAATAGAACATTTAAGGTCAAAAACCATGGATATCTCTCAAAACAAAAAATACTACAAAATGGTCTACCACAAGGCGCAATATTAAGTGTCACCCTATTTTTAATCGCCATAAATAAAATTACAAAGTCAATTCCAAAATCAGTCAAAATAGCACTATTTGCAGACGACCTCTTGATTTATTATAAAGGAAAATTTCTAAAATCAGCAAAATGTAATCTACAAAAAGCCATCGACAATATATCAAAATGGACACAACAGCATGGATTCAAACTATCTATACAAAAAACTAAGGCCATTCATTTCACAAAACTACGGAAATTCCATGAAAATGAAACTCTACTTAAAATAAATGAAACTACGATACAGTACAATAACAACTTAAAATTTCTAGGCATCACATTTGACAAAAAACTATCATGGAAAGAACACATCGAAAAATTAAGAACAAATTGCAACCAAAGACTAAATTTGCTAAAAACACTAGCTCACCACAGTTGGGGTGCTGACCAAAAAACCCTCACAACATTATATAAAGCCCTCATACGAAGCAAAATAGACTATGGATGTATAGCGTACGCAAATGCAAAACCCTCTTTACTAAAGAAAATAGATGCCATACACAACACGGCACTAAGAATAATCACGGGGGCATTCAGAACAAGCCCAATACCAAGCCTACTAAGTGAAGCAGGAGAACCCCCACTAACCTACAGAAGGGCCCAAATTATCAGCAACTATATCACCCAAATCGCAACACAAAAAGACCACCCTAATTATAGCACCCTATTCCAACAGAACAAAACCACACCCACACTAAAAGAACACTCCGTACTACCAGCCAGATTCCAAAATACTTTAAATGCATTCAATATCCACATCCCAAAACCAAGTCCTTATACTCTTCCTACCATCCCTCCCTGGACCACAAACAATCCAATAATCATCACAGATTTATCGTACTACCGAAAAGATAGCACTTCAACAGAATTATACATCAAAAAATTTAAAAAAATATGCGAACGCCACAAAGAACACATACATATCTACACAGATGCAGCAAAAAACAGAGAAGGAATCGGAACAGCAGCCTTAATTCAAGACAAAATAATAAAACATCACCTCCCCAATCCACTCTCAATATTCTCCGCAGAAGCCTTTAGCATCCTATCCTGTTTAAAATACATCCAACCATTAAATTCACCAAAACCATACATAATCTTCTCTGACTCCCTCTCCTCCATAAATGCAATAAAACAACCACACCCTAAACACCCCATCATCCAAAAAATCAAACAAATAATACACGACCTACAGACACAAAAATACCAAATTACTATTGCATGGATACCATCACATATACAGATACCTGGAAATGAAAAAGTAGACAAAGAAGCAAAAGCCGCCACGTCCATAGGAATCACAGATATTCATATCCCTCCAGAAGACATCAAAACCTACAACAAAACCCGAATAAAACAAAAATGGGAAGAACAATGGCACCAAACTCAAAACAACAAACTAAGAGAAGTAAAAGAAAACACAAAACCATTCATAACAGGACACACCAGAAGAGAACAAATAATTTTGAGTAGGCTACGGATTGGCCATACCAGAATAACTCACAGCCACATCCTCACTAAAGAACAACAGCCACTCTGCGAGAGATGCAATGAACCCCAAACCGTAAAACACATCCTGATAGACTGCCAAAAATACACAGAAGAAAGAACGAGACACAACATAAAACCGACTCTCAAAGAATCCCTATCTTACCAAGAAACCAACAACATCATACAGTACATAAAATCTATAAACATTTATAATGATATTTAACTAAATTAGTAATGTAATATAACGTATTGTATCACAAACAATCTCTTGTAAGCGCTAATGACCTTGACGTTAAAGCGTTATTTTTCAAATAAAAAAAAAAAAAAAGAAATAATAATAATAATAATAAATCTTTTATTTCTGCAGATACATTACACTGTATATAGAAAACGTCACAAAATAATAATTTTCTGTATGAAATTTGCATAAAATACATGCAACTGCCGGAAGGTAATGTACAAGAAATAGAATATGTATTTAATTTAACAAGGAACTCTCCGTATGAAATTTGTACAAAATACATAGAACTGACGGAAGGTAATGTGCTGGCCACATCACATTTTTTAAATATGATTTCATCTGAAAGTATATGTAAAACTAAGACTATCGGTGAAAATCCGGTGAAAAAATTCCTATTAATAAGCGAGTTATAGTCCTCTGAAATTTGAAAATATAGATGTGACGTCACGAATATAAGTTTTTATATCAAACTGTTTTCTTCGTGGACTTTAATGTTCTTGAAATGTATGCTATTTCTAAATTATATTTATAAAAAATAAATGAATATTATTATACTGTACAAGTCTACACGATTTATAAATGGAAGTGTTTTTAAATTATTAAGTTTAATGCAAAATATTTATATTCAAATAAAAACTGTTTGAGAATTGCAGTACTGGACTGATAGCCATGTATTATTCCTTGCAAGTCGGGATAATAAATAGTATTAGTACGTTTAACTACTGGTTTATTACAAGATATAATTGAAAACTACACAGATCATTGCATGTATTATTTATGACACTAAATAATAATAATGTATCCATGAGAACAATAATATTTTATTTATGTATACAACAGTGATGCACTGGTTGCATACACATATGACATAAGCCACGCATCCGCTATTTGAATTTCTCTACTTCCATTGGTAGTAGGCTCCTCCCCCAAACTGGGTATTCGTTATATATTTCTGTCTTTGAGTCGCCAATCAAGATAATATATATGGAATTCATATGAGTGACGAGCTCCTATAACAAAAACGCCCTTATTTCAGAAGTATTTCAATTATATCGTTTTATTTCTTTATTAATATTCATTATTAAGCATATACTTTCAATATTTTTTTCTAATTTCTCTTAAATCAATTGCGCTGTAGTCCCCTATTTCTAAAAGTTAGGAAGTTATTTGAAATTTAAATATTGGTCAAGGTCGCCTCATTTTCTTGTTTACAATTATTTCATTTTTTTTTCAAAATCACATGTAAGTCGACCTTTCAAAGGTAAACAAAAAGTCTCATTTAATCAAAATCGTAACTCTTATAGTTTTCGGGATAGCTGAGGTAAATCCCGTAAAAACTCATTTTTCACTGCATTACGTCTTATGTCGTTATATCTCGGAAACTATTGAAGATCGGACACAAATTATATAAACTTTTCGACTTATTTTCATTTCTTCATGTCCTATAAATGTGTTAAATTTGTTTTTAACAACCTGCAGATTGTAGATACATCATAAATATGACCAAATACCAGATTAAAGTACAGAAAACGTTTTTCAAACAGCACTACATTTATTTTGCTTACAAATCGCTATTTTTGAAATATTCCACTGTTCCAATACTTGTAATATCATCGAATTACAGTTGGACGATATTTTTATATTTTCAAATTTCTGCGGATCAATAATACATATTTTCCTGCCGATCGTTAGTGGGCCGCGGACAACAGTTTGAGAAATGCAGTGGCGCTGCTATAGAACTATATAATATAGACCACCAGTATGACAGTAGTGTGGTGCGTTATCAACATTTTAACCTCCCGCTACCCTTGGTACAGGACGCATAGAGATTGTGTTAAAAATCGCCTATCGAAATTTTGGTAAATGAGCACGTTTTAAGGTCTCTAGAATACAATTTTAACATTTTCACGAAAGTGTGTGTGTGTGTGTGTGTGTGTGTGTGTGTGTGTGTGTGTGCGTGCGTGTGTGCGTACGTGCGTGTGCGTGCGTGTGTGCGTACGTGCGTGTGCGTGAATGTGTATATGGATCCTCCACTCTAACTCAAATACTATCATTCAGAAAAATTTTAAACCTTGTACTTGGACCTTTTTCTCATATGCAAAAAGCCCATTAGATTTTGGTGTAATCGGATGACCAGAAATGGTACTTTACTTGAAGCTCAAAATAGTTTTTCTTCGAAAAATTATTATAAAAATTAAAGATTATTAAATTATTTATAATTTAAATCACGGAGACTACACTTTAAACAAACAAAACTCCTTGGTTACGCAGTTTTTCAAATTTATGTGACTGATAAATGTCACTGTCGAAGAACTAATAATTTCAAATTAATAATAGTAACGTTTTAAAAGAAAAAAATTTGGTGTGGCCAACACAATACCTCCCGCCATTTACAGCCCGAGTCACAAAAAGATTAAGTATATCCATATTTTTTTATTAGCGAATTTTTTTCTAATTTTGACAGTTTATTTCTTAAAATATAGTCTAATCTAAATCAAGTAACTACATTTTTTTAAACCCCTCAACTGGATTAAATCCCAATTACAGAGTACAGAGTGGGTTCACCTTTACACACATCCATGCCTTAGTGGGATTCGAATACAGAGCCCCGAAGGCACTCATGACATAAGGCGTTGCTCTAACCATTGAGCCACCGGAGCTATAATAAAATGAAGATTGAATTTTAAATACCGGGATAGGATAGAATTCATCCATGGACTTCACTAATCCAAAAATTAGGATTAGCTTAAACATTTTTGTGAATCGTTAATTTTTATGAATCTAAATACATACGTACATATTTACTTATGCTGGAAACTGTAATGAATTCCTTTTCCATTGTTCTATTTACTTTTTTCTTTTTAAAACGTTATTAATATTATTTTGAAATGATTAGTCCTTTGATAGTGGCATTTATCTGTCAGTTTTTATACACTTGAATAATTGCGTTTTGTTTGATTAAAGCGTAGGCTCTGGGATTTAAAATATAGATAATTTTATAAATTTATCCATAAAATAAATAGAAAAAGTATTAATGCAAATCTATAAAAAATTTAATAAGCTTTAATTTTTATAACACAAATCTCGAAAAAATAACATTTAAAGGTATTTTTCGAAGAAAAACTATTTTGAGCTTCTAGTAAAGTGCCATTTCCGGTTATCCGATTTTTCACTAAAATCTAATGGGCTCTTTCCATTACAGAAAAAGTTCGAAATACAAGGTTTCAATATTTTCTAAATGATAGTATTTGAGTTACAGTGGAAGATCCACACACTCATACACACATCATCGTGAAAATGTTAAAATTGGATTCTAGGGACCTTAAAACGTGGTCATTTACTAAAATATCGATATGCGATTTTTTGCACGATCCCTATACCTCCCTTACCAAGGGTAACGGGAGGTAAAAATAAATAGAGCAATAAGAAATGAAATCAATACAGTTTCCAGCATAAGTAAATTTGTAGGTATGTATTCAGATTAATAAGAATTAACGATTCACAAATAATTTAAGCTAACCCTCATTTTTGGATTAGTGAATTCTAATCTATCCCAGTATATAAAATTTTGATGTTCATTTTATTATCAAAAAAATAGTTACTTTGATTAGATTAGACTATATTTTAAGAAATAAACTGCCAAAATTAGAGTAAAATTCGCTAATCCAAAAATAAGGATTAGCTTAATATTTTATTATTTTTTTTGATTCGGGCTGTAAATGGCGGGCCACACCAGACTTTTTTTTATCAATTTATAGCTGCATTCTGTTCAAAACTGAATGAACACAATTGCAACAAAAACTGCCACTGTCATGTCGTGTTATTCAAAATATAAAATACAAATTCTTCCAGTTTTTTATTTCTTGAAATAATGTTTAATAATTTCGTCATTTACAAAACATATGAAATTAATTTAGTTTTTTGAAGCAAAATGTTATATTCCACAACTTTTATTTGAATAATTTTTTACACTAATAATTTTGGAAACTAGGTACAAGGAAAAATTGTTTTACCATGTTAAATCCTTATGTTATGAATTTCGAATGCCACCCGATTTGTATTATTACGTTTTCAGGATAGTAGCACTGAACTAATTGATAAAAATGTTGGTTGTGCAATACACTTATGTCAGGCTGGTTGCCAGTATCAAGTATAACTCGATTAATATGTATTACCTGAGCAATTAAGGGCATAATTAAAATATTATAGCACGGGGATTGTTTAAAACTCAACGGGTAACGAAAACCTTTGAATTTATTTCCCTTGTGCCGTAATCTTGATTGTGTCCATGCTACATACAACGTTTATTTTAGTTTGGTTCTCGAATTTCAATTATTGAGACGGTACCTATACTTTAATTTGTTATCGTTGTGCTGTGGCGTTGTGAATTTTAAGCATACTGTGGTTTCTATATAAATTGTTAATGTTGCTATAATGATTGTTTATTTTTTTTAAAAAAAAAACTAAAGTATGGAGAGGAAACAGTGAAACAACAGAAAGTTATTGATTTGGGCCCATAAGAGGGCATGTCATTCCCAAATTAAATTTTATAGGATCATTAACAATATGTTGTAGAACGAATTTGTGCATATAAATCAAGGTATAAGAAGCTAAGGTACAGGGCTGTAACTACGGGGGGGGGGGATGGGGCTGGGTGGACCACCTCATTGATGTGTTGGCCCACCTGCTAGCCCACCCAAATTTTTTAAAGATATTTAGTTTATTTTATAAAAGAGATAATAATTTTAGAACGTGTAAGAATACATACATTTTGTGTGGATGTAAAACGTACATATTGCATAATAAACATTTGAAATTGTATGTGAGCCTACTGCCAAAAAATAAGATGAGTAGTATGTCTGTCCGTGGAGAAAAAATTGAATTTTTCAAGCAATCGTCCCAATTCTGTAGCAATGTTTCTATTTCTTAGCAACACTGCTATAGCAAGTAACCAATGATAATTGCCAACACTGAATAAGACATGACACGTTACATTTGTTTCTATTGACATTGATTAGAAATTTCAACAATGTTGCTAAGATTTAACAACTTTCTTACCGAATTGAGATGAATGTTGACTAATATGAAGCTAATTAATTTGGCGGATAATACCATACGCCAAATTTTTGTACTATGGAATTGTAAGAATAATATCTGGACTAATAATAGATATAATAGCAACTCTTTCTGATGAATTCACAAAACTGAAATTATTAACTTACGAGCTCCACGTTGTAATATTCCGTTTTACAAAAATTAGCGTTTACAACAAAATTTATATGGAATATAGTAAATTGATAAATCTTTATTACTTTTACCAACATTAAAATAAAATTAAATTTATATAAAAAATTGATTTTTGCAATGACGAATTAATATGACGAGAGATTTGTATCTAAAACCAAAATTTGGAAATCGATTACGACATTTCAATAAAGATTGGTTTGATATTTTAAATTGTTGTTGTTGAATTATAGTATGTATTTATTTATAAGGGCGCAAAGAGGGAGGTAAGCCTTACCTACTTCCCGTCGCTAATAGAAACCGATATTTTTACAGTAAAATACACATACATCCCTACAAACAATGTCCTAATAGCCTACTTACGATATTGGGAGTGGGAAAAATTAGTTATAGTTTCCTTTTGCTATGGCGTTACACAAATTGATATGCTAGCAGCAGAATATCATTTACTTCCCAACACAATAAAATTGTTCGAAAATTAATGTAAAACAGAAATAAAAACTATAATGGCCTTACTATTTTAGGGCCATTATCTATAGATTTTATAATTTATTTATGAATTATATTTTCCGGGAACTTTAAATTAGTAGTCTTTGCTTTAACAATTCCAATTTTCAGTGCAATATCAATTTTCAAATTTGAGTTGTTATTAAAAATTATTATTTGTAATTTTTGTTTATTTTGCTTTACCGTTTCTATACTGCTATCCATATATTATGGTATAATAAGTAAGTTATTTTTACTGTACCTAATACTGTTCTTATGATGTAAGTATGGCCCATTTAGATTTTTCATTGGCCCACCTATGGCCCACCCAGAAAATAATCCTAGTTACGTCCCTGCTACGGTAACGCCACTGACTGTATATCGCGATCAAACATAGTACACTTGGTTCCACACATATTCGGAATGGCGGTAGTGCAGTTGGATTCTTGTATGTGGTTTATAAGATACTTGTATAAGTTCAACGTCATTATTTAATTGTGTTGTGATTGAATTGCCTTAAAATTAAGGTAAGAACAAAGTAGAATAAGCATTTCTTATGTATGTCACTATCTGAGTAACTAATTTAACATAATTTTGTTACAAACTGTGATCTCAACATAATCCCATTTTAACTGCAAAATTGTAAGCATTAAAGCATTTTTCACTTATAATTATATACTCGTACATAGGTATAAATATCAATGAATAAATATAAAATTTAAGTATAATTGCAAATGAAATTTATTGAATGGATGTGGTGGAAGTCATATAATCTACAGTGGCGGATTGTCGCCTGTAGTCTGATATTAGTTTACCGCCTAAATCCAACAACAATTTTAATAATTTATTTTTGTCTAATTAGTACTGTTATTTATTATTGCAAGTTTTCTTTATTGTAATCAAAAATTTATGTTGTAATTAGAATAAATACATACAAGAACAATTATTATAATCAATTTATTAATGCAATTGGACATTTTCTTTGTTGGAATCACATTCTCATTATTATAATCAAGCATTTCTTTGTTACAATTAAAAACCATTTTAAAAATTCCTAAAGGAATATAATTATAAAGCAACATTAAAGGTGTCATTCGTTTGGCATTATTGGTTATATTTCAGTAATTATGTTATGACAGACTCCATGTTCTTCTCGCTTTTGTTTAAAAAGCCGAATCCACCAAGTGGATACTGAATAAAGATAGTTGTATATATCTATATCATTTCAGACTCGTTCTCATTGGTGAAGTTTGTGACGTCAAAAACCTAAAGTTTGGACCTTGCAATGTTTAGCTTTATGGTTTGGATTTAGAGACCCTAAATTCAGAAGTGCGAATGGAGTCATTACATAATATGGGGCCAAAGTCTTTAAATCTAAAGTATAAACCATAAATCTAAACCCAGTTTTCATTTGTGAATGCACCTTTATATTTATTAAATTACTACCTAAATTCTTAGTTTTTGGCAGGTTGTTTAAATTCATCCTTTCATATTTGCGAATTTACACGCTGCAATTTTGATTCATTTAAAATTATTTTTATTTGTTGAAAATTATTCTTCGGAAATCCGCCACTGTTAATATTACCATAAATTGGGAAGCCCCAATTATTTAAAATTCTTCAACCTTTAAAATGTACCGATTTCGACTCTTAGCCTTCATTGGGATGATAATGATACCGCTAAATCTGACTGCTTCCCAGTAAGCTTTAGTTTTGTTATAATCTAAATTTACAATTTTTAAATACGATAATCTCTAATTATCTACGAAATCCAGTTTCTACTAAAAATGTATATACTCGTAAGTTAATATTGTATTTCATAGTTTGAAAATTAAATTTATTACCTATCTTCATATTCCTTATTTTATTTATATTGTTTCTTGCTCACGGTGTAAGATTGTAAATATTATTTAATGTTTTCTTGCTATAATATGAATTAATTTATTTTTATTAAATAGTTTTATATAAATAAATTTCATTACGTATTATATTTATACATAGTTTTAGAAATAATATATAAAATGTTATTTTTTCTATATTTTCCATACTTTTTAAGCATCGAAGACATGCAGCGCCACAACGGGATAATGGAGAGCTAAGTGTATTCCGTCTGACCGCGTTTGTAGCACAGGAAACATAGCGAGTGGCGTTACCTTTGCTTCTTATACCGTGATAAATAAATAAAAAAAATTTATTACTGGAATTGCCCAATAAATTCAAATCTAGGTACTCGATATAAAAGGAAGATGCACTAAATCAACAAAAAATTATGTATAATATAAAATATATCATCACTGCATATTACCTATTTCTGAGTGTGCCAATCTGCTTTACAGATTTTGGTAATGATGACGACATAGGTATTGAAATATATTTGTGAAAATACAAGAAAGTGAAGACAATAATATCAGTAGTACTAAAAATATATATTTGGTAAAAATATAAAATCTCTTACAAAAATTATATACAAATATTAAAGTTACATTACATCAATACAAATCAGTACACATTTCACTCAACCGTTTCTGGCGATGTTTTTCGGATATTTTATTTTTGAGATCAATTTTCACATTCTTCATAATCGCTTCTTTGGTTACAAATTCTTCAAACACTTGCGCGCACGTGGAGTAACTATGTTCGTTAGTTTCACTTGTCACAGATGGCTCTGGGGTAGGATAATGGACATACTGCGTGGTTGTTTGAGGACGGTAACTATGCTTAATTGGTGAATGCCGTGTTGACGTTGATGAAAAACTGGAGATCTCGGGGTGCTTGTGCAAGAAGTCACGGTTTAGTTGTTGTTGACGCTTCAACTGAGCTTGTTCTACTAAGGAGTGGTTTTTCACGTGCTTTCGGAGACTAGAGGGGTCGGTGTACCGTTTTTGGCAGCCGGAGATTTGACAGGCATATGGTTTCTGAAAAAGTATATACAATTAATATGTGATACTGATAACTTATCAATACTTATTGAGTATATTTAAACAAAACAAAATATTATTATGGATCAGACGGGGATCCATTTATATTTATTGGAGAAAAGTAGGTACTACATAATAGTTATTTGTTGAATTAATACAAAAATGCGTGATTTTGGGACGAGCTGAAATTATTAATATTTAAAAAAATCATTTGGTAGGCCGCGAAAAATAAAATTTTAAACAGTTGTTTATCTTTCATAGCCCACTAAAATTACATTAATGATGTCAAGCAAAAAAAAATTGTTCCTTTTTACCTCTCGCTAAGAGAGGTATTGAATTCATGCTAAAAATCGCATATCCAGATTTTAGTGAATAAGCACGTTTTAAGGTCCCTACAATCCGATTGTAACATTTTTACGATGATGTCCGTATGTGAGTATGGATGTTTGATCCACAATTTCTCAAATTCTATAAGACTTAAGACATTTTTAACTACGGATTCCTTAATCTAACAATAATGGGAAGAGTTGATTAAGTTTTGGTAACAATTGGACAACCGGAAGTAGTAGTTACAAGAAAAAAATCATCTAAATATTATTTATCGAAAATTTTTGTAAATACTTATATTAAAGATGGTTAAATTCTTTATTCGATAAATATAAATTCATTATTATATCTTCTATAGATTTAGAGATAAAGAAATGCATATAAAATAATTTGATGCAAAAATTCTCAGATCAAACTACTTTAAGACAAGAAATTCAAATGTTTGTAAGTGACACATAAATATCACTGTCAAAAATATTTGTATGCCACTGTCAAAAATATTTGTACATCATTATGAAGATTATGAAAATAAAAAAAGTCAACAAGGCAAAAGAATATACGTAAAAAAAATATAAAAGGAATTTGCGAAAAAATGACGAATATAAAGAAAAAGAAAAGTAGAAAAAGAAAATTTCAGGATATTGAATATAAAGAAAATGTATGTATTGTACATAATTTATATTAAAATATCCCATAGATTTTGCAAATATATGTGAGAACTATTTTGTAGTGAGACATGAATATATGTATTTGTATTTAAAAATATTTTTCGTTTTATGCGTACAACCAGGTAAAATATCTGGCGAGAGGTTATGTGCTGGCCACATCAGATTTTTATTTATATTTATTGGGGAAACGTACTACATAATAGTTATTTGCGAGGTTATTTGTTTAATTAATGCAAAATTGCCTGATTTTGGGACGAGCTGAAATGATTAAGATTTTTAAAAAATCATTCGGTAGGCCGTTAAAAATAAAATTTTAAACAGTTATTTATCTTTCATAGCTCAGTCAAATTAGATCAATGGGGGCATTTACCATAAACGACTTTAGTGTTTGTAATAGTAAAATTCATTAGTTCACATCTAAATAATATAAGAAAATACTTAAAATTTAATCAAATAAATTTCTTAATATATAAAATTTATTAGTTTTCGAAAACTGTTATTTTTGCCCTCTATACAATGTCCTTGAAAGCTGTGGCGTCACAATCACAGACATCAGAAAGAGACGGAAAAGAGAGAGACATGATTAGTTTGACGTTTGGAAGACACATGTTTAGCAACTCAGCTGTGGCAGAGAGGTTAGTTTATTTATTGTGACGAAAGAGATTTGTTCTCTTCTCGTCAGTGTTTTATAATGTCTGAAATACGTATTTTTTTTGTATCTAGTTATTTTAATAATTCTGAGGATACACCTACGAAAATATTTTTTTACGTTCCAAGTAAACTTACAATTAGAAAAATGTGGTTTGAGGCAGTGTACAACCCATGTGATGACAATGAAATTACCAAAACCAGAACATTGTATTGTTGTGAAGATTATTTTGATGTAGGTATATTTATGAAATAACAATTATAAACATTTACAGCAAACTTTCTGTACACGCTCCAGTTGGAATCCGATGCTGAAAATTTGACAAAATTTAAATTGATTGGCGGTAACCTAAAAAATTATAAAACAAGTGGAAGAGTCCCAGCCTATGTTATTGGTATAACCAGGGTCCATTTCGACACATTTTCAACTCAAATATGGTTTAATACATGACATCGAAGAGAATTTTATGATGACTTCAAAATTTTAAACCGCGTTATCCTGTCTTTAACAGAATCTTAGTGGTAGTTGAAAAAATGAAAATTTGTAGGAAAGCGAGAAATATTCGTTTTTCGGGAATGAACTGTGTCATATTTTGAGTCAGAGCTCAACGTTTCGCCCGCAGTCGTATGGGGCATCTTCAGGAGCAAGGGGGATAGTACTGTCTTAAACAAGGTTACCTGACGTGTCAACCACGCTAGAGGCCGAGTTTAAGCAACAAGAGGGGGAGACTCAGTTTACAAGGTTACCCGACGTGTAAACCACGCTAGAAGCCAAATAAACCACTTGGTTGACACGTCGGGTAACCTTGTTTAAGACAGTACTATCCCCCTTGCTCCTGAAGATGCCCCATAGGACTGCGGGCGATACGTTGAGCTCTGACTCAAAATATGACACAGTCCATTCCCGGAAAACGAATATTTCTCATGACTCAGACTGTGGAAGCCTACGCAATTATTTGTAGGAAAGTGTTGACAAATTTTATTAAAAAATAATCGATAATTTACTTCTTTCGATGCGACGATGAATTAATACTTATTAGATAAAGTATTAAATACGAAAAAGAACTAGTTATGAAGCATGCCCTGTTGTGAAATTAGTATAATAGTCTAATTAACGCCTCTATTTCTGGGTTCTGTCACCGTAATTGATGTCTGAATGAAATTACACCTTACCGTGTCTAGGTGTGTCCGCTGGTGTTTTGCGCGGTCGGAGCTGTTGCTGAAGGACTTAGGACAGTGCGCGAACTGGCACAGGTACGGCCTCTCGCCTGTGTGGCTTCGTTGGTGAATTTTCAGGTTCTCTAATCGCGAGAAAGCCTTCGTGCATCCAGTAAACTGCAAAAATATTAAAAAGATTTTATTGTTAACAATGAATATAATAAAATAATTATATAATAATAGTGTTATTAATTTCAAGAATTGGGACAGGCTACACGTGCAATTAATACGTAATACTGGTTGCATATATAGTCTTTGTGTCAATTATCATTACAAAGGAATTTTACAAGTACCCTATTAAATAGGCTTATACTTTCATAATCAAATTTGTTATTATATGGAAGAATTTATTTACGTTTAATTTGGTTTTGTATTTTAGGTGTGGTTGGGTAACGCTAGAATTATTGAGAATGCTTTCAAAATAATCAATAAATGTAGCATCAATTTCATCTTCAGACAAAAATATTCTACAGTAATTTTTTTAAAAGATCTCCGATCTAGGTCATCTGTTTCATGAACGAATTAACAAATTAGCATAGATTTATCTCTCTCGTTTGAAAAGACTATAGGGTGCGAGCAGTCACGTGACTCGAGCGACCTTAGGCGATTTCGGGCGACAACCGTTCACTTGCGGTATGTTGCGTTCAGGTACGTTCACACATTCGGGCGCTAGGAACAACATACCCGGTATGCTTGGATCAGTGCTCACAGCTGAACGGGTTTGCGAGTCGGGTCAGTTCTCTGTTCACTATTTCTATCTCTTTTTATCATGTCTTTTTTGAAATGTCAAAAGTCAAAACAGTCGGAGTCGTGGTCTTATGTCAAACAGGGTGACATTATTTTCGTTGACTCTTTTTTGTACAAATATGGAAAAAACTATTTTTCTCCGTTAATGCATTTTAATTGTCAGACACTATTTTCGACAGTGTTAAATGTCGCAGAATATACATAACCACCAAGCACGGTGTCAACAAGTGAACCAACGATTTTTGGCGCCACCATTAACCATATCATACCGTAACTAACCGTAAGTAATACGAAGAAGTGAACGGGTATGCCGCTCGAAATCGCCTTAACGTGCTTGGAATCAGATGATTTGTGTGCGCATGTCACTTTGACAAGACTAATGTCACTTTGATAAGATCAATGTTTAGACTTATTTTGATTTTTAACTGCTAAAATGTTATTATTGTATAATTTTTAGGCAGCAAAACACATAAAATTAAAAATAATAACTTCTTAACAGTTCAAAAATAAAATGTCCAAACATTTGTCTTGTCAAAGTGACATAGTTCTTGTCAAAGTGACACGCGCACACAAATCAGCTGATTCTAAGCACTTCAAGGACGCAAGCGTGTGCGCAGGAACGGACTGGCTCTTTGGAGCGGCCCGGGGAAATAAGAAACTGACCGGTCTCCTCTTAGCAAAAACAGTATCTTTTAACGGAATATTTTTTTAGATTTTGAGTAATGTCATTATTTTCTTCAGTTAGGACCTTTTAAAGCATTTATTTATTGATTTTCACGTTTTGTTTTATATTTTTATCCATATGTTGGCTAAATCTGTGATAATTGGTGATAAGAACAGAATAAGGCAGTAATATGGTTATCGTCACTCGAAAGTTGCTCATCTATTTTATGATCAGAAGCTTTAGTACTCGTAAGAATACAGACAGATGTGTCTTCTTAAATGCTCTAGGATTGCGGGATTTACCAATAACTAGAATTTTAAACTTATGAATGACATTTGTATTAAGCATAAAGAAATCCTTTTTGTTAATTTTATCCGGGTGTTGCTTTCACATCAGCATGAATCAAAGTCTTGTCACACAATTTAGAAAAGGACAACAAATTTTTAGAAAAAGCTAGGTGATATACCACAGCCGAGTCTATCAAATGTTCTCCCCCCAGCACTTCGCCTCGTTGGTCACTAAATTTGTTTGTTATTTAGTCAGCAAAGTTTGTTTATGTTATTTTGCGTAGTGCCTGTTATTATTTCTTTATTATTATTTAAAAAAAAAAACACTGTAACATATATTTTTATAATAATAAAGTAACAGTAGTAAGCAGGGTTGGATTGGCCAGTCAGGATAATCGGGAATTTCCCAAGAGGCCGCGGCTTTTTGAGGCCGCCGCTCGGTGATTACAAACTGAAATTAGAGTACGTATAGCATCATCTAACTTACTTCACCGGGTAACCTTTCTTATTTAGATTGTTTTTACTATTTTCTTATTCTTGACAAAAAAAAATCAGTGTTGCAAATATAGTCCGAGGTCGAATATATGAGGTTTTGATAATTTCCTATTTTGTAGATTTTGAATGATTGGAATTATAGTTAAGGTTGTCCAATGTTGGTGTGTTGGTTTACGGTAGGGTAGACTGGTGTTATTAGTCCATGGTTCGTTTTCTCTGTTAAAACATCCAAGAATGGAAGGACTCCATGAAATTTTTTCTCTATTGTGAACCTAATATCAAGTATCACCGACATATCTAAGCTAAAGTTTAGGTCTTATATTGGCTGTATCTAGTGTTAATTCTTCAAAAAATTCCATGTATAAATATCTATCCTTTTCTTGGAAATATATGAGTTCTGTAGGCAGCACTGCAAAAGTTCCATAATACCATCAAGAGGCAAGTCGATTCTAATTTTTAGCTGATATCTTTCTCAAGCCTTGTTTTGCTGATTTCTAAAAATTTCTCGTAAATAAACTTACATTAAAGCTGACAAGATTTTGTGGTTGTAATAATTGTATTTAGCTTACAAGTTCTAAAAATGTTTTGAATTCTTCACATATGATGTTCTTTTTTCTTGAAGTGGCTGAATGATTGGTAATAGAAATTGTGATAGTTTGTAAGTAGGAAAATTTATGAAACTTTTGACGGGTTTCTTAGATGCTTAAATCTTTCTCATGAATTTTTGGAAGCCCCGTACAGGTGTGGAAGCTTGCTAAAATATGGACTGAAATCTGTTTTTGTTCTAAACGGAATATATTTTTTTTATATTTTTTAAGAGCACGGTACACTTTGTTTTCTATGGACGTAGTAGAATGTTTTCCAAGTTTTTTTAAAATTTCCTTGATTCAAAAGCTCTTCTATTTTCTGATCTCATAAATTAGTATCCAATATTACTGTAACACTTCCATTATCTGCGGGTAGAATCTTGGTTGTGTTATCTTTCAATGCTTTATTTTCTTTGTTTTCAAGACTAGATTTGATCAGATAATTTTTTTGCTTCAGAATTTTCCTCACTCTCCATTTATTAATAATTTAATATTGTCTACAAGTTTCAAACGAAATTAAATGATATTTTCTTAACTACCGAATGTTCTATATTTTAAATATTATTTTTAGGAGCGTTTTTTTATATTTCAACATCTTTTATAACTGTTCAATTTCTATGTAGGCAAAAAATTCGTATTATCCAACACCAAAACTAATTTATTACTTTGTGGCAATATAATTATAAATTTTAAAAAATGGAGATGAGGCTGATCATGCTAGAATTTTCCCGGGCCGCTGAATCTTCCCAATCCGGCCCTGGTAGTAAGTATCGTGCCATCGTACGTACCCTTTAAAAAATTATATATTACCTCGAAAATTTTAGTTAGGTAATCAATTTTTTAAAGTATCGTTTTAAGTGAATATATGGAATTAACCAGAAAGCATTTTCATATCGTGATTTATAATTTGAGAGCTTTGACGGTTTTTTAAGTCAACCTAAAATTAATTTGATAATGTTTAAGTCCTCTAGAAATTAGTTTGATAGCATTGGCAGTTTTTAAGTCTCGGAAGTCCGAGAAATTATTGTAGAAGTATTTCACTAGGAGATTACTTCAAAGCTTTGGAGAACTGACAGAAAAATATGGTCAAGTATATTATTTCTGAAGGAAGTTACTTTGAACATATTTAAAATAAAATTTAAAAAAATATGAATCATATGTGTTATTCGCAATTATTCTAGAGTGACTTTCGTAATAGTAATTTACATTGCAAGACTGTTACTTAGAACTTTACGGGCGAGCACCGTACCTAACGAGCGAGAGAAGCGAGCTTCTTATCCGTGCGAGCACGTAAATTTCGGGTAACGGTTGAGCATTGTACAATGTTTTATGAGGTTTGTTCCAACATACAGTTTGCGTATCGTTCATGTTACGGTCCATGCACTATTTTCTACGCAGGCGCTAATAAAGTACTAGTTTTGAACTGATCCACAACTATTACTGAGTTTACATGCAGTTCTCAAACCGTTTTCAAAACGTTTTTAGTTTTAAAAACGCCATGTATACAGTGTCAAAACGGGTTTCAGTTATCTTGAACCAAAACTAAAATGTATGGGTTTGACTTGAAAACTAGTTTCAAAACTACTCATGTAAACACTTAAAACTCAGTTTCGATATTGCGCATGCGTACATAGCATAATGTTTTCGTCAGTTGTGTTACTTGATGTTACTAATCTACTAATAAACTGACAGTTGTGTAGTTTTAGTGCGTAGTGGTACAAAGAAGAAAAACTAAATGGAATAATGACAAAACGAAAAATTTGGAGTGAAGAGGATCTGTCACTTACATCAGCAAAATGCGCATGCTCCGAAACTGTTTTCAAATCAATCTGTAAACTTGTTTTGAAAATTGCATGTAAACAGTTTCGCGTAATTTTGACTGAAAACTAAAACCATTTTCAAAACTGCATGTAAACGTAGTATATGTTACGTTGGAACGGTGCAGAACTGTAATTTGTAGTTTAAAATTCGAAATTCAAATGCCGTAACAACTCACATTAAAAAAATAGAAGATTTTGTTTGTAAAATACAAATTTTAACTTACCTAGCGATCGATAATAAATACGTGCCCAATAAATCAACAATAAATTGTGAAATTTGAAATTTAATTTTAAGAAATATTAGAAAATCAATTAAGCTTTATCAAATGGTTAGAAAATCCCTCCGAATCACTCATTTTATAAAATACATTATTAATAACTGACAAAGAATACTGAATAAAATATGTTACTAATGGATTTTATGCATTGCGCATGTCCCGGACTAACAGTACAACTAAAAATTCACTGACTAATTTGACCGTTCACGAACCAGTTCATGAACGATCAATTTTATATTGGAACAACTGACGCTTTGTACATGATTCTGTCGAAATTCATGTTGGAACACTAAATTCACTCTGCGCATGTACCCGACCGTTCACAAACTGGTTTGATGGTGTGTTGGAACAAACCTATGATATACTGAACCATAAATAACTTGAAAAAATTATTGAAACACACCACAATACATTAAATTATTTGATCGAAATAGTCTTTGAAAATATATGGCGAAATAACGAATAAATAGAACTGCATATATGTTGCTATGGTTTCAACAGCTTGTAAATTTTCCAACGGGCGGAGCCCGTAAAAACCTTCCTAACCACTAGAGACAGAGCTCTGTTATAAGAGGTTTACGATTCAGTATACCGTAAAAGCACTTTCTTTCAAATCTTACTCGGAATGATTTCATTTTTCATTTAGTTGTGCTAGATCGTTTTGAATCTATTTCACAGTTTTACTCTATTAGAAAAAATCATTTTCAGCTTTTACATGAAAAAACTGCAAATCTTTAATCAACTTTCTGTTCCTGCTGTAAACTGATAGCTTGAAAAGACTACTTTAAAAATGGACGTAGAAAAAATAATGATTGACTAATTCTAATTAATCTAAAAAAAATCTGATGTGGCCAGCACATTACCTTCCGTCAGTTCTATGTATTTTGTATAAAGGTCATATTGAAAAAGATTATATTTCTTGTACATTACCTTAAGGCAGTTGTATGTATTTCATACCAAACAGAGAAAGTTTCTAACAAAAGATCCTATATTTCCAGTAAAATTATAACATAAACATACTGTCAACTGCACTTGACACTGACACCTTTCAATCAGAATTTTCTATTTTCTTAATTTAGCAGCTGTTTCCAGAGTTATAGCAAAGCTGACTAATATACATGATATTTAATGTCTTTATAATTTTTTAACTCTATGTCCATTTAATATGAAGTATAAAATGCATTGAAATTGTATAGAGAATTAATAATTCTTTAATATTTATAATAACATTAAATGTGAAAAAATGATATTTAACATCGTTTTTTCAAGAAAAACTGTTAAAATCTTCAAATGAGGGTACTTCCGGTTGACCAATTATAACCAAAATCTAATCAGCTCTTCACATGGCTGTAACGAAGAGGAATACGAAAGAATTATAATTTTTGGAATTATAGTATTAGAGTTATCGCATTAGAAAATTTTGTCACACACAGACACACACACACACACACACACACACACACACACACACACACACACACACACACACACACACACACACACACACACACACACACACACACACACACACACACACACACACACACACACACACACACACACATACATACATACAAACACACACATACATACACACACACATACAGACATCATCGTAAAAATAGTAAAATCGTATTGTAGGGACCCTAAAACGTGCTTATTCATCAAAAACTCACCACCGAATTTTTTGACCAAAGACAATACCTTCCTTACCTAAAGGTGACGGAAGGTAAAATATGTAAGTAAAAATAAATACAGTTTTCTATTATAATATTTTGGCGCCAAATAATTCTGTGATCGTAAATATTTTTATTAAATTAACCGTTATTTTTTGTTTAATATGAAAACATTTTTTATTAAGTAACAAAAACAAATGAACATCTGGCTGAACCATAGGCTCGGCATCTAATTTGGAATTATTTTCTTTTCTGACCTGAAGAAGGGTTAACGACTCAAAACGTAAACAGATATTTCAACGTTTTAAAATGCCGAAACACTTGTTTCGTATATTTATTTATTTATAGGAAAAAAATTACGGTAGGTGTGCATGAAGTATTAATACATCATGAAACAGATGTTTATATCAAATATTTTCAACTCGTAAAGCAAAAAATTGTTTGTTTTATTTACTTATCTTTTTTCACTTCTGAAAGAATATTATTTAATAATTTTAGAACAATATGATATTATAATATACAACATATTGTATCTATTTGGATTTTTGTTGTTTTGTATTGTTTTATTAATACTCGATGAATAGGTTTACCAAAATGGGGGTTTCTAATATTATTTTTTTGATTTTTATGTATTTAATCTTTAGTAATAATATAACAAGAGAGTGAGAATAAATTAAAAATAATTTGACAGATCTTTCGAAAACTTGTTGCCACTGTTGCCAGGCATAGTCACGAAAGCCCGTAGGGCTTGAGTGGCTATTGCCAAATGGCAACAAGTTCGAGGAAGAAACTGGAGAATTATATTCTAATTTATCGAACTCTCGAATTATATTTAATTAGATTATTTTTTGATCCACAAATTTGTTTCAAATAACGGAATCAGACTTTTATGCTATTGTAATGCCAACTACTGTCATAATTTACTATACTCTATCCGTTTTAACTATAGAGCGTTGGGTGAGATAGGGCCTACGATTATAGCTCTCTGATTGGTTCAAACGTGAACCGAGTTTACACAGTAAAATAATTAACGCGAAATTTAAATTTGCTTGACAACTGAAGCAATTATTTTGACGTTTGACTTAAAATAAATAAAAGTCAGCAAAATCAATAGTACACGATTTATTACATATTATTAATTTCTGCTCAGTTCTGTTTGTTAAATATATTATTGTTCTTTTCGTTTATATAATTTTTATAGTATTTTGGCGTTATATTTCATATTACATAGTTTTCATTGTGCGCGTTTTCTTAGTTTTTAGTTAGTAGTTCGCTAGTTTTGTTATTGTTCTTTTCGTTAATATTATGGATAAAAATAGATAGATATGTACAAGACAAAATTACTGAAATAATGTCAGAAAGATTTTTTTTAAATCCAGGCATGGCGCCAAAATTTGAATTTTTTATTTAATACATGTAAAAACGGCCGCGCTCGAAACGCCATCTAGTCTATAGTTAAAACGGATAGAGTATAGCTTCATTTATTTACATGGCCCAGTTGGCAAGTCTGTTTTGACAACTAAAACACAACTTTGACAAGGTAAATAAATATAAATAATCCGGAATTATATTTATAGTTACTAATTATGGTACTTCTAAAAGTGGTTTCTATAATTTTTTAGTTTATTTCATGATCAGAAACTCCACTCGCTCATTTTACATAATGTATTGATACCTATTTGACATAATTTCAACAAAAATAAAAGCTACAGAGAGTATTCCCGGGAATAATCACTAGAGTTTTATTCTGAGTATAATATACCATACGCAACTCTTTGTGAAATATTTCAGTGTCAGTCACTTGAGGAAAGACGAATTTCATGTTCTTTAAATCATTTACGAAATCTTATTTCTGGGCATATTGATGATCCGAATTCACTTTCTTGTCTAAACTTCCATATTCCTTCCAAATTTAATAGAAACCATCGTTTATTTTATTTGCCTTCTGCTCGCACTAACCTTTTCTTTAAATCACCACTTCATCGAATATGCACTTACTTTGATAACGCCGAGTTAAATATAGATATAGATATTTTCTTATAGACATTTGCAACTTATACTTACTTTCTTTGCTAATGCACTTACAGTTAATACTTCTTACAGCTAACTATTGTATAATGCTACATTATTTACCATTTCAGTTACAGTATTGTCTTGTTTACTATATTTTGTATTTTGTACTATGTATTTTTGCATACTATGTTACAGTTAATTTTGTTTATTATATTTATATTCCTGCCCTATTTTAGACTAAGTCTGTTGGGTAGATGTACTTAAAAATAAAATAAAATAATAGCTTTGTTCGTTTCGCTACCTTGCGTCTACGGTTTACTGCCGCGCCCATATACTTTGTATAGAGGCGTCAGTAAACCGTAGACGCAAAGTAGCGAAACGAACAGACCTAATGACAGGATTGGTTAAAACGCAAACACGTGACATATAATGAAGCATTTAATTGGTTTTAAGAAACGTCAAAAAATAATCATAATAAAAATTATATATTTTTTTATTTTTCCATCAAATTAATGACACCCAAAAAAAATTATCAAAAATTGCTCATGACGTCACATCCCCAAAGAGATACTCGTTGTGAGACAAAAATAGAATAACAGCGACCAGTTCAAGCGCGAAAACAATGGAATGGTATACGGGGAAATTGAGTGAATCATACTGAGCGATGGTCATCTGGGCACCAGAAATTTAAAAATTTTGCAAGCATAGCAGGCATACAATTTGGTGCACTTTTTGCAACAGGAAAACTAATTAGAAGTGACACTTTGATCTTTAACATAACCTAACCTAACGCACAATTCTACACATCTATATATTTATAGCCCAGATGTCGCGGCGCCCACTTGGCCATCGCCCACTTATCCATCGCCTAATTGACCATCGCCCAGAGTTGAGCGTGGAACGAAAATATTATTAGATATTGCAGGTTCAATGACTTTTCTTTTTGTTTTTTTTTTTGCACACTGTGCAAAAAGTCAAACAATCATACAGTAGAATACAACATGCGCTCAGGTCTCATAGTCCCAAGAATATGAAGTTACTCGGGGTGGGGAAGTGACGTCACAACATTATTATACAATTTTTAATTTCACTTAATTAATAAAATTATTTATAATTAATAATTATATTAGTTTAAGTACAATATATGCACTTAAGGCTAAAATTGACATGCAACCCTTTTTTTAAAAATCTGATGTGGCCAGCACATAACCTGCCGTCAATTCCAAGTTTAAAATAACAATGAGCTTTCAGTAAAGTATCACTGCCGATTGATCGTTTGTAAACAAAATCTAATTTGTTGTTCCGATAAATAGAAAAGTCGGTAATACGAAAATTTGGATTATATTTTATTATGTTTCTCTTCGAAAATATGTTAAGAGCTCCAAATTAAGTACCACTGCCGGTTTATCATATAAGTATAGTCAAAATCTAATATGTTGTTTCAAATTATAAACGAGTTTTAAATACCAAATTTGATGTTTTGAATCATGTTTTAATATACTTTTTCAAAAAAATCTGTTTATAGCTTTCTGTAAAGTATCCCTTCCGGTTTATCAATTTTAGCCAAAAACTAATATATTGCTTCTCTTCATATAAAAGTCTTAAATACCAAATTTGATAAGTTTTTGAATGTATTTTTCACGAAAATCTGTTCATTATATAAAAGTTTTATTATATAAAAGTTTTCAATACCAAATTTGAAAAATTTTGGTATATATCAAAATATTTTTTACGAAAATCTGTTCAGAGCTTCAAGTAAAATATCATTTCCGGTTTATCAATTTTAGAAAAAATCTAATATGTCGTTTTCATTAATCTAAAAGTCTTAAATACTAAATTTAATAAGATTTTTACTATATCATAATATATTTTTCACGAAAATCTGTTCAGAGCTTTAAGTAAAGTATCACTTCCGGTTTATTAATTATAGCCAAAATCTAATATTTTATTTCCCTTGATATGAAAGTCGTAAATACTAAAATTGAAATGTTTAGGATTATATTTTAATATAATTTTTCATAAAAAAAAGGCATTGCCTTAGATACCGTTTATTATGAAATTCCAAACTAGGATTGAAATAATTTTTGAAAATAAACAAGAAGTTTTCAGGAAAATATTTTGTCTATTTGCTAACTCTCTCTGAGGTTCTATTAAATTATTAAATAAAAATATTTTTAACCGGGCCACAAAACCAAACTAGTCGGGATATGTCAGGATCATATGATGTGAGGAACTCACCGGACATTTGTTGGGTTTTTCTCCACTGTGGACTCTCATATGGATGAGCAGCTTATATCTGGCATTGAACGGTCGATGTTTTCGAGGACATTTCGCCCAAAGACACGAGAACTCTTCACCTGCGAAGCGACAACAATCGGGATTAGTAAAATTCGAATCTAAAATTTTTAATGGGGTCCGGTACTAAAAAAAAAAGTTGCATATATTTTGTCATATTATGAAAATATGACTAATTTTAAATGATTTTGTAATATAAAACTTTTCATTCATAATTTTAATAAAAACGATTCGCACTATAACGATATGACGTCACAACTGAATTTTTGTGTCAGTGTACCAAGCGAAAAGAATATAATTTTATATTATTCATGACTTGTGAAAATAAAATCCTTATATTTATATGTAGTTCTACTTTACATGAAAATTATGAAACATTTATCATTTTTATTAAAATAAAACATATTTATTTAAAATCTTTATAACAGATTTTTCCTTTGACAAGGTACAACTATAATTTTTTGAAAGTGACAGCTGTCACTGGTTAACCCTCCTTGACATCAATTTTTGTCAGAATTAATGACATTGACAGATATAAACAACTTTAGTCAGTAAGCGAAGTAAAATTGCAGATATGACGTCATACAAAATTAATTAAATTTTGAAAAATATATATATTTCAAAAACTATACACATTTGGAAAGTGTAACAAACGCTAAAATTCATAATTTTATTAAATCTTTCAGAAAAAAATAAATTGAAAAATTGAGTACCCATTATAACTCATTAATATGGTGCACAGTATGTATTAAATTTCACACTATTAAATTTGTCGGAAAAAATAGCATATGTTTGCACTTGTAACCGTTTTCCTTTCCTAACTCTTAAAATAAAATAAAAAGTTAGCTACTGTGACCCACTTAAATAGTATAGTTCGATATACAAAAAAAGGAACAGTAATTTTAACAAAATATGTATATTTATATTACTTTTTGTGCAACCGGACGCGAAATAACCATTTCGCAGCCGCAATACAGGCCGCGAAATTGGATTTCGCGTCCGTTGTCATGGTAACGGCCGCGAAATTAGGTAAACACTCACTTTGACACTTGAGAATTGCATGGTTTTGTTTATCAAATGTTAATCCCTTAGCCACCTTGAAAGCTAACTTTCTATTTACAATGAAACTGTTGAAAATTAATAAAATTTGTAATTACATATTTTTTACGGTTGCACAAAAAATATTGTGTACACCTCGAGATTGTCTTGCCTCGGACGCAAGCGGCCTCGGCGACAATGTTTCTCTCGGTACGCTAAAGAGTGATTTCGCGGCTTTGATATACAAATAACTATTAGTTATTCCTAATAATTTATTGTCTATAAGCCTATTATAACTTTTTAAATATTGACAACCAATGATATATCAAATTCTCTTCTAATCTAACATAACAACGAACTTTTTATTCAGTTAACTCAGTCCCTTGTGTGTGAATAACCGGGTAGTAAGGTTATCAACAAATTTGCAAAAATTTGGTAACAAGTTTCATTGAAACCGAAAGTTTTTGTTTGAACAAATAATTGTTCTATTCCATCACAAATTTTATTATAAATCTATTTGACACAAGCACGAAATTTTATTAACATTTTTCGTAACAAATTTGTTAAAATAATTATGATCTTCTCACACGTGCTTTATACAGAGTGAGTCTTTAAAATGACCGTCCTCGATATCTCCCTTGTCGTTAGAAACGGAGCATAAATTTATTAACAGAATATATTCGTCTACTCAAGGACTATAACCTAAAATTATTATCACATATACAGGTTGTTGCATTACGGCTCGACGAGAATTGTTTCTCTTTTTTCAAAAGGAACAGCCTATATATTTTCATATATTTTGAATTGTATTTTATTCACCTATACGCACATATTTTTTTAAATTTTCCTCGGCGTTGTCACGTTATTCATTTTTTTCTCTAAAAATGACAATACACGCATTGCTTTATAAAGGCGTACTAAAGTTATTTTAATACTAAAAATTAAGAGTTCTTTTTTACTGTTTATAAATATACTCTATATTCTCAAAAAAAATTTAAAAATTTAATTATACAGATTGTTCATTAAAGCGAATCAAATTTACTCAATTTCAAATGACTATAACTCGTCACTTTCAAATGGAACACCCAATATTTTATTATTTAGTTGGATTTCTTTTTATGTTCTCTTTCTATGTGATTAAGGGTACCCTATGCCTAAAACCAATGATTTCGGAGTTATTCACCATTTTTGTCTAAATTTATTGAAATTAAATCTAGTATACTATACTATACTATGGAATTTTTTTTATTAAGAAACAATTGCAATAATGGACAGTAGTTTGCATTAACCAATAAATAAAACTGTTTATTATTAATATTAGTGCGATTAAGTAATAATAATTTATTCATATGAATTTTTCGCAAGAAGAACTATCGATATCTAATCGGGATTCAGTATAGTTTGGCGATATTTCAATGAAATAAATACCAAGGACAATCAAATACTTTCTATTTTAAATAGTTTAATACTTTTTTTTTACATTTTTGTATTCTTTCTTTATTTATTATTGAAATTCAAAAAGAAACATTTTGCGAAACTTTAAATAAAAGTTTCAGTGAAACTTTCAAAAATATAAGTTTTCGAAATTTGCACATCACTACAGTTTGTAGTGAGCTTAATACATTAAATTTTCAAAATTATGAAAAATCAATTTCTAAGTTAATTTTTGATGAAAATGCAACTATTTGGTATCACTGTAAAGCTAATTTAAATTACTTTCAGAAAATATAAAAATCAACAATTCGGTTTCAGCCTCGGTTCCGTCAAAAAGTGGCATTTAAAATCGCACCCAACTTTGTAATTTGTAATTTAAACTTAAACTAAGATCTAAAATTAATAATAATAAAAAATAGTTATTATTCCCTATTTTTCAATCACTCTGTATGTAGTATCCACGGTGTAAATCGAAGTTTAATCATATTTTCGTATAGTTAACATTCCATCTATCCTTTTTCTTATTCTATTTTTTTAAAGAAAAGTGGTAGTACGTGTACTAGATACAGTAGGCCCAGAAATAAAACAATAATAGCAAATATGTAATTACCTTTTTTCATTTCTACATGTAGCTTCTCAATGTGTCGAACCAATGTCTTCTGATCTGTGTATACTTCATAACACTCTTCCCATTTACATTGAAAACTTCCTACGTAGTTATCAGCTGTTTCACTCTCACTGTTTTCTTGAGTGGAATAGCAATCTTCACTTGTTTCATCATTGAACTGGTTCAGATCGTCACTTGTCTGTGCCTGCATCAACCGGTGTTTAGGAAAAATAACAGATGAGGAGGACAAAAGAGGATCATCATGTAAGATGGCCTCTGATTGTGGAAGGATGACTTGATTTGAAACGGAAGGGGAAGAATCGGGAAAGGATGATTCTGTGTAAGATATGTTGTTGTTAATTGATTTTGTTGATATGAGATGGCCATAAAGGTTCTTTTGTTCTTGTTCCTGAAATGGAAAAATTTAAGATAAATACATGAATTAGCAACCCAAGCAACAATATTAATAAAAATGTACAAAGTATAATTACAATATTTGGTGAAACTGTTCTGATATACTCCTAAAATTTAAAAAAATTCATACTTGATACGTTTCACAAGATTACAGTTCCTGAATCAACCTCTCAATCATATATCCGAGACGCACTGTCTCACACAACCAGACCAGGAACACAGACGCGTCCCCTCAAATTGGTGCTCATTAATGTGGGTGCACCAGTGGCGGTGCGTGAATTTAGAGTGAGGTGAGGTCAGATTTATAATATCACAATACGGGACATATTGATGGATTTCAAATTTGTGAGAAAAAAAGGCGCCGCAGGCGATTTTTTTTAATTTTCAAGGTCATTCGTGTTTTAATGCAAAGTAAGATAATATAGAGTTTTTTACAATAAAACAAATTTAACAAATTCTTAAAAAATAAAATCGGTTAAAAGTCAAAAACTAATAATTTATTTTATTGTAAGAAAACAGTTACATAAATAATTCATTTAAATAAAATATTAACATAAAATTAAGAAAAATTCTATAACAACAGTAACATTGTCAGTCTTAAATATTAAAAAATATTTTTAAATTTCTTTTGCGATTTTAAAGCTACCAATAAATTTTTATTTGCACCTTTATTTTTTCCAATAAAATTTACGTATTCATTAGAAGACATTTAGTAATTGATTTATAATTATGATGCGAGATGTGAGCATATAAGCAATAACTACAGAAACAGAAAATCTAAAAATACAATATTGCATTAAATTAATAATATATTATATTACTGAGTAATAGCTAGCTGGCTAGCTGTGAGGCGTGAGCGTGTAGCGGGTAGCGTAAAGCCCAAGAAGCAGCTAGTGGGTTCTCCCCACCACTCAACCGAGGCCAAGAATTCTCAACCTCACCTATTATTCCAATGCTTTTATCTTGCTATTTTGCGCTTGAAAGATTATATTTTTTATATTTATATAATTCAAAAGAACTAATAATGAAAATATTAGATGCAAAAGTAATCATTGTAATGATTTATTTATTTATTTAACTTTTTTCTTAACAGTTCAATTAGATTATTCCCATTGTTGTAAGTAGTTCGAATCTAACATTATAATAAATAGTAGTTATTAAACCGTTTTTACAAAAACTAATTGGAAATAATACAATTATACTTGTTTGAAACAAGCATTTTCTGTTATAAGCGCTTACGTACCGTCTGCCCGTAACCGTAACGAGAGAGGCTAACTCATCGCTTGGCTCATCTGCAGTAGTGGTATAGATGTAGAGCGTAGAGAGGGTAAAATCGTTCCGAGGACAGTATAATTTGGCCTCTATGTGTAAATTCGCGTGAAAATAACACTATTTGCATGGTTATTTGGCATATTATAGTAACAATGATTGTTTATGAGTTCAAATATAGTAGATTTGTATTACTTCAATACATTTTAAATGAAAAATAAAATTATAAAATTTTACAAATGTTTTGAATTTAAGAGGTGAGGCCTGGCCTCACTAGCCTCATCTGACGCACCGCCACTGACACAGACGCATCCCCTCAAATTGGTGCTCATTAATGTGCACTGAAGCCTGAAGCTTCTAGGAGGCACTGCACTAAGTAGGTTGAGTGGACGGATAATAAACCATCCCCAAAAAGTACGATACCTGCAGAGGTAACTAACCACATGCAGAGCCATTTATCGAGAAAGCAGTGAGCTTAGCCAGCAATGAATAATAATAAATATACAAAGTACGATACTTGATGAAACTGTTCTAATATAATATTTAAAATCTGATGGGGCCAGCACATAACCTCCCGTCAATTCCCTGTTTAAAATAGCAATGAGCTTTAAGTAAAGTATCACTTCCGATTGATCGTTTGTAAACAAAATCTAATTTGTTGTTCCAATAAATAGAAAAGTCTGTAATACGAAATTTTGGATTATATTTTATTATGTTTTTCCTCGAAAATCTGTTAAGAGCTCCAAATTAAGTGCCACTTTCGGTTTATCATATAAGTATAGTCAAAATCTAATATGTTTTTTCAAATTATAAACGAGTTTTAAATACCAAATTTCATCAGTTTTGGATCATGTTTTAATATATTTTTTTATATATAATATCATAAGTGGTAAATTTTTGCCGGAAAAATTTTCAGATTGTTACGAGAACCGGTTGCCTAGCAATTTATTGAGTGACATTGACAAAAAAATCACGAGTTGTCAAACGAGTGATTTTTAATCAATGTCACGAGATAAATTGGCAACAGGCTCGAGTAAAGCAATCGGAAAATTTTTCCAGGATAAAATTTAACCACGAATGGTATTCGGATGACTATTTCCAAAATAAAAATCAGGTAATTATTTATATATTTTCTTTCTTGACAAAAATCTTCTAATTTTTATTGTGTTTTGAGGTGTTATATTTAAGTTTGCTTTTTCAACGTTTTAAATAGATTCCTGTCCGAATCGACTCGTTTTTAATAAAAACTGATAACACTGAAAATATACACACTTTGACAGGTATGTAAACAATATGTTTCTAAAATATCAAAAAATTTTCGCTTATCAAAACTCACTTGTAAAAATACAACATCTTATTGGCTTAAAGGCCGCGAAAAAATTTTTGTGACGTTGTTTTGTCGAAATGAAACTTGGTAACTAGGTAGAATCCTGAATTTGGATTGGCTTATAAATTTATGAGTGAAATAGTCAAGAAAATCTGTTTATAGCACTCTGTGAAGTACTACTTCTGGTTTATCAATCTTAGAAAAAATTCTAATATGTCGTTCTCATTTATAAAAGTCTTAAAAACAAAATTTAAAAAGTTCTGGATTGTATCAATATATTTTTCACGAAATTATGTTCGGAGCTTCAAATAAAGTATCACTTTCGGTTTCTCAATTTTAGAAAAAATCTAATATGTCCTTCTTATTAATATAAAAGTTTTAAATGCCAAATTTGAAAAATTTTGGTATATAACAAAATATTTTTCACGAAAATCTGTTCATAGCTTCAAATAAAATATTATTTCCGGTTTATCAATTTAAAAAAAAATCTAATATGTCGTTCTCATTAATTTAAAAGTCTTAAATACCAAATTTTAAAAGTTTTGGAACATATATTTTTCACGAAAATCTGTTCAGAGCTTCAAGTAAAGTATCAATTCTGGTTTATCAATTTTAGCCAAAATCTAATATGTTGCTCCCCTTCATATAGAAGTCTTAAATATCAAATTTGACAAGTATTGGAATATATCATAATAAATTTTCCACGAAAATCTGTTCAGAGCTTCAAGTAAAGTATCACATCTGGTTTATCAATTTTAGCCAAAATCTAATATAGAAGTCTTAAATATCAAATTTGACAAGTATTGGAATATATCATAATAAATTTTTCACGAAAATCTGTTCAGAGCTTCAAGTAAAGTATCACATTCGGTTTATCAATTTTAGCCAAAATCTAATATGTTGTTCTCTTTTATATAAAAGCCTTAAATACTGAATTTAAAAAGTTTTTGAATATATCAATATATTTTTCACGAAAATCTGTTCGAGCTTCAAGTAAATTATCACTTCTAGTTTATTAATTTTTGCCGAAATCTAATATATTATTTCTCTTGATAGAAAAGTCTTAAATACTAGAATTTAGAAGTTTTGGATTATATTTTAATATAATTTGTTAATAAAAACTGCTACGGGCTTCGAGTAAAGTAACACTTCCCGTCGTCCATTATTACCCAAAATCTAATCAACTCTTTTTATGAATGTAGAAAGCTTAAATACGGAAAATAGAAATTTTTGGAAGTTTGTTGTAAGAGTTATCATGGACGAAAAAATCGTCACACACACACACACACACACACACACACACACACACACACACACACACACACACACACACACACATCCACACACACATCCACACACACATCCACACGCACATCCACATGCACACAGATATCATCGTAAAAATAGTAAAAACGTGCTTATTTACTGAAAACTCATCATCGAATTTTTGGCACGATTACATTCTCCCTTACCTACGGTATGACGGGAGGTAAAAATGATACTTGTCTATATAAGTCGCGTTCTTTTTATCATTTCCCTCATTTCATCTCATCTCAAAATGAGATGAGTTTGACATGAACTGAGTTGCGATCAAGTGAGATTTTTATGAAGTAAAAAGAACGACAAGACAAATTTTGTTGGTAACTTGAACGACTGATGTCCGCTGGATGTCTGTGATACTTTTCAACGGTCAACCACGATATTTTCACGTATTATTTTGGATCGCCCACTATGAGTGGGCATTATTTAGGTTTCTATTATTCTGTCGATTACATACTAACATATAGTGCGACACATTCTAAAATGTTTAAATTATACAGTACTATAACTTCCACATGATTTTCAATTCTATGAAGTTTACGTCTCTTTGCTATATTATTTTCCACGGAATTGTCTGCTTATTTATTTATTCTTCAAATAATAATAATATTTATTAAAGGAATAAACAAATAATCATAATAACCGAACTAATTGTATGTGACGACAAAACATTTATCCCCAGCATTCATCTAAGATTATAAACTCAACAAGCACAACATCCAGAGGTGACTAAGAATCGGGAAGGGGGGTGGAACTCTTCTCACTTCGGTCTCACTTTATCTCATCTCCGTTAAGATAAAAAGAACGGTCAACATTAGCGAGGAAACTGAGGTGAGCTGAGATGAACTAAGATCTCATTTAAAAAGTGGTAAAAAGAACGCGATTATAGTTTGTGGCGCACCCAGGGCGGCTCAGAGATCAGACAACTGGGTAGGCGATAAAAGAAGAAACAAAGATAATAGGTTTGTCGAGGTAACATTCTCCGACGGATCCGAAACTTATTCCGTACTAATTCATGTACTTAAAAGTCGTATTCCTAATTCATAGTAGTTTATTCAATCTTCGGACTGGTCTGATTAGTACATGGCCAATCATGTATCAGTCCATATTGTTCCACGAACACCAAATTATCAGTCGGAGTCGTACCGCGAACAAGTAAAATGAAACTATGATGCTCTAACTCAGGAGTCGCCAACCCATTGATCGCGAGCTACCGGTAGCTCGAGTGGATACTTTCGGTACTCACAGGTATATCCCAAAAGAACTCAAAATAATTGAAATTTCTGTAATTTATCATCATGTTTCGTTCTTAGTACATCATTAATAAATATTGGTACAGGAGGCAAATCCGTTAAATATATTCTCTTCTGTGATCTGGCAATTTATTTTTGTACATGAAAGAGGAAAAACATGCAGCTTCACATCCCTTGTAAAAATGCAACTTTCAATTATAAGGCATTTGACCTTCAATGGAAAATTTTTTTTGTCTACGGCGCCTTTTCTCGTGGATGCCTTGCCTCACCCAAGTTTTGGTGCGTATAAAAGAAAATTAAATTTGTCTTTTTTATAGTACACCCCCATATCCAAATTCCTGGGTGCGCCACTGTCTAGTTTCACAAGATACATGATCGAGAGGTTGATTCAGAGACTGAAATCTTGTGAAACTTGTTGAGTATCATTTTTACCTCCCGTCATACCGTAGGTAAGGGAGGTAATGTAATCGTGCTAAAAATTCGATGGTGAGTTTTTAGTAAATAAGCACGAATTAGGGTCCCCACAAGACGTTTTTACTATTTTTACGATCATGTGTGTGTGTGTGTGTGTGTGTGTGTGTGTGTGTGTGTGTGTGAATGTGGGGAGGGGCGTGCCTGTGTGTTCGTGTGTGTGTGTGTGTGTGTGTGTGTGTGTGTGTGTGTGTGTGTGTGTGTGTGTGTGTGTGTGTGTGTGTGTGTGTGTGTGTGTGTGTGTGTGTGCGTGTGTGTGTGTGTGGGTGGGTGTGTGTGACGATTTTTTCGTCCACGATAACTCTTATAACAAACTTCCAAATATATCTATTTTCCGTATTTAAGCTTCCTGCATTCATATAACTAGTTGATTAGTTTTTGAGTAAAATTGGATAAATGAAACAACATATTAGATTTTGGATACAATTGATAAACCGGAAGTGATACTTTATTTGAAACTCTCAACAGATTTTCGTGAAAAATGTATTGATACAATCGAAAACTTTTCAAATTTGGTATTTAAGACTTTTATATTAATAAGAATGACATGTTAGATTTTTTCTAAAATAGATAAATCGGAAATGTTACTTTATATTAAGCTCTGAACAGATTTTCGTGAAAAATAAATTGATACAATCCAAAACTTTTCAAATTTGGTATTTAAGACTTTTGTATTAATAAGAACGACATATTAGATGTTTTATAAAATTGATAAACCGGAAGTACTAATTTACAGGAAGCTATAAACAGATTTTCTTGAAAAAATATATTAAAACATGATCCAAAACTTCCCAAAGTTGGTATTTAAAACCCGTATATAATTTAAAACAACATTAGATTTTGACTATACCTATCTAATAAACCGGAAGTGGTACTTAATTTGGAGCTCTTGACAGATTTTCGGGGAAAAACATTATAAAATATAATCCAAAATATGGTATTACAGACTTTTTTATTTATTGGAACAAGAAATTAGATTTTGTTTACATACGATCAACCGGAAGTGATACTTTACTTAAAGCTCATTGCTATTTCAAACAAGGAATTGACGGGAGGTCATGTGCTGGCCACATCAGATTTTTTAAATATTATATTAATATTAATACTGTATTTCTATAGTTCATTTAAGGACGAAACTTTTTACTCGTATTAGAATAAAATAACTTTGTTTATGTTCTGTTGGTTTTAATTTAATAATTCAGAGACTTAACTTTCTAAACTGATATAAATACGAAAATAGGGATAGAGTTTTCATTTGTAATGGTAAAACAAAAAAAAATTCTAAAATTAATAGGTAAGGAGATATCGTCAAATTAAAATTTTAACATTGAATTTCGTGTGTTCGGGAAATAAAGTTATCAACTTTAAAAGAAAAAAAGTAATTTTTATTTAATTGGGTTAAACTCTGCACTTCATTGTGAAATGTTCTAATAATAGAAAGTTCGTAAGCGTTATATAAAACAACACGTACCTGAGCAAATATGTTGATACTATCTGCAGGTGAATTCCTAATAAAATTATTCAATTCAAGAATTCTTTTCTCCGCAAAATGCCCACGAAACGTCGTCACAGAAGGTAGCGAAAACATCTCAAACTTCTCCTGTTTGATATCATGATTTTCTGTAGGTGTGTTGTCATACTCAGTGTCCAAATTCTCACTTTCGCACAATTCTGACGTTATCGTTTCAATATCAAACCAACTATTTGACAGATTATCACAGAAATCAATATCTGACAAATCTATATCTTCTAAGTTTTCAATTTCTTCCTCATTTGACGAGTCTTTTAATGGTGGAGTCACATAGAAAACTGAATTTTGTCCATCTTCTTCGTTTTCTATTACAAAACCATAATTTTCACAATTTTCGCTTGAGAAATCACTAGATGCCACTTCTGTCTGAGAATCTTGTTCTGTACTTGGTGATTTTGATAAGAAAATGTCTAATAGAAGGTTAGTGTCTGAATCTGAATCAAACTGATATGTATTGTCATTGTAATAATTGGAATCCTGTACGACATTGTGTGTGTTGAAAGTGGTTTGTGTTGGTCGACCATTGGTTTGTGCTTCCAGAAAGGCTGCGTTGAACTTTTCGACAAGTTCATACTGGGATTCTGTTAATGTACAGTTGTTCAGGTTGTCTGTTACAGGGAAGAAATGATCGTCGATGATATTGTCTGTGTTGAAGTCGAATGGAGTGTTGTTTGTGTCCTGAAGCTCGGTTTGGAAGTGCGTGTGGTTGTCGTAAGGCATTGTCTCCAGGTACATCTGGAAAATAAATAAATATATCATCACGGCTTATTGCCCATTTCTCGGGTGTGTTAAGCTGCTTTTATTTGTAGATTTCGATAACGACGGTATACGAGGTGCTGGTTCATAGTTTTTATAATTTCATTTTAAATATATTCACAAAATTTCCGTCAACAATAATACACTTTACCATTTTTTCTTGAAAGTTCCCAATACATCTACTTTTAAAACTTCATGAAAAACACATGGACAATTGCTAGGCCAAAGTGACATAACTGCACGTCGTCTCGCAAAATAAAATAACATTTTCAACCCGTGTATCATAAATAGCTATTATCCCCTAACATACTATTTTACTAATCAGAACCGTAGGTTAAGAAGTTTTTGTGGAACAAAGTGCTAAAATTACAGAACGAGTCATAAGTCTAAAGCCTGCTTCAGAGTTTACACAGCGTAACAAAAAATAAAATATTTCACTGCATAAGGTAACATAACATAACATAAGCAGTCAGTGATGGTTTCACAGTTTCAAGTAACGAATATGTGTCAATAATGCTTCATCCATGTTATCTTGACAAAAACCACAAAAACAGCAACTTGAAAGTCAATTTTATTCTCTATACGATTTGACTGCATTTTATATTTCATATTAAATGGATATATAGAGTTAAAAAATTAAAAAGAAATTAAATTTCATAAATTAGCCCGCTATGCCATAACTTTGGAAACAGCTGCCATATTAAGAAAATTCTGATTGATGGGTGTAAGTGTCAAGTGCAATGGGGCCCGGTACTCATTTCTCAATTTATTTATTTTTTCTGAAAGATTTAATAAAATGATGAATTTTAACATTTGTTACACTTTTCAAATGTATATAGTTTTTGAAATATAATTTTTTTAAATTTAATTATTTTTGTGTGACGTCATATCTGTAATTTTACTTCGCCTACCTACTAAAGTTGTTTATATCTGACAACGTCATTAATTCTGCCAAAAATTGATGTCAAAGGAAAAATCTGTTGTTATAAAGATTGTAAATAAATATGTTTTATTTTAATAAAAATGATAAATGTTTCATACATTTTCATATAAAATAGAACGACATATAAATACATGAATTTTATTTTCACAAGTTATGAATAATATAAAATTATATTCTTTTCGCTTGGTACAGTGATACAAAATAGCTATTTGTGTATTAAGAGTGGAAAATGGGACATTGTCGATTGAGAGGTTGTTGATGCGCGGCGCAGGAGCGCGGCATTCTCTCGAAATCGTCAATGGCCATTTGCGCTCGAAACACACAAGATTTTTTTCTACAGTCCTTCACTATTTAACACTTTGTACTTACAGTACTATTCAATAGTTTCGCAGTGAAGATAGGAACGTATTCAGATACGACTTCAAGATATTGTTTTGGCTTTTGTTTTTACAAAAAAATTAATGCCAATTTTGTAGTGAATATTATAAGTTTTTTGTATAATTTATTTGTCTCAAGTACATTAAAAAAGTGCAGTGGAAAAGTGGATGTCCATTGGAAGCGCTCACGCCAAACTTTTGCAGGTGGCAGCACAACTGTTGACACAATTTATTTTATATTTAATTTTAATTTATCGTTATTTTCTATTCTTTTTGAGCTATTGCTTCAATCTAATCCAAGTATTTTATACTTTCGTTTTTGTAAATAAATGCCCTATTTTATTTTCACAGCAATGCGGCATTTTGTTTGGTTATGTAATACACCGACGGAGCAGTTATATATCAGATTGACTTGTGAAGATGGTAAATGTATAACTACAGTGCCATTAGTTTCTGACTAAACGTTTCTATTAAGAATGTAGAAAAGTGACATTTCTCAACATTATTTAGTTAGAAATTTGGACAGCGAGCGTTTTTTCTACTTTGTCGCGCATGAGCGACAAAGTGACATTTTGCGTTGACAAAAGAGAGCGCAAATGGCTACTTTGTAAATATACTGTAGAAAAATACAGTTGTGACGTCATATCGTTATAGTGCTAATCGTTTTTATTAAAATTATGAATGAAAAGTTGTATATTTTAAAAATATTTTGGTACAAAATCATTTAAAATTAGTCATATTTTCATAATATGACAAATATAAGCAACTTTTTTTAGTACCGGACCCCATTGACATAACATGTTTGTGTTATAATTTTACTGGAAATATACTATCTTTTGCTAGAAACTTTCTGTATGGAATTTGTATAAAATACATACAACTGCCAGATATTGTACAAGAAATAGAATCTTTTGCAAGGAACTTTTTGTATGAAATTTCTACAAAATACATAGAATTGACGGAAAGTAATGTGCTGGCTAGATCAGATTTTTTAAAAAATATTATTATTGGCAACCTTATGTACTTAATTAAATTTATTCACAGAAAGTAAAATGTGCAAGTGTAATAATCAAGCCACACATTTTTCACAATTAGTAGTACGTACGTTTCTAACCTACCAGAGTTGAGAAGTGAGTCATTGTTTATATCACTTTTCAACTAGCTGGAAAAAAATCTTGAAGGTAAATGCCATTTTTCAACCGCTATTTTGACAAGTCAAATCGTAATAAAAATAGAATAAGGCCCGGTATTTTCACTTCCGAATAAAGTTTCGAATAAGTATTCGTTAAATAAATTTATTCTATATATTTATCCAACGAATAATTCCATTGCGTCTTTTCACACATTTTACACAAACAAATAGCTATCTGTCGAATAACTTTAACGTTCGTGAATTGGTAGCCTTGCAGAGTGAATTTGTGTCAGTAGAAAAGGATGGAGTTTGGCGTAGCCACGTTAAGCAGACAAGGATGAAATGTGTCAATTACTTTTGAATCCGTAGTTGTCAAAATTTTGTTTGACATCTTTAATGTCAATGTGATCTATATTATGCATTTTTAACCCCGGGAGACTGTAATTTAACAAGTGTACCATCTAATTCAGCACTCATATGCGGTAAGCGGGATATATATATTGTAAAATTGTTCTTGTATTTTTTGTATATTTGTTTCAGTTCAAAGTAAATGTTTGTCAATGTATTCAACAAAAGTATCCAAAATTCGAAAATATGTTGCCAGCGTCAAATGACAGGATCTTTATAATGATTTACCTATTTACTGGTTGAGATCAAATGCGATCCCCAAATATGTGATCCTAAATTGTTTTCATAATCGGAACCTGTCAAAAATTATTTCATTTATGTGGTTATGTTGCTGTCTGATGGTGTGTGATCGATTTCTTACGTTATTTATTAATTCATAGTTGAAAATATCATCATAATATTTAATATATCCATTTTGTTAATAAATCTGCACTATGTGGAAATGTAATGAACTTACGAATAAACGGTTATTCGCTACCCAAGTACCGAATAATTTATCTCGCGAATAACAGATGTTATTCTTTCGAATAAATTTATTTGCAAGTGAAAAGACGACAAAAATATTTATCCGAAGGATAAATTT
>OY720459.1:11099934-11132434 GCA_963082715.1 Harpalus rubripes | reverse complement strand
CAATATTTGAAATTCCTTGGGATATTTTCCGAAAGAAGATTGTTCGGAAATTTCCCAAAAAAAATTTCGGAAAATTTCCCAGGAATCATTCATTTGGCAGTAAAAATTAACAGGTAAATCATAAATCATCGGAAGTGGAAAAATCTTATATGCAACACGAGATATAAAGTCCGTTTCCACGACTTGATCCCCACGTCATCAATAGTAAACATATGGTTCAAATCCCCAGGAGAGGGATTTAATTTTCTAGTTTGATATAAGGTGGAGTATGACAGGACTTTGGCATGTTTAACATTTTCAATATTTTATTTGCAAAAATTTTGTTATTTGCTAATATAACTTGGGTTTCGTAATGCTCAACCATTTACTAAAATATCTACGATAAAGAAGTTGTATTTCGCTTATGTACGATCAAAATTGGAATATTGTATTCAAGTTTGGAATCCAATTTATAATAAATATATTGATTTAATCGAATCTATCCAACGTAAATTTGTAAAATATTTATATTTGAAACTTAATAAGCGGTATCCTACTTTTGATTATGATTATACCGTCTTATTTTTCGAACAACATCCATCTTCTATCTTTAGATATTCGTAGAAAAATTCATTCCTATACTTATCTATAGAAATTAATACACATCGTATCTGATCCAGTCACTCTTGCTTCAATTTCTATATCTGTACCCCGAATAACTTCTAAAAACACCCTTACATTTTACTGCAAAACATCACGTACAAATTATGAGCAAAAATCTCCTATAAAAACTATGTGTTCTACTCTCAATTCTGTATCTAGTACGCTTGACATTTTTGGTGACTGCATTGCTAAGTTTAAGAGAGGCTTAATTCAACAATTTTTAGTAAAGCAATAAATGGTGTCTTTTGTTTGAATACTGCTTCATTAATTAATTACTGTTTGTGATCTGTAACAACATATACTTCTCTGATTTTTGTATTATTTTTAAGTTTCTATTATGTTTTCATTCTTGCTTGTGACAATTTTTATTATTGTGTAAAACCGACCTGTAATTGGGATCTTAGTATCCTGTTGGTCTAAGTAAATAAATCATATACCTTGTGTGAATATTATTATTCATCAAAATTCGAAGTGACACTTACATATTTCGCAATTGAATAATTATGACCTATATTGTGTCAATTTCGTTATTCATCAAAATTCGAAGTGTAAATAGTTATTTAAAAATAATAAACCAATTCAAAAAATACGATATAAATACAAAACAGGCTTTATAGATTGCATAGAATAGAATAAAATAAAATGGATTAAGGAATAGAATAGAATAGGAATAGAAATTTTTAAGACCATTTATAGTTTACATGGAATGGAATAAAATGTCACTTTTAGAATAAATTGAATATTCATTCTTGTGCACTAATTTCACTGTTTGTGAAGTAAATATATGTCATTTTGACAATTGTGTGATTTGTGACAGAATGATTAATAAATATTTATTATTTATATCTACGAGATGAAATGAAAAGTACAGATAGCGATCAGTTTTTTAAGTACACCCGTATGAATGTATCCTTATTTACGAAATTACTACAAAAAATTACATCGGAATCACAAAAATAGCATCGGAGTAACCCAAATGGAATAGGAACAGGAATGGAATAGAACAGGAAATAAAATATGGTTATTTCGTATTCTATTCTGTGCTATTCTATTCCATTCTATGCAAATATAAATGGTTCCGTGCATATGCACTGGTTTATATTTTTATTCTATGTAATCTATAAAGCCTGCTTAATGAATGAAATATACCACTTTTTATTGTCCACAAGCAATATGTTGCAATAATTGTCGGAAAACTTAAAAACACCGTCTTTGCAATAGCAAAATGCACAATATATATAATCCCAAGAATTAACAAAATTGGCAACACATAACGAAGCACAAATTATTGTCGACCTTAATCACATGAATGATAGAATGACATAAATATTCAAATAATTCAAATATTTGAAAATGACACTCGTTACCGCGATTACAATACAGTTTCTATTTCATTTTTTGCCGTTGGTTAGACGGAGATAGCTTATTCCCCTCTGAAAAACCAACGACAATGAGATAGCGAATAAAAGTCTCATATACCGTGTGTCCCAAGCAAACCTTGACATAGGCGTTTAACATGGGAAAACTGATTTGTGTGAATAAAAGGTGTCCGGCATAAAATTAAGCCATGATATTTAACATGATAATAGTACATTACCTCGTGTACCTTATTTAATATTAATTACAATATCATTGCGTAAATCAGAGAAAATTATAAATATCTGTCAATAAATATTTGTTTCAATATTTTATTATGTAATATCAAAATATTTGCAATTGTCATTATAGGTGAATGGTTAGCGTAGCTGACTGTGAAATGAGAGGACGTTTAAAGGTTGAGGTTCGAATCTCCGTCGAAACAGTTTATTTTATTATTTTTATTTATGAATTAATTACGAATTATATTAAAGATGTTATGTATTATATTAATATTGATGAATTAGTTAAACAATTACAAATAAGTTGATATAATACTAATTTCAATGGAAGTAGTAATTATCAATATGACACAAAAGCATAAGAATTTAAACTATAACACCTACTTTTACAGTAAAAACACAAAACATACACATATTCATTTTATCTCAATCAGTTATTAAAATGGATAAAAATATTTTATAAATAAAAATAATTGGTTTTAAATAATGGCAAAAATTGTTTACAATAATTAAAACATTGATATAATAAAAATGCAATATATTTTCTTTAATCGTAATAAAACATGATTGAGATAAAATGAATATGTGTATGTTTTGTGTTTTTACTGTAAAAGTAGGTGTTATAGTTTAAATTCTTATGCTTTTGTGTCATATTATTAATTACTACTTCCATTGAAATTAATAATATATCATGATATAAATTTATTTAACTAATTCATCCATATTAATATAATACATATCTTTAATATAATTCGTAATTAATTCATAAATAAAAAAATAATAAAAAACTGTCTTGACGGAGATTTGAACCCCAACCTCTAAAAGTCCTCTCATAGCTACGCTAACCATTCTCCTACAATGACAATGGACCTTTTCAATTTAACGGCTATCTCTTTCTATCGTTGCAAATAGTAAGAAAATGGGCTGTCAAACGAAACGTCAAAAATATTGCAGTCATTAAAATACCTGTATTCTCAGTGAAAATTTGCATCGTTAGACATTTTAACTTCAATAAAAGCTTTTGTACTATGCGCAGATCCCCATTGCGTATATCTTCTATCTCTTTAAATTGAAAAGGTCCATTGCAAATATTGTGATATTACGTAATAAAATATTGACATAAATATTTATTGACAGATATTTATATTTTTTTCTGATTTACGCAATGATAATAATGGAATTAATATTAAATAAGATACACGAGGTAATGTACTATTATCATGTTAAATAGCATGGCTTAATTTTATGCCGGACACTTTTTATTTACAAAAATCAGTTTTCCCATGTTAAACGCCTATGTCAAGGTTTGCTTGGGACACACATCAGAAATTGATGACGTGGGGATCAACTGGGAGATTTACAGCCGTATTCATAGTGCATCTGTTCAAGTTTAAACCAGGTCTATCTCAAGTCTAACTTGAACCGGCGCAGACAGTTATTCATAGAGGCAGTTTAGCGCTAGTACGGGTCTAAACCTAGACTAAAATTTAGACCTGCTCGCACCCTAGTTTATCGCGAGTCTAACTCAGTTGACAGCAGTAGTAAGACAATATAATTTGTGTGTTTAATGCAAATTATTACTTAATATATGGTAAGTAATATAAATATTTTCAAAATTCATATTAGGTAATGTTTTAATATTACTGTCATATTACACATATTAATGATATTATATTATTTCATTTTTTGGAAGTTCATAATAGATTAATGGTTTTGATCATGTTAATGATATAGAAGATATTAGGAACATAGTGGAACATCATTAAAGAAACCAGAGTGTTTATCATACCTATCCATTTAGAAATTAAATTATATCGAATAGAAAAATTTATATGTTAGTTTTCCAGGAAATATTCAGTTGTTCATTTTATAGAAACTAAAAAGCGATTTAAATTTGCAGATGTAAGAAAGAAAATCTGCAGAATTTCAATGATAGAATAAAACTATTATTAGAAAATGAAACTAACAATAAAGGTGACCAGTTTCAGTTAGTGTGAAAGTTTTGAGCACTGTACGGTGTAAGATGTCTTTGTAAAGGGAATTATTAAAGTAAATCTGATAATAAATAGTTTAGAAATAAAATATGATATGTAACAACTATTTCCTTGCAAATCCTGATATACTAAAATCATCAATGTGTGTTACCACAATCAAGAAACAACTTATGGATAATAATTAATTGTATGTATTTCGTAGTTAAAAACTAATAAAAAGTTCCCAATGAAGTGTTAGTTATAAGAAATCAGTGCAGTCAACATCAACTATGATCAAAAGATTCAAAATTGTATTCACTACGCATGAGCAGAACAATGTATGATCATAGCCGACAAGATAGAATGGTCTAAGATCGATTTAGTTAGATCAGGTTTAAACCAGGTCTAAATATGACTATGAATAACCCGTTTAGACTTGGTTTAAACCAGGACTACGTAGACCTGGTTTAAACTAGTTTATCTGCTTTACTATGAATACGGCTGTTAGAGTGTAGGTACATTTAACCACTCTCGAACTTATTTGTCAGCCTTCGCTATCACTCGGGTGTAAAATCGTCCTTGGGTAGTAAATGGTATCTACATCTCTTGTAGCATCAATAACTATGTATTATTTCAGGCAGGTGGTGTCGTATGTCAGGTGGCATGCCAGTAAAATCTGCAAGTCAATTCCCTTACCTGGTATCATTACAAAAAACGAAAACTGGAGCACATTTTTGCGGTGGAACCATTCTGACAAACCAAATCATCATCACGGCAGCACACTGTATCGAGTAGTAAGTTCCATGGGGCAAAATATTCGGTAAAATGACGCCCATATAATAATTATTTATATATAGAGCGCCGAAATAAAAATTACGCCTATGGAATGAAGAGGGCGTTTATTCGTAAATAAGCAAATAGCTGTCTACGAACACGGGTGTATAGGCGCAGAAGTTTGCTGCAGATGTTTTGATGATTTAAAATATATATATATATATATATATATATATATATATATATATATATATATATATATATATATATATATATATATATATATATATATATACAGGCCCGGATTACCCATAAGGCCAACCTAGGCCATGACTGAGGGGGCAAACATCGAGTAGTGGATAAATGAATAAACGTAAAGAGAGAAGTGCCTGCAGTTATAACCATGCTAAATCTCAAGAGCTGTTGCGCAGAAAGCAAAAACTCTATCTTACTCTTTCTCTCTCCCCTATTGTCTGACCTTTCTCTAGCTGTCTCTCTTCTTGATCTGCGCATTTTATAGCTCATGATATTTGGCAACACCTCTACTAGACGATGTAAACAGTCGCACATTTGCTTTAATTATACAAATTCAGTATAGTAGAGTGATTGGTAAATCCTGTTGAGCTAAGACAGTTATCGAAGATTTTAAATAGTTCTTATATTTATATACCTGGTGTCTATTTATGAATCTTAGCAAATACAATGGTAAAATTTTCATGCCTGTAATTCTGTAAAACTGTTCAGAATTAAAAACTGCATCTAATAAGTCCAAAATTATTGTTTACAAGCGTTTCATTGGAGAGATAGAGAAGCAAAATAAAAGTGGTAATCTTTAGCTAGTTATAAAAAGATAGTAAATGTAGGTTTGATGACTGATAATAGTAGGTATATTGAAAACAAATTTCATAAGGCAATCTGTTAACCCACGAGTCCAACATTGAAAAACGAGCTGCTTCGCGGTGAGTTTTAATAAGGACAAGTACGATCACAGTTCTTATGAAACATGTTTTTATATAATTTTTTCTATTGGGGTAATTTTGTAATTCTATTAGATTTTTAATAAATGCGACTTGTAAAATCAGTTACGTTGGTAGCACTTCCCTCTAACAAATTAAACTTCAGGGATGAAAATTCTTTGTTGACTGTCAGCAATTTGATGTTGATATGTCATTTTTGTATCAGTTTTAAAAGCAGTAAGTCGTACAACCTCTAGAAAAAGAAAAGCTCCAAAAAACAGTACGTTTATAGATCTTCTTAACATGTTTTCAGTGCGTTTATAGACTCATAAAGGCATCGATATAGAACAAGAATTTAATTAAATCAAGCATTATTAAAACTCGGTATATATAGAGAGGGGTGACGGGGGGGGGGTGCAGTCATGCATTTTGGCCTAGGGCGTAAAGAAATGTTAATCCGGTCCTGCATATATATATATATATATATATATATATATATATATATATATATATATATATATATATATATATATATACAAGGTGTTGACGGTCATGTGTGAACACAGGGATTTAATACGGAATTTTAGTTTTGCGCAAATTTCTGCTCTCCTATTTATTTTGTGGCAAAATCTGTAGAGTGCAAAGTAGTTCAGAATGAAAAGTTGCATTTTTATCATGCTTATAGTTTTTTCACAATTTTAAAAATCTGGTGTGGCCAACACAATACCTCCCGCCATTTACAGCCCGAGTCACAAAATGTTTAATTTAATCCTTATTTTTGGATTAGGGTATTTTACTCAAATTTTGACAGTTTATTTTTTAAAATATAGTCTAATTTAATCCAAGTAACTACCTTCTTTTTCAACCCCTCAACAGGATTAAATCCTAATTACAGAGTGGGTTCACATTCACACACATTTATGCCTTAGTAGGATTCGAACCCAGAGCCCCGAGGGGACTCATGACATGAGGCGTTGCTCTAACCATTTAGCCACCGGAGCTATAATAAAATGAAGATTAAATGTTAAATACCAGAATAGAATAGAATTCACTAATCTAAAAATGAGGATTAGCTTAAACATTTTTGTGAATCGTTAATTGTTATTAATCTAAATACATACCTACACATTTACTTATGCTGGAAACTGTAGTGAATTCCTTTTCTATTGTTCTATTTACTTTTTACTTCCTTGCACAAAGTAAAGGAAGTATTGTATTCGCGAAAAATTTCGATTTTCAGATTTCAATGGAAATATCCATTTTGACCATCCCTGAATCCATTCTGACTAATTTCGTCGTGACGTAGAAAATTGAAATTTTGTATTTAGGATTTCTATAACATCTAGTTGTGCACCTCCCTTTTTGGTCATTACATAATTTCCAGAAATGGTACTTTATTTGAAGCCTATAATAGATTTTAATGAAAAACTGTATTAAAATATAATCCAAAACTTTTCAAATTTAGTATATAAGACTTTTATATCAATTGGAATAACATAGCAGATTTTGGTTAAAACAGGCTAACCGGAAGTGATATATTGCCTGAAGTTAACAGTTTTTCTTCAATAAAATGGTTTCATTTTGATTTTAGAAATAAATGCTTCAAATAAGATTTTTAGAGAATTAAATTCTGCGTCTAGCACATCAAGTATTATTAAATTATTATTAGCTCTTTGTATAAGCGAGATATGTAAATTTATAACTTATATACTTGTTGGTTTTTGTAATGAAGCTTGCTATGGATTAGGACAAAAATAACAAAAAAATAAAAAATAGATGTTAATGTCAAATTACGTCAAATACGTGCAATTTTATAATTGAGTCTATATTTCATATTAGTCTTGCGTACAAGGAAGTCGTGTGGTGTCCACATCAGATTTTTTCTTTTTAAAACGTTACTAATATTATTTTGGAATGATTAGTTCTTTGATAGTGGCATTTATTTGTCAGTTATATACATTTCTATAACTGTGTTTTGTTTGTTTAAAGCGTAGGCTCTAAAATTTAAATTATAGATAATTTTATAAATTTATCCATAAAATGTATAGAAAAAGTATTAATGCAAATCTATAGAAAATTTAATAATCTTTAATTTTTATAATAGCATTAATCTCGAAAAAATAACCTTTAAAGGTAATAACGATAATAATGATAATAACGACAATCAGGATAATCAGGATATTCAAGACAATAATGATAACAATAATAACAATGATAACAATGATAATGATAACAATGATAACAATGATAAATAAATAAATATAACATCACGGCTTATTATCCATTGCTGGGTGAGCCAATCTGCTTTGTACACAGATATCGGCGAGGGGTTGATCACTTGGGAATTAGTTGTACACTTGAGTAGGAATTGGCAAGAATTAGCTAGGAATTAGAGGAATTTACATGGAATTAAAGGAATTAACACAAAATTATAGGAATTCTCTAGGAATTGAAGGAATTCACTAGGAATTGAAGGAATTATCCAGGAAATAACTAGAATGTTAGGGAATTCACTAAAATTTTAACAATTACCTTGGTTTATAATCTAAATATATGTTCTATATATCAATATATTTTTCACGTTTGTTAATCCATCTCAGTTCTAATTTTAAAAAATATCATAAGGATTTCAATTAATTTGTAAATTCTTATGAACTTATATGAAAATAACTTTAAAATTTAATAATAAACTATAATAATAACAAATTAAAAATAATAAATATTTATTTATTTAAAAAAAAAATTCAAAACTATTCAATTATATTTTACGAAATTTGGTACCTAGGGGTTTTGCGACATACTCGTTTCAACTAAATTATTTTCAAAACAATTATTATTCCGGTTTAACCGGAAATGTTCCTAACTTTCTTATTTAAATAGTATGCCAAATTTTTTATTTTGTCCTTGAATTCAGCAGAAAATTCTACATATGAAACAATAGAAACATTTTACCATAATCAACCACTTCCGGCTTAACACAACTTTTTTTGTTTTTCCTTAAAAACGGTCACTTCTTTATCATCACTCTATCTCAAAAATGGAATCGAATATCTATAATCTGTAAAAACAGTTTTATAAAGAAAGCTTTTGTTTACATTGACATAAATTAGTGATCGACAATTTTTGAAAAAAATTATTTCTATGTTAAGCTTTTTAAACATAACACCCCATTTTTACCTCTCGCTAAGAGAGGTATTGTATTCATGCTAAAAATCGCATATCCAGATTTTAATGAATAAGCACGTTTTAAGGTCCCTAGAATCCGATTATAACATTTTTACGATGATGTCCGTGTGTGTGTGTGTGTGTGTGTGTGTGTGTGTGTGTGTGTGTGTGTGTGTGTGTGTGTGTGTGTATGTGTGTGTGTGGATGTGTGTGTGTGTGTGTGTGTGTGTGTGTGTGTGTGTGTGTGTGTGTGTGTGTGTGTGTGTGTGTGTGTGTGTGTGTGTGTGGATGTTGGATTCACTATATCTCAAATACTATAAGACTTAAGACATTTTTAACTACGGATTCCTCAATCTAACAATAATGGGAAGAGTCCAGTCAGTTTTGGTAACAATTGGACAACCGGAAGTAGTAGTTACAAGAAAAGAATTATCTAAATATTATTTATCGAAAATTTATGTAAATACTTATATTAAAGAACGTTAAATTCTTTATTCGATAAATAAAAATTCATTATTATATCTTCTATAGATTTAGAGATAAAGGCGTATAAAATAATTTGATGTAAAAAATCTCAGATCAAACTACTACAAGGCAAGAAATTCAAATGTTTGTAATTGACACATAAATGTCACTGTCAAAAATATTTGTATGCCTCTGTAAAAAATATTTGTACATTATTATGAAGATTATGAAAATAAAAAAAGGCAACAACGCAAAAGAATATACGTAAAAAAGAATATAAAAGGAATTTTCGAAAAAATGACGAATATAAAGAAAAAGAAAAGGAAAGTAGAAAAAGAAAATTTCAGGATATTGAATATAAAGAAAATGTATGTATTGTACATAATTTATATTAAAATAATTATTTTGTAGTGAGACATGAATATATGTATTTGTATTTAAAAATATTTTTCGTTTTATGCGTACAACCAGGTAAAATATCTGGCGAGAGGTTATGTGTTGGCCACATCAGATTTTTTATTATTTAAATGAAGTTAAAAATTGGACTAGTTTGAGTAGCATGTTCAAAATTGAAAATTAATATATTTATAATAAAATGGAAAATAAGTAAACTATATTTAACACATTCTTTGGCATGTTTATTTCTGTCCAGTTTTCTGTTGCCATGTTTATTTTGTATTGGTATTATCTTTGGTTTTTCAATTAATGTTATCCTTACTTTTAGCTTTTACTTTGACTTCCATTATGTGTCAGATATGTATCTATAAATCTAATATAATTTTAATTTTTACTATAACATTAAACAAGAGGTGTTTTCAAAAGTATATTTTAACACTAAGATCGTATTAACGCAAAAATGGATGAGATACCACATAATTTTGAAATTACTAAGAATAAAAGTCACAAAGTACGTATATAATCCAGGTATTGATTATCAGAAATTATAGGAATTGGATAGGAATTATCTGAGAATTAGCGGAATTACCTAGGAATTAGAGGAATTACCTAGGAATTAGAGGAATTACCTGGGAATTAGTGGAATTACTTGGGAATTAGTGGAATTACCAAGGAATTAGTGGAATTAGCTAGGAATTAGAAGAATTAGTGGAATTAAAATTGAATTGTACGCTTTCCTCTTAAGTGACCAACCCCTCGGATATCGGTAATGATGAAATATTTGTACCGTGAGGGCGCTTACCAGGCGTCACCTCACGGGCACTCATTGCTGGCGTGGAGAGTGCACCACAGGGGTCAATTTTGTGCCATTTAAAAATGGAAATATTTGGCGTCAGTCGGGATCGAACCCGGTTCCCCAGATTCGCGACCTGACACTCAGGCACGCGGCCACGAGACCCCATAACAATGATAACAATGATAACAATCATAACAATGATAATAATGGTAACAATAATAACAATGATAATGATAGTTTTTTTGTATTTTTTAGTAAAAAACCTGAGGAAATCAGAATAGCAGCCGGTGGCATTGAGAAAAATGTCGGACAGCAATACTATGACATTGTTAATATGGCTCGCCACCGCAATCACATTAGGAAATGTTTTAGAAAATATGACTTTGGTTTATTGAAAACCAGTCAACGTATACAGTTTTCGAAAAATGTTCAACCTATTAGTATTGCTACGCAACCCGTTCCGGGCGGTTCTAAAGTTCAGACAGCAGGCTGGGGGATATTACATGGATCTACTCCGGAACACAAACTGCGGCCTACTATATTGCAGTGGGTTGAGCTGACTACTATGAATAGAGATAAGTGTAGTGTTATGTTCAACATGGCACTTCAGCCGTACCATATCTGCACTGCACCAGGTAAAGGGCCATGTAAGGGAGATTCCGGAGGACCACTCATTTACAACGGGAAACTACTTGGAGTTATATCACATGGAAGACCAAGTAAAGGAACAGTCTGTAACAAAGTAAATCCCGACGTCTACGTCAGAGTAGCTTCCTTTTTAGATTGGATAGAAGAAGCTACTGAAACTTTATAATTAATTTAAATACATACAAATATACGAGTGGGCAAAGAAACAAGATTTATTTTCTGGCGGATAGTAGGGCGCAAGTTCTAACTTCTCCCGCTATGCTAAACACCCTTTTGGATGTTTCCCAAGCGTCATCCTTGGGAATACATCTGAGCGACTAGTGTGATTTTTCTGTTTGCCGTGGTCGGCTATTTTACATTGGCAGGCATTAATAATAATAATAATAATTTCTTTGCCACAAAAAAATACAATACATATACTCGTAAATGGCACGTCAATACAAGGACATATTAAAATCAAAAATCATACATACAATTATATTAAAACTCAAGACAATAAATTTAAAAGTACATAAATAATTACAATCTAGTACGAGCACAATGAAATATACAAGAATAAATTAGTAGAATAAGTTTAAAATGAAGTTAAAAATTAAAGATTAAAAGTCCGGACAGTTAAAATATTCTTCCAACGTATAAAATCCAATCTTTATGAGTGCTTTTTTTAAGTTTTGTTTAAAAATATTAAGATTATTTTCCTTTTTAAATTTTATCGGCAGATGATTAAATATACGAATTGGCATGATGATACGTTATTATGGAACATTTGCGTTCGATGACGGAGTATATAAATATTAAAATTGGTTCTACTTGGGTAATAACCTGTAACTTGTTTACATGTAAGAAACATACAGGGGTTTTTCTTGATAAACAACGCGCACTGGTATATGTAAATACAGGGCAGTGTTAACAAGTTCAATGAAAAAAATAAATCTTTACATGCCTGTATAGAATTGCAACCTAACATAGCCCTAATGATTCTTTTTTGGGCTATAAAAACTTCTTTAGCATATGAGGAATTACCGAATTACCTCAACATATCATATAATGCAGTAAGTAGAGAGTATACTTGTCCATAATAGTACATTTTTAATATTTCAACACTACCCTTCTCCCGCAACTGCCGAATAACGTAACAGACAGTATTTATTGATTTGTTTCCTGTTACGGGGAGCAAACTTTGAGCCAAGCAAGGGTTTACGAGTGGTTTTCTCGTGTTAAAAGCAGTGGCGACTTGAAGCTAAAAATACCAGTTGTGTACTTTTATATATATATATATATATATATATATATATATATATATATATATATATATATATATATATATATATATATATATATATATATATTTTGCTGTAGTTACAGAGTTACCTATACATACCCATTATTTTTTTTGCTAAAAGTGTCAAATAAAGGTTACAGATAAAAAAATTATACCTAAATCACATCAAATTTTATTTTTGCACGTTTTGTAACCTGTAAAACCGAATTTGAAATTTTATAAATATAGCTCATTATATAGGAATTGAAACAAAATAACAAAAAAAAGCATATCGTTTGAACTCTCTGAAATTTGATTTTATAGGTTACAAAATATGAAAATAATAACAATACTTATTAGGTGCTGAATATGTAACATATTATTTGAAAACAGAATTTCTGACAGTTCAAACAATATGCATTTGTTTGTAATTTTGTTTAAATTTCATAGCTATCCCTACAAATAATGAGCAATATTAATAAAATTTCAAATTCGATTTCACTTTGACTGATACATAAAATTTATTTCCTGTTGTTGACACTGTTGACAGTGACATTTGACAATTTAAATTCGAATACATTTACAATTATTCATTCAAATAGTTGTTGTTTTGCTTACCCACATCCTTTTATTTCTTACATTACCCACAGAACAATAATCTAAAATATTTCAATCACTCCACATAATATTAGCTGTCATACTCCTGCTCTGACATAACCTATATGTATTTATTGTAAAAATGACATGTCAAATAGTATTTCCGCCTTTATCTGGTGTTGTATAAACAGAAATAAAAAGATCCCCAGAATTGTATTGCCAACTGAATCAGTTATTTTTGATCACTCTGGGGTATTGAGAGGGGCGGCAAACATATGGACCGCCCCGGGCATCAAAAGTTCTCTACGCCACTGGTTAAAAGTGATCGGATACCAATAGAAGATGAACCTCGAGCAGTGCTAGGAAAAAATATCACTCTAACATTTTGGCACTGTATACAGACTACCAAAATGCTTGAGTGACGCCATTTTTATACCATGCGATCGCTAGGCGATACGACATAGACCCAGCTCAGACAGTCAAAGTTGTTGTTCGTTATACCAGTCTCTAGTTATTCTGGCCTAATGGCATGAAGCTAGATTAGGCCAAAACATTATAACATCATTGGCGTGATGTGTATTTAAAAATTAAAGCAATTTAGAGAAGCATCTTTCAATATAAAGTTGTTCAGTTAAGGCTTCTCCTCGAACACGATCAACGTACGGCTGCGAGATATACCTGGCTTCAGAAATGACACACCATTCTAAAATTTTATCCTCAAATTTAGATTTATCTTTGAACTTAACATTGTCTGGTATGTTTTCCAAGTCATTAGTATAAAACCATCGTTTCCTTTCATCTCTGAATGGGGCAGAGTAAAATATTTCTTGTCATCCATTACAATAAGTTTATTAAGAATATGAATGCGTCTTAACGCACGATAACATCTAGGGATTCTTTCTAATTCGGCCACGGTATATTTTAGTGCCTTTCTTCTTTTTGAAACACCACGTCATTTCGAGAAAGTCTTCTAAAAACAGTGGTCTTCGAAACATTGAATCTTCTGGCTACAGAATTCGTTGTGACACTTCAACTTTGCCTTTAACGGCTGCAATTAATCTTTGTTCTCTCATGTGGCTCAAAATTTTTGGTCGATCACTTTTGGGAAAATTAACACAGGGTATACCTTCTTCACAATCTTTTATTGTCCCATAAATTATTGCCACAAAGATATTGTGCTCGCAATAAACTGCAACAATATCACACTTAGGCATTCACTCAACAAGATTGTAAATTCCCGTGGTAAATTCCTTTACGAATATCTAGCTTATATGACATTTTACTGCATCAAATCGAAAAAACTAAACTGTCAAAATGAAAACAATATAGTATGTTCCGTAATGCAACCGGTTCGACCAGATTTACGGTTTTGTGTTCCGTAAGTCCTGAAATTATTTACCGGTTTCTAATTGGAACGCGGTTCCTGAAAAAAGTTGGTACAGAGTCGGACCACGGCAACCACGAAATAATCCTGGTTCATAACAAAATCAAACGATATCCGTCAGTGTCAAATTTCTAAACCGCATTTTTAGTGGTATTACTAATAATTATTATAGATGTAAGTATGAAAACATTATTTATATTTGATATATTGTAGATTGTGTTATTTTTATTGGCATTATTCAACGTTATCATTCATTTAGTTAATTTGTATTTTTGTTAGGTTGTGTCAATTTTAAATGTCATATGAATTAATGTCAATCTGTTCCGAAATAGATGAAAATATTCAGGAACCATGGTGTACCAGCAATCAAGATACAGGTTTTCTGGTTGACTTACGGAACATAGTATTAATTGTGATATTTGGTTCCAGCGACAATTTGATTAAACGTTATTTGATATAAATACAAAGCATCTAAAAAAATTCTCAAAACTTCAGGACCATACGTTATCTGATCGTTATAGATTGTAGAACACAATTAATGAATTTGGAAGAATTCACTGACATATCTTTGAGTTTTTGCCAACGGGTTTTTACTAAAAATTTGAAGTAGAAAACTATCACAACGGAGTTCGTTCCATGTTTGCTTTCCAACGACGAAATATAACTAGACAAAACTTCATTTGGTTTGTTTTGATTTCGGCTGGTCAGGCAGAGAAACTAGAGATAGAGATATGTCTAGTCCGAGTATTACTCACTAGAGGTCACCACTGAGGAGGTACGTGAAGTAAGCGGACTCATAGAAGCACAAACAATATTTTATAACACATTCGTTTATGCTTCGTTTGTGGTAGTTTGTGCTTTATAAACAAAATTAGCGGGCCTTACCGTTTCCAAAATATAACTATATCAATGTTCCCCGCTAACTTCACGCTTCATGGAAAGCACAAACGTTGGAACTATGTGCAATCGATTGTGCTTCGTTTGTGCTCGTTTGTGCTTTATAAACAGAATTAGCGGGCCTTACCGTTTCCAAAATATAACTATATCAATGTGCCCCGCTAGCTTCACGCTTCATGGGAAGCACAAACGTTGGAACTATGTGCAATCGATTGTGCTTCGTGTGTGCACGTTTGTGCTTTATAAACAAAATTAGCGGGCCTTACCGTTTCCAAAATATAACTATTTTAATATACCCCGCTAACTTCACGCTTCATGGAAAGCACAAACGTTGCAACTAAATGCAATTGATTGTACTCCGTTTGTGCTCGTTTGTGCTTTATAAACAAAATTAGCGGGCCTTACAGTTTCCAAAATATAACTATTTCAATGTGCCCCGCTAACTTCACGCTTCATGGAAAGCACAAACGTTGGAACTATGTGCAATAGATTGTGCTTCGCTGGTGGTCGTTTGTGCTTTATAAACAAAATTAGCGGGCCTTACCATTTCCAAAATATAACTATATCAACGAACTCCGCTAACTTCACGCTTCATGGAAAGCAGAAACGTTGGAATTAATTGAAATGGTTTGTGCTTCATAAAAAAATTAATGATCCTGCCATTGCCGTAATAATATAAATATTTCAGGGTACCCCGCTAACTTCAGGGACGCACATACATAATTCAATTGAATTAATTATATTATTATACAAATTATAAATTCGAAAGTGCATAAAAAGTGACCGAAAGAGGTACAAACCAAAATCCAATATTATTTCATAATTGCAAAATAAAAATTTTCGCCTATATTTACTAACACGTATTTTATCCGGGCAAAAAATATATTGCTAAAATAGCCTCCTAATTTTTGTCTAAATTTGCTACTAGATAATGATGAAAAACTAATTTTGATCGATTTTACTTTTTCTAATAATTCTAAACTGGCAAAATCGAGAAATATATTTCAAATTGTCTCACTTGAAATAATTGTTTAATTTATTAAATTACAATTATAAATAATACAATTCTGAGGGACGCCCGGTATATTATAATAATCGGAAAAAATAAATAATAAATATATTTTATAAAAGTATATTTATTTCAAATATGTTGATGATTATTGTATTTTTATAGAAAATTTGATCTACTTTAATTCTATATATAAAGTATTTGTCGCTACGACCTATAGGCGGTGTGCACAAAAGTAGTCAGCGCCCACAGCGGACAAAAATGACAAAATGGGTACTCATTGAAACATAGCAAGGTTATGTTTTATGTCAGAATAATTTTGCAATTTATACTTTATAAAATATTTGTAATAAACGCGAATGATAGGATGTCAAATATTATGTGATGCAATGGGGGATGTAATAATTCTTACTTCTTACAAAATTACCGTTTGCAGTATCAAATTTTATAAATTTCCTAGAAGATTATATGAGGAATAGATACTTAAGAAAATAACTTTTCAACATTTAGGTATACATATTTTCTCATTGTAAAAGATACTTATTGTATGAATAAAATTCCAAGTATGGTCGTCTGATTACAATAATGAATTATATAAAAATGTGTTTCTTAAGTTAATATTTGAACAAGATATAATACAAGAAGCAGAAAATTGTCTTAAAATTGTTTAATACTTGCAGTTGTATGAAAAAGAAGTCTATTTTTGACATAATTCGTCTATTTATTATAGATTTTGTATCTAGTATTAATGTTAAAGATAGAAATTCACATGGTTCGTATTTTTCGTGTATTTTCTTTTCCGAGCTTGTGCAACTGATTCCACTTAGAGCCTGGTATATTGTATATTTTCAATGAAGAATCTTCTTCATTTATTGCGAATATAAAAGAAAGACGCTAACATCATCCACTGATATCGTGATATGTAGAAACATTCTTCTTTCCAGTCATTCAAGTTTTCCAACTTTTTAATCTCAATTTCCATGTATTGTTCATCTTGTAACATTTAACTAAAATTATATAAATTTAAATATGATAGAATGGTTTACAGAAATTACACATAATACTTATGAGAAAAATTATATTTTCTGCCACAGTATCTTCACTGGTATTTTGACTTTTTTGAACATATATAGCATTTTAAATATTTTCTTTATTCATTACCTTCCGTCACCTTTAGGTAAGGAAGGTATTGTCTTTGGTCAAAAAATTCGGTGGTGAGTTTTTGATGAATAAGCACGTTTTAGGGTTCCTAGAATACGATTTTACTATTTTTACGATGATGCCTGTATGTATGTGTGTGTGTATGTGTGTGTGCGTGTGTGTGTGTGTGTGTGTGTGTGTGTGTGTGTGTGTGTGTGTGTGTGTGTGTGTGTGTGTGTGTGTGTGTGTGTGTGTGTGTGTGTGTGTGTGTGTGTGTGTGTGTGTGTGTGTGTGTCTGTGTGTGACAAAATTTTCTAATGCGATAACTCTAATACCACAATTCCAAAAATTATAATTCTTTCGTATTCCTCTTCGTTACATCCATGTCAAGAGCTGATTAGATTTTGGTTATAATTGGTCAACCGGAAGTACCCTCATTTGAAGATTTTAACAGTTTTTCTTGAAAAAACGATGTTAAATATCATTTTTTCACATTTAATGTTATTATAAATATTAAAGAATTATTTATTCTCTATACGATTTGAATGCATTTTATACTTCATATTAAATGGACATAGAGATAAAAAATTATAAAGAAATTAAATACCGTATATATTAGTCAGCTTTGCTATAACTCTGGAAACAGCTGCTACATTAAGAAAATTCTGATTGAAAGGTGTCAGTGTCAAGTGCAGTTGACAGTATGTTTATGTTATAATTTTACTGGAAATATAGGACCTTTTGTTAGAAACTTTCTGTATGGAATTTGTATAAAATACATACAACCGCCTTAAGGTAATGTACAAGAAATATAATCTTTTGCAAGGAACTTTCTGTACGACATTTATACAAAATACATAGAACTGACGGAAGGTAATGTGCTGGCCACATCAGATTTTTTCAATATAATATGATGTATAATATTCATATACAATAGCAACAACTCAAAATAAATTTGTAAATTGTATCACTTTCTCGAAATATCAAAATTGATTCGGTAATCAAAAATGCCAATGTAGCCGTTAGAGGCGCTGACGCTCAAAATGTGCACATCGCCTATAGTTTCGGAGATTTTTGTAAAATTTTTGAAAAGAACACCTTTGAACGGGTATAACCATGTAAATGTAACTTTTTGAATCTAGTAGGTATATTTTGTCTGCATTCCTCTATAGAAAGCCATACAATAAGTAATTTAATTTTTTCGACAATATTTAACTGAACTCCTGGAATATTTTTTAACAAAATGGATGAGATATATTAAAAAATAATGATATGACCCTAAATGTAATGCCAATAAGTTTTAGTTTCATGAAAATATTTGATTGTCAGAAGTGTTCACTTCAATGGATGTCTTTGTTAATTAGGGAAGGCACAGCATTTATTTACAAATTTGTTTAATTTAACCTGAACACTCTATATAACCGAACGGGCAAGGCCCGCTAATTTTGTTTATAAAGCACAAACGAGCACAAACGAAGCACAATCGATTGCACATAGTTCCAACGTTTGTGCTTTCCATGAAGCGTGAAGTTAGCGGGGAACATTGATATAGTTATATTTTGGAAACGGTAAGGTCCGCTAATTTTGTTTATAAAGCACAAACTAGCACAAACGAAGCACAAACGAATGTGTTATAAAATATTGTTTGTGCTTCTATGTGTCCGCTAACTTCACGTACCTCCACTGAGGCCACGTAGAGTATCAGTGTCTAGTTTGAACGTTGCTCATTAGAGGCGCAAGTATTCTTAGTTAAAATTTCGTGGTTAACATTTAAGGTTAGCAGTAAATAATTTATAAGGTTTAATATTAAAGAAAAATCCACGTGTCACTCACAAAACCACTACAACTACAAAACAAAGACAAAATACACATGCTTCCACGTGGCTTCTAGTGAACAACGTTCAAACTAAACACTAGACACTACGTGGCCTCTAGTGAGAAATACTCGAACTAGATAAGACATATCTCTATCTCTAGTTTCTCTGTCTGGCCAGCCGAAATCAAAACATTCAGTGAGGAGGGATAGGGAATGTTTTGTCTATTTATATTTGGTCGTTGGAGTCAACCATTTGAGTGTGTGCCAGGATTTAAAAGAACAATCAGAAATCGATCCGGATATTTTGTAAGCTCTCCCAAGCATTGCTGCTGATTTCCCTGCCATTAAAAAATTGCCGACCCCGTTAAAAATCACACTGACGGCTCCGGCATATTCCCAAGGATGCGCTTAAGCAACAGATCCAAAAGAGTAGGGTACCTTTATAACCAGGGTATGGCCATGGGCCAAGATCGCCGCCATTGTCGGTAATTGATTTTCCTATTTATTTGTAATAAATGTGATATTATATTATAAAATAATATTAAATTATCACACTGTGAATTTATAAAGGTAAGAAAAATTAATTTATTTAAGAGATACACAATTATTATTAAGATATACATTTAGAGGTTATGTAGAATATATGACATGGGTTGTTATTATCACATCTAATTTAATATCTGTAGTTCTTATTTACATAATAATTGTATATTCTAAACTTACCTTTTAAAAATTTAAATGATTGTGCTTAATATTGGTAATTTTTAGTTGTTTTCAGTGACAGTAATCGTGATGGGTATCTTAACAAACTACACAAGTAAATAAGATAAAATATATTACTTACACTTTAAATACATATTAAAATGATAATTAAATGTGTTTTTCATTAAAATAAAACAAATAGCCACGAAAATACATAATCCTTTGCGCAAGAACAACACATATAACAGATGTCCCGGTAATGGCGGACGAAACGTGAGCCACGCCATGGCCATACCCTGGTTATAAAGGTACCCTACAAAAGAGTGTCTAGGAAAGACACCTAGCGGGAGAAGTCGGAATTATCGCCCTGCCACCCACCAGAAAACAATTCTCGTTATTTTTGGGTATCCCCTCGTATGTCACAAATAACATAACCTGCATGGGAATCTCAAGACCTTAAGTTACGCCAAGACAACAACCAAACTCAAAATTTAAGTTTTAGTTATGGAAGTGTCTAGCGACACGTTAATTGTGTAGGTACCTAATATAAAAGGTACACGTTAAATTAAGGTGTATGGTGTAAATTTTGAACGCAATTATAACGGTGTACGTTAAAAGCCATCGTTACAAGCGATGAAACTTGAAAATGACTAGCTTTATATTTGTTTCTATTGGGTATAATTTTTAGCAATATTGCTAAGACTTAGCAACTTTCTTACAAAATTGATAAAATTGATGAATTTTTGGACAGTTTTTAGTTACAGCAATAAAATATGAATAAATCTTAAATTTTATATTACAAAATTCATTTACGATATTTTTTTACAGAGTTTACTCAAAGTTATGTCTGTGGACTTTCACAGACAGTTTGTAAAGTATATCGAATTAATAATTTTATTTTGTACCTGATGTAAAAAGTCATTTTTTGTTTATAAAGTAAGAATTTAACATCAATAGTAGATAATAGTTATTTATGTACATTTTTCTGTCTACCTTATTAATAATAGATCTAGAAGGGTAGTCTATACAATACAATTACAATAACTATTAAATCGTAGTAGGCTTAGCGTACGAAAAAGGTTTGCGGACGAAAAGTGATGGCTTAGCGTACGAAAAAGGCTTGCGAACGAAAAAGGTTTGCGAACGAAAAAGGTTTACGGACGAAAATTGATAACCTTCAGAAAATTGTCATTTACATCCAAAATTAAGTACGAAAAATTTTACTTTTCGTACTACTACTGGGAAGTTCTTTACAAAAATTTAAAAATTACAGAAAATACTTGTTTGCATATAGTGACCTATGAATTTTTAAGAAAAACAAATACATTACTAAAATCACGGTTTATAAATAGAGGTGTGACAACTCATCAATTTTTGTTGACAGTGATGTCGGCGATCAGTAGGCCGAGATTCTAACCTTATAGGTAGCGCCTCTATGCAATGTGCTCTACCACATATCATTCTAGAACTAACATAACAAATAAAATGACAATGACAATCTAAATGTCACATATTTCATTAAGATATTTCGCTTGTATTTTTAAATGGGGTCGCGTAGCTGTGTGCATTAGGTGATTGCTTGTGTTTCGGAAGGATTTCGATTTCAACCGACACCAAACATTAAATTTGAAAAAGTTTCATATAGGCGGTGTGCACAAAAGTAGTCAGCGCCGACAGCGGACAAAAATGACAACAGTGGTTACTCATTGGAACATAACAAGGTTATGTTTTATGTCAGAATAATTTTAAAATATCTATTTTATAAAATGTTTGCAATGAATGCGAATGATAGGACGTCAAATATTATGTGATGCAATGGAAGATGTAATAATTCTAATAATTACCGATCTTCTACTTACATGAAGAATTCTTTTAGGTTTACATATTTTCTCTTTGTAAAAGATACTTATCGTATGAATAAAATTCAAACAATGGTCGTATAATTGAAGCAATGAATTATATAAAAAAGTGTTTCTTAAGTTAAAATTTGAACAATATATAATAAAAGAAGCAGAAAATTATAGTAAAATTTTATAATACTTGCAGTTGTATCATATAGAAGGTCTATTTTTGACATAATTAGTCTATTTATTATATATTTTGTACATGTAATGTTAATGTTAAAAGTAAAAATTCACAGGGTTCGTATTTTTCGTGTATACTCCTTTCCGAGCTTGTGCAACTGATTCCACTCAGAGCATGGTATATTTTCAATGAAGAATATTCGCCAATTATTGCGAATATAAAAGAAAGATGCTAACATCATCCACTGATATCGTGATATGCAGAAACTTTCTTCTTTCCAATCATCCAAGTTTTCCAACTATTTAATCGCAATTTCCATGTATTCTGCATTTTATAATATTTAACTAATATTATAAATTTTAATATAAAAATAAGTATGATTAAATGGTTTACAGAAATCACATATATTATGAGAAAACTTATATTTTCTATCACAGTACCTTCGCTGGTATTTTGACTTTATTGATTCACATATAACATTTTAAATAATTTCTTTATTCATTTCAATATACTATGACGTATAATATTCATAAACAACAGCAAAAACTCAAAATAAAATTGTAAATTGTATCACTTTCTCGAAATGTCAAAATTTATTAGGTACCCAAAGACGCCAAAGTAGCCGTTAGAGGCGCTGACGCTCAAAATGTGCACATCGCCTATTGCACAAAAGAGTTCCCCATGGCAGCTTTGAGAGCCCGTGAGGTAGCGCTTAGTAAACGTTTTCAACCACAATTATTGCTATATCGTCATTACCGAAACCTGGAAATAAAAGGAGATTGGTATACCCAGAAATGGGTAATAAACCATGATGTTATTTTAATAATTTAAAATACGTTCATCCCCAGATTCTCATTCTTTTACAATATCTTCATTATTAAAATACTTTTGGCAAATATCATTTTTAGTACCAAGGATTTTATTAGCTGGAGAAAGTATAACTTTCCACCAGGCATTCACAATGTTTTCCGAAGAATGGTAAATCGGAATTGTTTCTTTATTGGATGTAATTTGTAATCTACTACCTTCAACGAAACAGTATTTTCGATATTTGTACATTTTATCGAATATTTACATAAAATTAATTAACGTATGTCAATTTAAATTTAAATTGGCACAAGACAGTTGCCTATGTGACGGGAACATTTCTAACCTTACATGCTGAGACGTCTGGCGGATGCCAACTCCGTAAACACGGGTATTTTTGATGCATTGACCCACCTCTTATATACACCGTGCTAAAATGTTCTCTAAATAGAAGCAAATTCTATTTTAACTGACTTCATATATGATGATTTTCGAAATACTCGCAGGATATGTTATTTGAAACAAATTGTGTTCATTTTCAAATGTAACACCTAACAGTTATTAATAATAAAATTTATTGTAAAAAAAATATTTGCTATGTTTTCTGTATATCTCAAAAATCCTTTTTACCTCCCGTCATACCGTAGGTAAGGGAGGTAATGTAATCGTGCCAAAAATTCGATGGTGAGTTTTCAGTAAATAAGTACGAATTAGGGTCCCCACAACACGTTTTTACTATTTTTACGATGATGTGTGTGTGTGTGTGTGTGTGACGATTTTTTCGTCCACGATAACTCTTATAACAAACTTCAAAATATATCTATTTTCCGTATTTAAGCTTCCTGCATTCGTATAACGAGTTGATTAGATTTTGGGTACAATTGGATAAATGGAAGTGATACTTTACTTGAAGCCCATAACAGTTTTTAATGAAAAACTATATTATAATATAATCCAAAACTTTTCAATTTTAGTATTTAAGACTTTTATATCATGTGAAACAAAATATTAGATTTTGGCTAAAATTAATCAACCAGAATTGATACTTTACTTGAAGCTCTGAACAGATTCTCGTGAAAAATATGTTATGATATAGGTACTCCAAAACTTGTCAAATTTAGTATTTACGACTTTTATATGAAGGGGAACAACATTTTGGGTATAATTGATAAACCGGAAGTGATACTTTATTTGAAGCTCTGAACAAATTTTCATGATAAATATATTGATACAATTGAAAACTTTTCAAATTTAGTGTTTAAGACTTTTATATTAATAAGAATGACATGTTATATTTTTTCTAAAATTGATAAATCGGAAGTGATACTTTACTTGAAGTTCTGAACAGATTTTTGTGAAAAATATATTATGATATATTCCAAAACTTGTCAAATTTAGTATTTAAGAATTTTATATAATAGGAAGCACCATATTAGATTTTGGCTAAAATTGATAAACTGGAAGTGATACTTTATTTGAAGCTCTGAACAGATTTTCGTGAAAAATAAATTGATACAATCCAAAACTTTTCAAATTTGGTATTTAAGACTTTTATATTAACGAGAACGAAATATTAGATGTTTTCTAAAATTGATAACCCGGAAGTAGTACTTTACAGGAAGCTATGAACAGATTTTCTTGAAAAAATATATTAAAACATGATCCAAAACTTCTGAAATTTGGCATTTAAAATAATTTAAAACAACATTAGATTTTGACTATACCTTTATGATAAACCGGAAGTGGTACTTAATTTGGAGCTCTTAACAGATTTTCAAGGAAAAACATAATAAAATATAATCCAAAATTTGGTATTACAGACTTTTCTATTTATTGGAACATTTCAAACATGGAATTGACGGGAGGTCATATGTTGGCCACATCAGATTTTTATTATTATTCTTTTAATTATTATTTTTTATGGGGTCTCCTAATCGTTTGCCTGAGTGTGTGGTCACGAACCTGGTAACTCGAGTTCGATCCCAACCGACGCCAAAAATTATTTCGAATTTTCATTGGCATAAATGTGACTTCTGTGGTGCACTCTCCACTACAGAAATGAATACCTGTGAGGTCATGCCTGATAAACGCCGCTACCTTATAAATATCTAATATCCTACATCAACATACCTTCCTTTTCGGATAGGCGCAAAAAAATGAAATTATTTTTTTAATTAAACATGTAATGTTCATACAATACCTCATAAAATCATTTTTCAATTTATTATATCTAATAAGAAAATTAAATAAGTTTTTGTTTAATTAAAGTTTTGCAATTCCATTGTTTTATAAGGATTTAGTTTGGTTTTTGTTCACGTATCTGGCGTGATCACTTCGCTATTTACAATCCATATTTTCAAAATTTTCGTCTTATTTAAATTCAAAAAATCTGATGTAGCCAACACATAACCTCTCGCCAGATATTTTACCTAATTGTACGCATAAAACGAAAAATATTTTTAAATACAAATACATATATTCATGTCTCACTACAAAATAATTCTCACATATATTTGCAAAATCTATGGGATATTTTAAAATAAATTATGTACAATACATACATTTTCTTTATATTCAATATCCTGAAATTTTCTTTTTCTGCTTTCCTTTTCTTTTTCTTTATATTCGTCATTTTTTCGCAAATTCCTTTTATATTCTTTTTTACATATATTCTTTTGCGTTGTTGACTTTTTTTTTATTTTCATAATCTTCATAATAATGTACAAATATTTTTGACAGAGGCATACAAATATTTTTGACAGTGACATTTATGTGACAATTACAAACATTTGAATTTCTTGCCTTGTAGTAGTTTGATCTGAGATTTTTTACATCAAACTATTTTATATGCCTTTCTTTATCTCTAAATCTATAAAAGATATAATGAATTTATATTTATCGAATAAAGAATTTAACGTTCTTTAATATAAGTACGTATTTACATAAATTTTCGATAAATAATATTTAGATGATTTTTTTTCTTGTAACTACTACTTCCGGTTGTCCAATTGTTACCAAAACTGACTGGACTCTTCCCATTATTGCTAGATTGAGGAATCCGTAGTTAAAAATGTCTTAAGTCTTATAGTATTTGATATATAGTGAATCCAACATCCACACACACACACACACACACACACATCCACACACACATCCACACACACATACGGACATCGTAAAAATGTTATAATCGGATTCTAGGGACCTTAAAACGTGCTTATTCATTAAAATCTGGATATACGATTTTTGGCATGAATACAATACCTCTCTTAGCGAGAGGTAAAAATTACAAGAGACAAATAACCATGAAAATGGTTCATTGTGTATTCAATATACTTCTATTTTTACAGACTTCACAATTCTGAACACATCTGAAAACGAGCTGAGTTACAGAGACGTATCATTTACGATCTCGTAACGTTTTGACATTTGCGACTAACTTCATAAATATCTTATACTTGATACGGAGAGCTGTCACAGTGCTGTGTTTTTCACTAAATAAATAAAAATAATGTAGGTAAACTATTATTCACGAAAGATGACTATTCAAGGTCATTTGTGAGCCGTCTGATATAATCTTAGATCATATAACTTAAGTTATGATCTAAGGATATAATATTATTATAAGGATATAATATTACTTGCAGATAACTTCATTGCATTTTGTATGCATAAGCGTACAACCTGAAATATTTATGGACACATATTAACTGACAAAATAAGAATAATTCATTTGAAATTTATGTTTCTTTCTAAATAATGCCTTTCTGAAATATTTATGTTCTTCACTTATGTTTTTGCAAAATACAAAAACATAGACTTAACTTATAAACCAAGGAATAATAATTTGATTTAAACGTCAACGCCACTGGGTAAATATTAGCACAGAGAGCAGTGTAGTAGATAATTAGGTATCTGTAATTCTACGACATATGTTATTATTATTTATAGTTTGTTAGAAAGTAATGCCACTATTTACGTATATCTGTCACACCACATAAATTAAATATACATAGGTCAAATAATCTTTCTCTTTCTAATACAAATTGTTGCTAATCTACTGCTATAAAGTGATGTGTATTCTTTCTTCGAATAAATGACCTTGAATAGTCATCTTTCGTGAATAATAGTGTATACACAAATTATTATTGCATTATTGTTTTTAATGCTCAAATGAATACTAATTATTAGTTAATAAACTATTAATATTACCGAAAAACTGAATGAAATATATCTGTCAATTTTAGAACACGATTATGCGTTAATAAGTAATACCACCAACGTTTCGACGGTAATGCTGCCTCAAAACCAGTCCTGCGCCTCTTTTAGCCCCTTGTAATTCTCTCGTCCGATGACATCTTTTAATATTCAAAACTACCTTCTACTCTTTCTCCCATGAATTTTCCCTTTAATTACAATTTTCTGAAGACAATGAGCCGAATTCAGCACTCTTCACTAGTGTAGTGACCGTCTCTAGTAACTATGGAAATAGCTTGCATCTTTTTCTTATTAATGTATCAATGCATAATCTCTCTTTATTTTATTTTTAGATAAACTTCTTCAGTTAAAGAAGAGTGCTGAAATGGCTGAAATCGACCCAATTTGCAGTTAAATATTAGATATATAAATAGTGCTCTCATTATTCATCTCATTAAATAATTCTAAACGGCGTCTCAGTAGCATGTACGCAATAATTTGCGCCACATAGACAGGGCCGGATACGAGGTCTAAAGCCGGCCCGGGTAAATAGTAGCAGACCGGCCCGAATTAAAAATTAATTTCAATTTGAAAAAAGAATCATTTTAAACTATTGTTTTTGAAGCTGGATTCTAGAATATCTACCACCCTTGAAATTCCATTGTTTTTGTTGCAATGAAGTAACCCAAAATTAAAGCGCGGACGCAGATATTTTTATTATTTTTTTGCAGAAATAAAGTCAGATTTACCTCATCTAAAGGCTCTTGTGATAATTATGACTTCTTCGTATGCAAATTTTAAAAAAATACTTGAACGCAAAGTCACCTAATGCTGAACCCAATTTGGTAAAATTCGGGTGATGCATGCATTTTATAGGTATTTCGCGCCGAAATGATGATTAGTCCGTGTTTGTGAAAAAAGTGACTATATCGCTTGCAAATTAAAAAATACTTTAATGTAATATTAACCCAACGCACAGAACTCAATTTGACGAAACTCAGATGGTTATACATTAATTTTATAGGAATTAAACCCTTCAGAAATAAATCCAAGATGACTATAAATATTGCTTTCCGCGCTATAATTTTTGTGGAATTCATTGTTTTTATTGGTTTTACAAATATATTCCGGGTGTCTACTTTTTTATGGACCATAGGAAAAACAAAGGTAAAATATTTTATACAGCTTTAAATTCTTCCCAATTAATTTTAGAACTAAAGTGTAAATACAAAAAAATGTTAAGAATTAAAAACTGTAGCAAAAGAGTCTAAATTTATTGATATAATAGATTCTTGTTATGAGACAAACATAAAATAAAATATCTATCTTTAAGCAAGACAGAACGTACAATTCAATGGTCGTATTGTTTCACTTTGACGTCTGCGATGGTAAATGTATCCATGATTACTGATAAATAAATTAATGAATTTAATAATTATTAAAACCTTGTGAGAGATGTCATCTGCGAAACTTAAGATATACAACTGTTTAACATTTTGTGCTATTGTTCGTGGCTCACTGTAAATATCTAACGAAACGCATGCTAACAATAATTTTGGACTTGTTAAACGCAGTTTTTAATTTTGATCATTTTTGTATTTACACTTTGTTCTAAAATTAGGGCAAAATTTTAACATTGTATTTTCTATGGTCCACAAAAACAGTAGACACCCGGTATATAACGATCAAAATAAAATTCTTGACTGGTAGGTATTCTAGACTAGCCTTTTTTGCTCAGATTAAGAAAATATTTTTTGTTTTGATTATTTATTTAAAAATTGCAGTAAGGTCGGCCCAATTTAAGGTTCGGCCCACCGGGCATTTGCCCGGTTGCCCGGTGGTCATATCCGGGCCTGCACATAGAGAGTTTTCGGTTTTCAGGCCGTATAGGCGAACAAGACGCGTGCGCTGTTCTCCCGATATAGTCGCGAATAAAAGCAATACGACGAGTTAAATATTATCGTTTATTGCAGGCCTTCTTAAACTATGGGTCGCGACCCCATTTGGGGTCGCGTAGCAAAATTCTGGGGTCGCGAGAGATTTAATCTCAAATATTTGACCGAATTCTGGATCGGAACTAGAACTGAATTTCCCACAATCGCTGATATGGCGTTAAATGTACTTCTGCCATTCAACACCACATATTTATGTGAAGTTACTTTCTCAGCTTTAACACATATTAAATCCCAGTATCGTTCAGCGTTAAAAAATGTTGAAGAGGTCTTACGTCCAGCAGTGTCAAACATTCCACCAAGATTTAATTTGTTATGCAATAAAAAACAGGCACAACCATCTCATTAAATTTTTTACTTTAATTTTAATTTAATACAAACCACTCAACGACTGCGTTCAAATATATTCGAGCGAACAAAGATGATCAGAATCCCTTTTTATATATGTTATTGCAAAAAAGGCAATTTCGATATAAAATAAGGCATATAATTTTTGTAACTAAAATAAATACAATTTTACAATTTTTCATACAATTTTAATTTTAGATTTTTGTGTTTCAAAACGAATTCTAAAACTATATATTTTCATATGTATATGTATATTGTTACTTAATAAATAAATGATCAAAAAATATTAATTTATCTTTCTTTTATATTTATATGGGGTCGCCAAGAAACTCGCGATCATAAATGGGGTCGTGAATGAAAAAAGTTTAAGAATCCCTGGTTTATTGTGATCACGCTCCCGCTACACTGCATTCAAACCAAATACAATATAGGTACCGGATGTCTACTTTTTTTTTCCGGACCATAGGAAATACAATGGTAAATTTTTCATATGACTGTAATTTCTGCCCTATTTATTTTAGAACCGTGCACCGTGCACCGTTACACTTGCTTCTGCGGTCGGTGCTATAAAATATGCAGTACGAGTTAACAATGCACCGAGTGCGATTTCGTTATATACGGAAAACGAAGTGCCGAAAAAGTTCGCACTGAAAATAATTTAAAAATCTGATCTGGCCAGCACATTACTTTCCGTCAATTCCATATATTTTGTACAAATTCCATACAGAAAGTTTCTTGCACAAGATTCCATATTTCAAGTACATTACCTACTGTCACTTCTATGTATTTTATACAAATTTTATATAGTACAAACTTTCGTGTACCTAAGAGATTCTATATTTCCAGTCAAATTATAACACAAATATGTCAGTTGCACTTGACACTGACATTTGTCAATCAGCATTTTATTAATATAGGAGCGGTTTCCAAGGTTATAGCATAGCTAAGCTAATTTCTTTATAAATTTTACCTTCCGTCACCTTTAGGTAAGGAAGATATTGTCTTTGGTCCAAAAATTCGGTGGTGAGTTTATGATGAATAAGCACGTTTTAGGGTCCCTAGAATACGATTTTACTATTTTTCCGATGATGTCTGTATGTGTGTGTGTGTGTGTGTGTGTGTGTGTGTGTGTGTGTGTGTGTGTGTATGTGTGTGTGTATGCGTGTGTGTGACAAAATTTTCTAATGCGATAACTGTAATACTACAATTCCAAAAATTATAATTCTTTCGTATTCCTGTTCATTAGATACATATGACGAGATGATTAGATTTTGGTTATAATTGGTCTACCGGAAGTACCCTCATTTGAAGATTTTAACAGTTTTTCTTGAAAACCCGATGTTAAATATCATTTTCTCACATTTAATGTTATTATAAATATTAAAGAATATTTTATTCTCTATACGATTTGAGTGCATTTTATACTTCATTTTAAATTGATATAGAGTTAAAAAAGCTGCTATATTAAGAAAATTCTGATTGAAAGGTGTCAGTGTCAAGTGCAGTTGACAGTATGTTTGTGTTATAATGTTACTGGAAATATAGGATCTTTTCCTAGAAACTTTCTGTATGGAATTTGTATAAAATACATACAACTGCCTTAAGGTAATGTACAAGAAATAGAATCTTTTGCAAGGAACTTTATATACAAAATACATAAAACTGACGGAAGGTAATGTGCTGCCCACATCAGATTTTTTAACTCTATATCCATTGAATATGAAGTATAAAAGGTAATCAAATCGAATAGTGAATAAAATATTTTTTAATATTTATAGTAGTTACTTTAAATGTGGAAAAATGATATTTAACAGTATTTTTCAAGAAAAACTATTAAAATCTTAAAAGTGCACACTGAATAAATAAGCGGAAAATGCTATGACTTTCTTTTTAGATCACTTTCAATTCGGTTGAAGGTTCATAAAAAAATAGTGAGACCCCTTTATCACTCAAAATGTTTAAACCATTCCTCATTCTGTACATTATAAGTTTAGTAAAAACGTGTTGGGCTACTGAAATATATAAGTATTATATTTCAGTGTGTTGGGCCGATAGCTTTCAATAAACCTTTAGTTACATCTCACTAGAAATAAATTTCAGGAAAATTGCAGATAATTTCCTCGCGTACATTAGACAAAAGGTTATTAAAACTAAATTTGTAAATTCTTATTTTTACTAATTAAAGCTTGATAATTAATGTTTTTCTTTTTTAAAAAAGGTTTGAATATAACGAAACTTTTTTGTGCGTTAACATGCATTCATAACGCACATGTTCGCGCTTGTCGGTTGAAGCTGCACGATGATTGGCTGCCTGCACGTGGCAGTGCTCTATTGTTTTTGTCAGAATTCTTAGCAGCCTGCGACTGACACCCGATACTCACGATGTGTTTTTGTTTTTGTGGAGACAAGTGTATGATATACAGAGTACAATATGGGAAACTTTAAATGTTTTTCTTTTTTGGATCAAAGAAATGAATATACGTAAAAGTAAATAAATACATCTTAGAAGTCGATCTATAAATAAACACAGACATTAATTATAATTATAAACACACATGGTAGTAAGTTGCTGGTTTATCATAGGTTAATTAGGTCTGTAATATATATTTTACATCTGGAACAATTTAAAAAAATATACCTTAGGAAGATGTTGCATTTCAGGAACACTTGTCCCATCTTCGTTCAAAGCTCTTAACGTCTAACCGGTGGTTATCTCAAACATTTGCTTTCATCACCTCCGGTTATCTCTAAAATTTGAATAATGAAATAGTTGTTCTTATACAAGACGATAAAATTCTATTATATCGACGAGCGGAAGTGTTTAATCAGTGATGAAATCGCGAAGTGAATTGAAGATACTGGTGCAAAAAAAGGATAAGTTACATTTTTAAAATTTTGTTCAAGTTCCAAAAAAAAATTAATTTTTTCAATTATTTTTGATGTTTTTATTGC
>OY720459.1:11084934-11097434 GCA_963082715.1 Harpalus rubripes | reverse complement strand
AAGCGACAGAAACTTTATGCTCTGTACGCATGCGCAGTATCGAAACTGAATTTTAAGTGTTTACATGAGTAGTTTTGAAACTAGTTTTCAAGTCCAACCCATGAATTTTAGTTTTGGTTTGAGATAATTCAAAATCGTTTTGACACTGTATACATGGCGTTTTTAGAACTAAAAACGTTTTAAAAACGCTTTCAAAACTGCATGTAAACTCAGTACATATTATGTACTCACGTGTTTTTGAAATAAATTATGCGTATTTAAAAAAAATGCATTCAACTACAGACACCAATATAATAAATATTACATTTAATAGAATATCTGCATCAAAACCTATACAATAAATAATAAATAAATACATCATCACGACTTATTATTACCCATTGCTGGGTATGCTAATCTGCTTTGTACGCAGATATCGGTGATAATGATGACATATCGTGTGGGCACCAGCACCGATTGCTGGCGTGAAGAATGCACCACAGAGGTCACTTTTGTGCCAATTAAAATTTGAAATAATTTGTGGCGTCAGTCGGGATCAAAAATACGAGGGTTGTCTCAAAAGTAAGTTACACTATTTTTTTATATCCGCGCGGTAGGCAGGATACGTCTGGGATTCGCATGGAACTTTCGTCCGAGTGTGGTGGCAGCACTGTAAAATTCCTAAGCGGCCGCCATGACCCATTTGTCAGTTGCGATCAAGCCACTATGGAGCTACCACTTACTTCTACCGCCGATTGCGAAGTACGCAGTGTGATTCGTTTTTTAACGGCAAAAAATAAAAATGCAACTGAAATTCACCGTGAATTGTGCAGTGTGTACGGTGAGAACGTTATGTCGAGGCCAATGGTTTCTCGTTGGCGCCAATCATTTATTGAAGGCAGGACAACAATACACGACGAACAACGAAGCGGCCGCCCATCCACTTCACGGGCCCCGAACATTGTTGAAGATGTCCGAAGAGTCGTCGACACCGATCGTCGCCTTACGCTCGACGAAATTCATTCACAACTCCCGCCTAATGTTGAAATTAGCCGTGCATCGCTTCACAGAATCATTTCTGATGATCTGCATCTGTCCAAAGTGTGTGCAAGGTGGGTTCCACGGCTCCTTTCAGACCACCACAAAGAGCAGAGAGTTGACGCTGCTCTTCAATTTCTGCAGTTTTTTGAGGATGAAGGAGATGGCCTATTCGACCGAATTGTGACCGGGGATGAAACTTGGATCCATCACTGGACGCCTGAAACCAAAAGACAAAGCATGGTGTGGAAAGGGAAGGACGAGCAAACTCCAAAAAAGGCGAAAGTTGTGGAATCAGCTGGGAAGGTTATGGCGACGGTCTCCTGGGATTCGAAGGGGATATTGCTGATCGACTACCTACCACGTGGGACTACGATAACAGCTGAACGCTATTGTGAGGTGTTAAAAAAACTCAGGAGGGCGATCCAGAACAAAAGGAGGGGAAAGTTGACGAAAAAAGTGTTTTTGTTGCACGACAACGCTCGTCCACACTCTGCTCGTCAAACTCAAGACCTGCTTGAAGAGTTTTGATGGGATGTTTTCGGACACCCACCATACTCCCCTGATCTCGCTCCAAGCGACTTTCATCTGTTTCCACAGCTGAAAGAACACCTTGGGGGAAGACGCTTCGCAAACGAAGAAAATCTCAAAGAAGAAGTTCAGACATGGCTAACCAGTTTGGCGGCAGAATGGTATGACGCTGGATTAAAAAAACTTTTACCACGATACCAAAAATGTATTGAAATTCAAGGAGATTACGTAGAAAAATAACTAATATATTTAGTTTTCACAAATATAACCTTTTAAACAAATTCTGGGCGTTATTTTTTTTTTTTTTTTTAATAGTGTAACTTACTTTTGAGACAACCCTCGTAATATTACTAATTAATTTTACTCTAATTTTGACAGCTTATTTCCTAAAATATAGTCTAATCTAATCCAAGTAACTACCTGTTTTTTTAAACCCCTCAACAGTATTAAATCCCAATTACTGAGTGGGTTCACATTCACACACATCCATGCCTTAGTGGGATTCGAACCCAGAGCCTTGAGGGCACTCATGACATGAGGCGTTGCTCTAACCATTTAGCCACCGGAGCTATAATAAAATGAAGATTAAATTTTAAATACCGGGATAGAATAGAAATCACCCGTGGAATTCACTAATCCAAAAATTAGTATTAGCTTAAACATTTTTGAGGATCGTTAATTTTTATTAATCTAAATAAATACCTACATATTTATTTATGCTGGAAACTGTATTGAATTCCTTTTCTATTGTTCTATTTAATTTATTTTTTTTTTGAACGTTACTAATATTATTTTGAAATGATTAGTTCTTTGACAGTGACATTTATCTGTCAGTTACATACATTTGAATAACTGCGTAACCAAGGAGATTTGTTTGTTTAAAGTGTAGGGTCTGGGATTTAAATTACAGATAATTTTATAAATGTATCCATAAAATATGTAGAAAAAGTAATAACGCAAATCTTTAGAAAATTTAATAAAATTTAATTTTTATAATAGGAGGTTGGTTGGCGACACTGATTGAATATAATACTGTAAAATTTGTATAAGACTTAAAAAAGTGTAAAACTAAATTAAACAGAATAAATAAATCATATACACATCATCTCCAATTCAGTTCAGTTCTCATTAAAAGCCGTGAGTTTAAAAAGTTTACTTAAAATTGCACTGTAAGTAAATATTGTAAGTTTAGCTAAATCATAACTACTTAACCTTCAAAATTAATTAAACAAATTGTGTGCGTAATAGTGCATAAACGAACATTAAAATCAGTGTTGCCAAATATATTTTATTTAAAACAAATATGGATCTTGAAAAATCAATTTTAAATGCTATAGATCATTCAAGAAAACTCACACAAATAGATATCGAGCAGTCTAAGCAAGAACTTTTAACTTCTATCAAGGCAACAAATGCTAAAGTAAATAAACTAGAAAAAGAAATTAAGCAAATTAAAGAAGAAAATAAACAATTTGTAATGAAAATGGAAAAACAGGAAAAACAAATCGATTATCTAACTAGACAAATTAAAGCAAAAAATTGTACATGGAATTGAAGCAAGAAAAGAAGAAACGAAATTAATTGTAAAAGAACAAATTTTAAAACTTATTAATGACAAATTGAAGATAAATTTAAATATAGAAGAAATAGATCAAAATATGAGAATTGGCAAAGAAACTGGAAAGAAACCTAGACCAATTCTTTTAACACTAACAACTATAACAAAAAGAAATGAGATACTACAAGCAAAGAAAACACCACTATTTGAGACAAATGTATAAATGAAGACTTAACGAAACTTGAACTAGACAATAAGAAAAGAATGGGCAAACATTTAAAAGAAGCTAAAGAAAAAGGTTTACAAGCATACATTAAATATAACAAATTGATCATCAATGGAAACGCATTCACTCTACAACAATTTGATAATAAAGATAGAGAAGAATTACAGGAAAATATAGAAGAAACGCAAAATGAAGAAATATCAGAAGTAGAAACATTTCAAAACTCTAACACAAGACAGGATCCAACAGACACTCCAATATTTGGTGAAGAAGACATTGGGAAAATATCTGCAAAAAACAATAATGCCTGTTCAAAACCAAGAACAGATACATTGGATAACTATGTATTACGCTCAAGAACTACAAGTAGTAGCACTAAAAATGCAGAAGTATCTAAATACAATTCAAAAAACCGAGATACCCCAAAATCAAAACCAACAAAATAACAAATAAATTATGTAATGATAAAATAATATTTTGGAATGTGGAAGGTATTAATAAAATATATGATTTGGATAAAGAACAACAAGATAAACTAAAAGAACATAATATAATTTGTTTAACAGAAACATGGAAAACATCCAATGACAATTTAAAACCACAATTTTTAAAAGAATACACGATTTATGAGTCATACGCTATCAAAGAGAAAAGCAGGGGAAGAGCAAGTGGTGGACTGGCCATATTTGTTAAAAATTCATATGCAAATATAAAAATTATAGAAAAAAACGAATACTGGATATTTCTTAAAATTAATACTGATTTAGAACACAATCTTTTAGTTGGAAATGTATATATGTCGCCATTAAAAGACGACATTGTTATTAGCGAAATTTTTGAAAATACTCTCAATGACATTCTAAACACAAACAATGGAGTAATTTTTATAATAACATTAATCTCGAAAAAATAACATTTAAAGGTATTTTTCGAAGAAAAACTATTTCGAGTTTCAAGTAAAGTGTCATTTCCGGTTATCTGATTTACACCAAAATCAAATGGGCTCTTTCCATAATAGAAAAAAGTGGAAATACAAGGTTTCAAAATTTTCTGACTAATAATATTTGAGTTAGAGTGGAGGATCCACTCACATACACACACACACACACACACACACACATATATATATATATATATATATATATATATATATATATATATATATATGTCGGAGATTGTAATATCAAAGCATGTCGTAACGATCATTTAATGAATCAAGTATTACATGAATCACTTATAATCTTTTAATTGTATTGTCGTAATCGAAACGTCGAGCATTGTAGGCTATAATGCTTGAATGGAATCAGTGTGTAGCGGTGCCCAGGAGTGAGTGCAGGTCCGCCTCGCTGAGATCATCACGTTCATATTATCGCTGTGGTTCTGAAATAGTGTTGGTCGACATAGAGTTTGCCAGTGATACTACCCCGCGACATATATATAAATATATATATATATATATATATATATATATATATATATATATATATATATATATATACAGACATCATCGTGAAAATGTTATAATTGGATTCTAGGGACCTTAAAACGTGGTCATTTACCAAAATTTCGATATGCGATTTTTAGCACGATCCCAGTACCTCCCTTACAAGGGTAGCGGGAGGTAAAAATATACTTATCTTATTACAAAAATTTGGTAAATTAAATAGTTTTGCTATATTTTTTGTTTAATGTAAAAACGAAAATAATAACACAATAAAAGCTACTCAAATATGCGTAATTATTTTAATTTTGTTTTTCTTACTGACTAGTTAAGTAAATTACATTCCACTTTTTTAAATTTACTTATTGATCTATTTAATTTGATTGAATTCATCACCTTATTTAATTTTATTAGTTTATCACAAATTTTATAATAATATACTGAAGAAAAATGAACTCAGGAGACAATATTTTTGACGCACTTAATTCATTTTATATTATTTCTAGACTTTCTGGAAATGTGCCCTACGAAGTTAATAAAAATAAACAAAATGTTCGAAGTGATTATTTTTTTACGTTTCTACGAGTAATTTTGAGCAGTACATTTTTTTTACAATGGCAATCATTCGCTGTAAAAGACTCCTTTACATTGGTTGCTCTGTTTTTCTCAATTTTTATGTCTGTATCATATGCATTTTACATATACGGTACACATTATTCTAGTTTAAAAAATAAAAATAGTGTATATCATATTCTGAAAACAATTCATCAAATAGATATGCAATGTATAGAAATTGGTATTAAAATTGTCAATAAAAAATTAAGAACAAATATATTGTATATATTATCAAGTGCAACTATAACATTATTATTTTTAACTATGTATATACAATATCTAATTAATCATAAAATTACATTTATAACTGTAGGTGAAACTTTATTGACTTCCTATAGTACATGGCTTGCCACTTTATCATTTTTTGAATTTATGTTGTATTTATCAATTATACAAGATAGATATTCCAAAATTAATTCGAAATTATCTGCGATGTTTAATAAGCAATTAAGTTTAACAGAAGAAAAAAATATTTTAAAAAATCTCTGTCGAATTCATGCTTATCTATTATATATAACAAGATACGTTAATAATACATTTAATGGAATTCTTTTCTTAAAAATGCTGGCATCAATATCAACCACTTTATATGTTTGTAATGCATTATACATTGAAACATTTTTTGGAGAATCAGAAATAAGTTTTGATTTGTTTTCTGAATTAATTTGGATATTTATGAGTGTAACAGATTTTATTTGTACTACAACAGTATGCGTGAAAGTAGTTGAGCAGGTAAGTTATTTAAAAAATATATTGAAAATATGGTAACGTTTTTATTTATTTTACTACGCGTTCCAATCTTAGACTGCCGGTCTGTTGTAGACTCTTGTAGACTATTTACGCGATATTTATATCCCTATATTTATATCACTATATAATTATATCACGTTCAACTGTCCGCCTACCGACCTCCACAGCGTCTATATACTTAACTGACTCAACAGCGTCTGCATATTCAATTGCTCGGACAGAAGTCACCTCTTTCACAACACTATCTATTTATTTATGTAACTCTCTGTCTAACTTCCACAGCCTCAGTATAATCGACTGTCCGTATGCCACAATTCTTCAACACCACTGCCGAGTATTCACTTCCACTTGCCGTTACTGTCCTCATATATCTAGCTTCCCAATATTCTTCAACACTACCGAGTATTCTCTGTAACAGCTGTCCCGGTATACCAGTAACTTCCCGACTCGCCGTTACTGTCCTTGTACACTATAGCTTTCCAATACTCGTCAACACTACCGAGTATTTACATTCACAGCTATCCCAATATACCAGTAACTTCCCGAGTACCTACTCGACACCAACTGCATACGCTCACTACGATACTGCTGTGCTTCTCACTAACACTTTACTCTCTAACACTCCATGTCAATGTCTCTATGACTCTGTATGTAACTGACTAACTAACTGCACTAATGTAAGTGTCTGTCCGTCTTCACTAATGGAACTGAACTATGTAATTAACTCAGCTGACTATGTCAGTCAACCCCCGATCACATAACTAATGTTGTGTGATCAGGGACTCAGCTGAACTAACTCTCGAGCATAGCTACGTCCCTTTTATACAGCTGCCATTACCTTCTAGAAAAGTCCTAGAATATTCGACCGCATAATAAGCACGAACACAAAAGGTTCAGGCGACCGCAAGTAATTAAACACGTCGCGACCTGTTTGCCTATGTAGCCCGGCTGCTAACGCGATTGCGTCATCGCTATAATAGCACTGCGACAGCGGCGGCGACGGCGGGCGTTCCACGTTACAATATTAAGGTATATTTTTTTCTGAAACTAGAGCAAAAGAACTATTAAAATGTCAGTACTTTACTCGGAGCCGTAAAATACATCCTCGTCAATAATGTATCATTTTCCTGACTCTTATGTAAATAACTATTTTTTTTTCAGGCATACAAATTTCCAAGGTTGTTGCATTCTGATACTCGGTTTAAAAATTGTCACCAAGATATGGTAATTCATTATTCTTTTATACAAAGATAAGTCATACCTATACACACCTCGCAGAAATGCAAAAATGGAGCTAAAATATACATTTTTTTAAAACGTCGTAAAAATGGCATTTTCTGTGTCTTGATTCACAAGGTAAAAGTTTCATTTTTACGCCGGCGGTGTTGAAATAAAATAAATAAATATCCATAGAAACCACATAGAATTAGTAAATAAGAAAAGTAATGCGTTTGAAAAAAAAAATTAATGTGTCATTCGGAATAAAAGTGTCTTTGTGTACTTCGTATGCAATAGGGGACTACAGCGCAATTGAGAGATTAGAAAAAAATATTGAAAGTATATGCTTAATAATGAATATTAATAAAGAAATAAAACGTTATAATTGAAATACTTCGGAAATAAGGGGTTCTTTTTATAGCAGCTCGTCACTCATATGAATTCCACATATATTATTTTAATTGGCGGCTCAAAGACGTCCTATAAATACATAACGAATACCAAGTTAGGGGAAGAGCTTAGTACCAATAGAAGCAGAGAGATTCAAATAGCGGAGGCGTGGCTATCAGTCCAGTATGCAATTCTCAAACAATTTTTATTTGAATATAAATGTTTTGCATTAAACTTAAACATTTAAATACACTTCCAATTATAAATCGTGTAGACTTGTACAGTATAATAATATTCATTTATTTTTTAAAAATATAATTTAGAAATAGTATATATTTCATGAACATTTAGGTCCACGAAGAAAACAGTTTGATATAAAAACTTATATTCGTGAAGTCATATTTATATTTTCAAATTTCGAGGGACTATAACTCTCTTATTAATAGGATTTTTTTCACCGGGTTTTCACCGACAGTCTTAGTTTTGCTTATATGTTCAGATGAAATTATATAAAAAAAAATGGTGAAATCCCCTATTGTCCGACTCGCTTCGCTCGTCGTGCGAACTTCCATGCTCGCCACTCAAAGTATCACTTTTACTCCTAATAACACAATATACTATTACTAGTACATATACAGGGTATCCCACGACGAGCTTACGCTATCGTCATATTAAAAACTATTCTATATTATTTTACGAAATTTGGTATCTACGGGTTTTCCGACATGCCCGTTTCGGCTAAAATATTTTCAAAACAATAGCACTTCCGGTTTGATCGGAAGTAGACCCTAACTTTCTTATTTTAAATCGATTGCCATATTTTTATAACTGTTTTATAAAGAAAACTTTTGTTTACAATAATATAAATCAATAATCGACCATTTTTGAAAATTGTAATTTCTACATAAACGTGATGTAAATATTTTCCATTTTACTAAAAATCTATGAATGTTTGTTTTTTGTCTGAAATATGACTATTTAGTCGTCAGATTTGTGGTCCATATGACTATGTCGTCATAATTATGGCTATTTAAACATTTTTCAAACGTCTCATTTGACGTCTTTACGACGATTACTTTTATTTCATTTTTAATATTAAAACTCTGGTGTGGCCAACACAATACCTCCCGCCATTAACCGCCTGAGTCACAAAAAAGATTAAGCTAATCCTTATTTTTGGATTAGCGAATTTTACTCTAATTTTGGCAGTTTATTTCTTAAAATATAATCTAATCTAATCGAAGTAACTACCTTTTTTGATAATAAAACGTAGATTAAATTTTAAATACCGGGATAGAATAGAATTCACTAATTCAATAATGAGAATTAGCTTAAACTTTTTTGCGAATTTTTATTAATCTAAATACATACCTACATATTTACTTATGCTGTAAACTGTTTTGATTTCCTTTCCTATTGATCTATTTACTTTTTTTTTTTTAAAGTTACTATTATTAATTTGAAATGATTAGTTCTTTGACAGTGACATTTATCTGTCAGTTACATACATTTGAATAACTACATAAGGAGTTTTGTTTGTTTAAAGCGTAGGCTCTGGGATTTAAATTATAGATAATTTTATAACTTTATCCATAATATATGTAGAAAAAGTATTAATGCAAATCTATAGAAAATTTAATAATCTTTAATTTTTATAATAACGTTAATCTCGAAAAAATAACATTTAAAGGTATTTTTCGAAGAAAAACTATTTTGAGCTTCCAGTAAAGTGCCATTTCCTGTTATCCGATTTTCACCAAAATCTAATGGGCTCTTTCCAAAATAGAAAAGTTCGAAAAACAAGGTTTCAAAATTTTCTGAATAATGGTATTTGAGTTATAGTGGGGGATATATATATATATATATATATATATATATATATATATATATATATATATATATATATATATATATATATATATATATATATATATATATATATATATATATATATATATATATATATACACCGTGTGTCTGTCTTAAAGGTGTACATAGGAAATTAACATGGGAAATCAGTTTTTTGCAATTTCCTGCTCGCCTAATTATTTTAAGCAAAAATGCGTCAAATAAAAGTATTAGGGTATAAAATTCTGCATCTAAATCAATACACAGAATTACCTGTACATGCTTTGTAACGACAGAAATTAAATATGAAAATGTCAAAAATTCGAAAATATCGACAGCCATGGAATTGAATAAAAAATATACAGGGTGTCTTGGAAATAGGGGGACATGGCTTAACCACAGATTCCTGAGGCTAAAATAAGATAATTTAACTAAACTTACCCTTATCCGAACTTATACCGTTTAGCCAGTATTCTGCTTCAAAGTTCTTCTAAAAAAAATAATTTTGCTTATAATAACAGAACGGTTGGTTCGATTTGGATGAAATTTGGATATAAGTCATCTTTTAAGATGATATTTGCTATTATTAGTGAACCGCTAGTGCAAGAAACTTGAATGTTACGACATTGATGAGACAGTAACTTTTTAATGGGAACGCCGATAACGTAATTTTTTTTTTTCATAAAGATACATTCAATAGTAAACTTTTCTCTCTCTGTTTAATTTGTGATATCTGTCACGGTTCACGCAGAAAAAAATAAAACCTTTCAATTAAATTTTATCTAGCAGTCCATTTATTTGACAAATATCTCATTTTCATAGCAGTAACAATTGTTTATAAGTTGTCAATCCTGCCAAGTTGCTTAGGAGTAAGATAAGATTACTAATCTTCTAACCATAATAATAATAACAATAATAATAATCATGGCTTATTCTTATGCGGAACAAACGGACATGTTACTAGTCTTAGGATATTGCAAAGATGCGTTAGAGTATACGCCGAAAGGTTTCCATATCGTCGCGTGCCGAATCATAAAACTTTTGCACGTGTTGAAAGGCGTCTTCGGGAAAGAGGAAGTTTTACACCAGTTACCGCTGATCGTGGACGTGCTCCTATAATTCGCACTCCTGGCGTAGAAGAAGAAATTTTGGAAATTGTAGAACAAGATCCCAGTATTAGTTGTCGATGTTTGGCACTAGAAGTAGAAGTTTCCAAGGATGTAGCGCATACGGTTCTCAAAGAACAACTGTTATATCCATATCACATTCAAACTGTGCAAGAACTTTTACCAGCCGATCTCAATAAGCGCTTAGAGTTTTGCCGCTTCATCCAAGAAAAAAGAGTTGAAAATAATAATTTTCATAAAACAATTCTCTTCACGGATGAGGCGTGTTTCACAAGGAGAGGCATTACGAACTTGCACAATGAACATGTGTATGCCGAAGAAAATCCGCATATCAGCAAGCAACGCCACTTTCAGCACGAGTTTAGAATCAATGTTTGGGTAGGAATTATCAATAGTTTCATTATAGGTCCTGTAAATCTACCAAATCGTTTGAATGGAGAGAGATACTTAGAATTTCTTCAAAATGTTTTACCTGATTTATTGGAACATTTGCCGTTAGCCCTCAGACGCGACATGTGGTTTCTTCATGACGGAGCACCGCCTCACTTTACTGTTAATGTTCAAAACCACTTAAATTTACAATTTCCTAATAAATGGATAGGTAGAGGAGCTTACGCTCCAGCAAAGTGGCCTCCACGGTCACCAGATTTAAATATTTGCGATTCGTTTTTTTGGGGAACATTAAAGAGCAAAGTATATTCTTCGCCTATAAATACAGAAAATGAACTATGGGACAGGATACAAGACGTTTCGCGCTCTATTGTGAACAATGCAGAAATGTTGCAGAGAGTACAGTACAATTTTTTACGTAGAATTAATCTTTGCATACTAGAAAATGGTGGTCACATTGAACATTTATTGTAAATGTTTTAATAAATCTATTTGCTACTTGTTTTTTAATTGTTTGTCAGATTGCTAGATAAAATTTAATTGAAAATTTTCAGGGTGCAGTCACTCAGGTTTTATTTTTTCTGCGTGAACCGTGACAGATATCACAAATTAAACAGAGAGAGAAAAGTTTACTATTGAATGTATCTTTATGAAAAAAAAAAATTACGTTATCGGCGTTGCCATTAAAAAGTTACTGTCTCATCAATGTCGTGACATTCAAGTTTCTTGCACTAGCGGTTCACTAATAATAGCAAATATCATCTTAAAAGATGACTTATATCCATATAAAGTGTCATACCAAATTTCATCCAAATCGAACCAACCGTTCTGTTATTATAAGCAAAATTATTTTTTTTAGAAGAACTTTGAAGCAGAATACTGGCTAAACGGTATAAGTTCGGATAAGGGTAAGTTTAGTTAAATTATCTTATTTTAGCCTCAGGAATCTGTGGTTAAGCCATGTCCCCCTATTTCCAAGACAGCCTGTATAAATGCTTGACATTTTATTAAATTTTCAGAAACGTCAAATGAGTTAACTTACGTTGTGACAGATAAAACGTCAAGCATTTATTTATTTTTTGTTCAATTCCATGGCTGACGATATTTTCAACGTAATTTTCGACATTTTCATGATTAATTTCTGTCGTTACAAAGCAAGTAAAGGTAATTCTATTTATTGGCTAAGATGCAGAATTTTATGCCCTATAACTTTTATTTGACAAGGTTTTGCTTAAAATGAATAGGCGAGCAAGAAATTGTAAAAAACTGATTTCCCATGTTAATCTCCTATGTACACCTTTAAGACAGATACACGGTATATATATACAGTGTGCGATTAAAGTGTGGAATATCAAAAAAAAAGGCGAACTCAGCCGATTTTTATAAAAA
>OY720459.1:11074934-11079934 GCA_963082715.1 Harpalus rubripes | reverse complement strand
AAAATCACCACAAACATATGGTAATTTTTTCATACGGTATTTTCTCGATTATTTCATTAATTTTAATTTATTTATTTCTTTATTAATATTCATTATTAAGCATATACTTTCACTATTTTTTACTAATTTCTCTTAATTCGATTGAGCTGTAATCATATTCGATGTAAAATGCATATACACGATGTATACTGAAAAAATCTGGTGTGGCCAACACAATACCTGCCGCCATTTACAGCCCGAGTAACAAAAAAGATTAAGTTAATCCTTATTTTTAGATTACCGACATTTACTCTAATTTTAACAGTTTATTTCTTAAAATATAGTCTAATCTAATCCAAGTAACTATCTTTTTTTTAAACCCCTCAACAGGATTAAATCCCAATTATACAGTAGGTTCACATTCACACATATCCATACCTTAGTAGGATTCGAACCTAGAGCCCCGAGCGCACTCATGATTTATGAGGCGTTGCTCTAACCATTGAGCCACCGGAACCATAATAAAATGGAGATTAAATTTTAAATACCGGGATAGAATAGAATTCACTAATCCAAAAATGAGGATTAGTTTAAACATTTTCGTGAATCGTTAATTTTTATTAATCTAAATACATACCTACGTATTTACTTATGCTGGAAACTGTATTGAATTCCTTTTCTATTGTTCTATTTACTTTTCCTTTTTAAAACGTTACTAATATTATTTTGAAATGATTAGTTCTTTGATATTGATATTTATCTGTCAGTTATACACGGATCGTTACATACATTTGAATAACTGCATTGTTTAAAGCATAGGCTCTGGGATTTGAATTATGGATAATTTTATAAATTTATCCATAAAATATATAGAAAAAGTATTAATGCAAATCTGTAGAAAATTTAATAATCTTTAATTTTTACAATAACATTAATGTCGAAAAAATAACATTTAAAGGTATTTTTCGAAGAAAAACTATTTTGAGTTTCTAGTTTAGTGCCATTTCCGGTTATCCGATTTACACCAAATGGGCTTTATCCATTACAGAAAAAGTTCGAAATACAAGGTTTCAAATTTTTCTGAATGATAGTATTTCAGTTAGAGTAGAGGATCCACACATACACACAGACATAATCATGAAAATGTTAAAATTGTATTCTAGGGACTTTAAAACGTGCTCATTTACCAAAATCTTGATATGCGATTTTTAGCACGATCCCTACACCTCCCTTACCAAGGGTAGCGGGAGGTAAAAAACTAGGAAAACATTTAATGCGTACCTGTCCTTTCGACGATATAAATCAAGCTTAAATTCCTAAAAGTAGACCTGAGAGAGTTATAACGATAGATTTCTACAAACTATACACTTATTTATTTTGCATTTACAGATAGGAACATATTCCCTACAAATGTATCATAGTAGATTCACAATAACTATATGCAATTTATGTAATTTGGACTACACAGTTTTGTACAATGTAAGAACAAAATCATATTAAACAAGAATCAAGACTATATATTTTAAATATTAATTATTTTTAGATGATAGCTGGTATATCGTCAATACTTGTTATTGTCACTTCATTCATCAAAGAAAACACAAATGAATTATAAATAAATTAATTATTAATATACTATTTTAGAATCACAGTAAAATGTATATCAATAAACTTTTTTAAAAAAATAATACAACAATATATCTGTGCCTAAAGCCCGCTCCTACATATAAATTATAAAGAAATTAAATTTCATAAATTACTTAGCTAAGCTAGAAACAGTTACTATATTAAGAAAATTTTGATTGAAAGATGTCAGTGTTATAATTTTACTCGAAACGAAATATAAGATATTTTTGCTCGAAACTTTCTGTATGGAATTTGTATAAAATGCATACAACTGTCGAAAGGTAATGTACATACAAGAAATTTAGAATCTTTTGCAAGGAACTTTCTGTATGGATTTTATAGAAAATACATAGGCATTTACGAAAATTCTACCGGTAGATACCGCATCTACTGGCTGTGTTCGAAAACACGAGTGGTAAAAAGTTACCGTGTTTGAAAATTGTACAATATCTACCAGATCCATCTACCGGATTCATGAAGAATCTAATCTCAAAAAGAAGGTAGTGATGCAAAGCGAAGCGCGCGCGTTAAAAGTGGAAATGTGTTGAAGGACTCTGCTCAGTTTGTTAACTACGTCAAATTTCTAACCTGTTTTAAATTTTCAAATTTTTTCATAGGTTATGGATCTACCCTGTTTACCACTTGCGTTCTTAAAATATCGATTCCGGTGGCTATAACCTGATAAAAAGCTGTTTACCGGTAACAGTTCACCGGTAGAATTTTCGTAAATACCTCATATAACTGACGGAAGGTAATGTGCTGGCCACATCATATTTTTTTATTATAAACTTATTTTTTAACTATATTTCGCGATTTTAATATTTCTGCGCATGAAGAGGATTTGTGCAGTAAAATTTTGTCTGTGAAAAAGTATTTCTTTAATGGCAATCAGCCAATTTATTAAATGATTCAAAAATGTCTTTTTTTACTTCCTCACTTAATTTTAAAAGGCATTTTTTTCTACATTTACAATCAGCAATCTGTTGTCGTTTAGGCCTAACTTTTCCTTTCCAACCTACGTATTCTTCACCTTGGGCTCTCTTCTTTTTTAAAATGTTTATTTTCCATGAACTAGGTCGTCTTATTCGCTTCTATCCTCGCTTTCCTTTTTTTCTGTAGTACTGTTTTTCTCATTTTTATCACCTAATTCATCTGAACAGTCAGATGGGACAAATTCACTACCTGAATCCGCATATGGTTGGTAATCTGAATCATTTTCTGACATTTTATAGACTTGCACTCAAAGAACTACAACACTACAAAATGAATACTTGTTACTACTGGTCTGTTATGCTGCTTGTCTAATTGTACGATTATTTCCGAATAAATCCGAAAAAATTTATGTGCAAGAACGGGATATGTGAAAAAACTTATCCCGTTCTTGCACCTAAACTACAAACAGGATATGTTTCCTAACGTTGTAGTTCTCGTATGCGACACAATAAACATACCGTTCTTGCAGTATAGACGCAGACATTGCTTTAGATCAGATTTCTACACAAATCTCTATTTTTCAAAAAATGTAACTTATCCCCTTTTTGCACCCGTGTCTTCAATTATTTTTCGCGAGTGATAATTAAATTGTATGCGTCGGGTATAAAATTCTAGCATAATTTAAAGAAAATAATAAAAGTGGGGCGGTTGGAATTCAGCCTGGCTACGTTCAAGTGCACTCCACTCGAATTATCCTAAACAGGTATCCAGCGGTCTAGTGATCAACGCGTCTACCTCTTATCATACGGTCCCGGGTTCGATGGTTCGATTCCCGGCCGCTGCAACTTCCAGCGTCTAAGGCAGGGCATGTCTAGGGTACCTTTATAACCAGGGTATGGCCATGGCGTGGCTCACGTTTCGTCCGCCATTACCGGGACATCTGTTATATGTGTTGTTCTTGCGCAAATTATTATGTATTTTCGTAGCTATTTGTTTTATTTTAATGAAAAACACATTTAATTATCATTTTAATATGTATTTAAAGTGTAAGTAATATATTTTATTTACTTGTCTAGTTTGTTAAGATACCCACCACGATTACTGACATATTGAAAACAACTATAAATTACCAATATTAAGCACAATCATTTAAATTTTAAAAGGTAAGTTTAGAATAGACAATTATTATATAAATAAGAACTACAGGTATTAAATTAGATGTGATAATAACAACCCATGTCATATATTCTACATAACCTCTAAATGTATGTCTTAATAATAATTGTGTATCTCTTAAATTAATTAATTTTTATTACCTTTATAAATTCACAGTGTGATAATTTAATATTCTTTTATAATATAATATCACATTTATTACAAATAAATAGGGAAATGAATTACCGACAATGGCGGCGATCTTGGCCCATGGCCATACCCTGGTTATAAAAGGTACCCTAGGCATGTCTTACAGCCTTACTGACGAGTCCAGGTAGGTAAACATGACCGGAACGAAACGCAATAGTGTATAGACCATTTCAAAAATTCAATGCGCATGTGCAAACTTTAGACAAAGATAACAAAAGTTAGTGCCGTATACCCATCTTTGTTTACGATATGACAGATGACAGTTCGATTATTTTTGTTAGATAGTATTTGTTTCTTCATTGGAAAATTAATAATTGTAATTTTGAGGGGTACTATACGTTGCGCACCAGGTTGTAATAATAATTTTTAAAAAAAACATTTGATTTCATCTTTTTCTCAAAATATGAACGGAAAAAAAGCGTGGATCAGACAGCAATGGATACCAAAGAAATTGATAAAATATGTGGAAAATGAATTTATTTTAATATTACTGGAAAGAAATCATCGCAAGATAAATATCCTAAATATTTTCCTGATGGTTAAATAATCTAAAATAAAAAATTAGGTTACTATATCAAATCTATCATATTAACATAATTTATAAATAACTGATGAATATACTCCATTTATTCCGATAAATTTTAATTTTCAGCATAAACATTTTACTTACTTTTTATTTAAATTCTTTTTGACTTTTCTCGTACGCCGCCATTTAACGGCACTAAGTTTTTAGTTCAAAAAATAAACACGTAGAGGTCGCGGACATTTTTGAAATGGTCTATTCTCTGAGGACTACCAATATTAAAAATTTATTAAAAATATTAGTGTTGATAGGTAAGTAACAGGGAAAAAACAAAAAATCATACTATAAATTAATTGTTACAAACGATATAAAGTATTTAAATTTTGCTGATGTACTAGATGACCTTCCAATGGGAGACCAGTTGTAATCCCTACTCCATGTTCGAATGTGATAAGACACTGCATGAACCACTTATAGTACACCGCTGGTACTGTACAACTAGTACGTCACTATCACGTGACACAACAAAAGCAAATTTTAAAAATTAATGTCTTGCTTATTAAGAGGAATTTTT
>OY720459.1:11067434-11072434 GCA_963082715.1 Harpalus rubripes | reverse complement strand
TTTCCAAACAAGAAAATGGCGTCTTCTTTGCTAAGGTGGTTGCTATGCTAAACCAGAATTTGAAGTTTGGCGCTCATAACCTATAAGTTTGTTTGGTACTGATATGGCTCAAAAACACGTTATTAAGTTTTGTTCTGTTCTACATAAATACTAACCTGACTAACGGCTTAATTCTCTAAGCAAAATTGTTAAAATTAACAACCATTTTCAGTTGTTAATTTCAATGTCAGTGCTAAGTTCAAAATCCCAATTCACTATTACATCAAGTTGCTAAAATTTAACAACTAGTCGTTACGTCGAGTTGTTAATCTAGCAACTGCATATCTCTCATTGTTAGTATTAAACAATCGTTGGTAAATGGTTTTTCTTGAAAATTTTGTGTTAGGAAATAAAATTTTACTGGAAATAGAGGGACGACAGCAAAGGAAAACTATTTATAAAGTAATATATACCTACATGCCCAATAATTATATTCATTTTAAAACAAGATTTTAGATTTATGCAAAGAAAATTGCGTGATGTTAGTAATCCATTCCCGATCCTGATATGGGGAAAAACTATTTACAGAGATATTCAAACTGAGCAAGTGTCGTTTAATTCGTAAATTGGATGGTCACACGCTTCAAGCAAATTGAGTCAGTATATGCCCGAAGGTCTCATGTTACAAGATGAAGGGTTTACATTTATTCCAAACTTAAATATTTATTTCCTAATATTGAACAAATTTTCAGATTCATTCCCGAAAAGATCTAAATACAATTTTTTGAAATTTATTTTCATTTATGTTACACATTTAAATTTAAACAGCCATTTCAACAATGTCAAATTTCTATTATTTTTACTGCTAAAACTTCTAGACGATGGTCATGCGTCATTCCTGATGGTAAGATCCTTGAAATTTCGAAATCGATCGCAAAGAACTGAATAAACATGTATACTAAACTGGAGAACTTCATTAGATTCTTCCAACACTTAATTTCTACGGCTAGCTATGGGTGTTATAAAGAGATTAGAGGGCAAAATTAAAAATTTTCAAGTCTATCAACCATTTATAAAATTTCCAACTAGCAGTTATCAGAACTGAAATGTGAAACTAGCTTTGTTATTTAATTAGTCCAAAATTATCGTGAAATCTACCAATTTTTTTATTACACATTATTAAAAACTCATACATCAAACGAATCAAAATCTGTCACTTTAGGTTGTGAATAGAGTAGAAATATGTACAAATATTGAGAATCAACATCCCTTTTAATTCACTTGTCAACAACTTCACTGCTATATTTAACAACGATTGTTCAGAACGACCGTTTTTAACAATGTCGTTAATTATGTATTTACTGAATATCAATTAAATGACAGTTGTTACAAGATTTGCTAAAAATCCTTGTTAACTCTCAGTTGTTACCTAGCGACTATGTTAACAATTATCTTAGTGAATTAGGCCGTAAGTTTATCCACGTATACTTCAGATTTGGGTGTTTTGAAAATTTTAAAAAAATACAAGTTCAACGTTCGCTATAATGATTGAAGCTAGCTGCAAAACAGATCACCATGGTCAAACAAATTTAAAATAAAAATCTTAAAATATGCACTGTACCACTTCAAAGACGTAAAGAAGTACTAATAACAATTATATTTTTCTCATCTGTGCCCTTTAAATAGACTAAAATTTGAAGAAACTGCAATCTCTCACCACTAGTTTCGCGATCAATTTTAAATAACATAGCAACCGTTACCAATGCGGCAGCCATTTTCTTGTTTGGAAACCTGGTCGACATCAGCACTAAACGGGTCTCTATACATCCGAGCCCAGGCTCATAATAGTACAAGAGCCTAGTCAGCACAGCTGCAGAGCCGCCGAAGATACACGATGTCTTCCGAGTGGAAAATTAGACTCATTTTTTAAGATTTTTTTTAAATTCCTGACAAAAACAATACCTAACGTACAAAACTCGAGTCCTTATACTTGTTATTTAAACTTATTTGAAAAACTAATATAACGACCCGGATTTTGCGGAGTTAGTCAGTAAAGAGTTATACAGTGACAGAGTGACACAGTTACATAAATAGAAGTAAGGAGTCAGTGAATTGGGAGACAGAGCAGTATCGTGGTGAGCGTATGCAGTTTGGTGTTCAGTGAAGTACTCGGGAAGTTACTGGTATACTGGGATAGCTGTGGAAGTGAAAACTCAGTAGTATTGAGGAGTCTTGGGAAGCTAGGTATATGGGGACAGTAACGGAAGTGGATACTCGGCAGTGGTGTTGAAGAGATGTGGCATACAGATAGTTGGTGATACTGAAGCTGTGGAAGTTAGAACAGTTAGTCCGTCAGAAGGACATTTAGTTAGTTATATAAATAAACAGTGAGGTAAAAGGAGTTAATTCCATCCGGGCAGTTGAATATACAGACGCTGTTGAGTCAGTGGAGTATATAGACGCTGTGGAGGTCGGTAGGTCATACAGTTGAACGTGATATAAATAAATAGTGACATAAATAGTGCAAATAAATATTCAGTAATATCGTGTAAATAAATACTCCTGTTAATTGTTTAAATAAATAAATAGTTAGTGTTTAAATAATTAATTATATTCTTAGTCTAAATTAGTATTTAATATTTGTTTAATCATATTGATCGTTAATTTTATTATCTCTTTAATATTTATATATCGTTTAATACACATTTATTTTAATTAATAATAATTCATTGATTTTTTTACTTCACCTAAATAAATAAAACGTTACAATAAAGGCTTTATCACACTACAATCATATTTCTGGCTCTTTTTCGCTGACTCATTTTGTATGACTAACTCGATCTCTCACATTGAAATTTTGAACAACCGTTTTCTTTGACTTTCGGTGGATTTTCATACTTGAAGTTGATTATGACCTGGTTTTTTAATGACAACATATTTCATATTTGTTTGACATATCAAATTATTTCAAATAAAATTAATGAAAACGATGGAAAAATAATGCAATTATGCGCATCAAACAAAAAAAAAATGCCAACTTCTGACGTTTCTGCAGTTATATTTTACTCCGTTAAGTTACATTCCTGCACTTCAGAGACAGTTGCGCATGCGCAGTAGAGAGTCTGTTTAATTGGTAGCCAAGGTCCATTTTCAATTCTGAAATAAAATATTTACAGATCTAATGGACCTTTTCAATTTAACGGCTATCTCTTTCTATCGCTGCAAATAGTACGAAAATCGCGCGAACAACTGCCAGTTGGGCTGTCAATCGAAACGTCAAAAATATTGCAGTTATTAAAATACCTGTATTATCCGTGAAAATTTGCATCGTTAGACATTTCAGCTCCAATAAAAGCTTTTGCAACTTTTTCCGAGAAGTATTTTTAAGGTGTCAAAGATTTTTCTCACATTTTATGTCAAATTGTTTTAGAAACAAACGCCACAGATCTCAGTTGTTCTTACTATACGCTGATCCCCATTGCGCATATCTTCTATCTCTTTAAATTGAAAAGGTCCATTGTGTTATTCTGAAAACAATTTTAATATTATTTCTAGTTTAAACGTTACACTTTATTGCAATTACTGTTTTCAATTCTGACATTTGTTATAATTAATTTATTCTAATTGATATATAAATTACAATTCAGATTCATGCTTATAGGGCGCGAGCATTCATGTGACTTTGTTGCCCTTGATAAGCAGATATGGGGGCCCGTGTCCGAATGACAGCTTCATAGTTGTCAAATGTCATAATTTTTCATTGCAAGTTTTATAATTTTCCAATTCCATGTGGATTATTTTCCTCGACAAGTAAACTCCACACTCTTCGTGACAAATTAACCACTTGAAATTAGAAAATCTGGAAATTTTGTATGAAAAATTATGACATTTGTCATCTATATATCTTTCATTCTGATACGGGCCCCCATATCTGCTGTCAAGGCCAACAAATGTACATGGTTGCTCGCCCTCTATCCTTACCGGTCTCTTCGTACCAGTGCAATCTTCAACTTCTTGCCATTTGTTTCCCATTCGCGATTTGGGAAAGAATAAAATCTCAAATCACCATTTTTTCTCGCCGTATATGGACAATTAGGCACACAACACACTTGATTTTGCGATTTGCCACTCATTTTTGCCTTTTTTTAAGATGTTTCTAACGTTGACTGAATACAAACTGTATACAACTGTCAATGCAACTATCAGGCAATAACTTACAACTTTTGCCGCATGGTGTCGCGTCAGGCGTTAGAGACCAGGCGTATAGTCAGAGGAAATAAAACCGATTTCATTTCATCAGACAACAGGATCCATAACTTCCTAGTAGTTATCTCACTGGAGCAGTGTTGCCAGGTCTAAATCTTAAATTATCGAACAGTGTTTTCAAAATTATCGATTTTACTCGGGAATTATGGTATCAAATTTTTATATAGTACATATATACAATTGTATATGCATATATCACCTTTCTACTTAGGGTAGGGTTTGGGGTGTACATACAAAACAAATTATACTGTATTACGATTAACGATTCACGTAAGGAAAAAATAGATGGCGCTTGAGAGCCAGCTGGTTTTGCACGCATGAAATAATTTAAATTCTCTTGAATAAAATATACATGCACGTCTTGATGATATTATTATCAAAATCTCCAAAAAACGCAAAATAGTTAATTACAGGATAATCATATTGTTATCGTTATCAATAATAGAACATATCAAAAATATCCGTGACCTCTACGTGTTTATTTTTTTAACTAAAAACTTAGTGCCGTTAAATGGCAGCGTACGAGAAATTTATTCTACGTGTTCCATTCTTTTCTTCCGTTCATATTTTAAGAAAAAGAATGAAATCATTTTTTTAAAATTATTATTACAACTCGGTAGGTACGCAACATATAGTACCCGTCATAATTTTAATTACCTTCCCAATGAAGAAACAAATACTAACCAACAAAAATAATCGAATTGTCTCCTGCAATATCATAAATAAAGATGGGTATACGGCACTAACTTTTGTTA
>OY720459.1:10939934-11062434 GCA_963082715.1 Harpalus rubripes | reverse complement strand
TAGAATCAATTCTGAAACTTTCTGTATGGAATTTGTAAAAAATACATAGAACTGAGGTAAGGTAATGTAATGGAAATATAGAATCTCGCAAGAAACTGACAGTATGAAATTTATATAAAATACATAGAACAGACGGAAGGTAATATACTGGCCACATCAGATTTGTTTTTATTTTATTTTTTACAAACAAATTATTGGACTTTTAAAAACCTATTTTCTATTTCCTACTGCAATCATTTAGATACAATAATAACTTTTTTTAATAAATAAAGAGAAAATAATTAACAAATTTTGATTCAAACAATCAATACACTGATATAATAAGAAATAACTTTTTTTCCGATTGAAAATAAAAGTGCGATTTTTTTTGCAGTTAACAGTCTGTAAAATATCACTTTTACTGCCTAGGCAGTAAATAGTATATTATGTTATAAGGAGTAGAAAGCGGTCTTTTTGTGTTGAACCCAGCTATTGCGGCCGAGGCGCTAGCCGAGGCTAGGCAAGCTGGGTAAAACACAAAAAGGGCGTTCTACTCCGAATGACATATACTATTTTTTCTTCAAGCGTTTCAAATAATTTTTTGACATATTTTTTTGGAATTTTTTAATTGTATTGTTTGCAATTTCAGCCAAAGCTGGCTGTGTACACTACAAAACAAAAAAGACACAACTGTCTAATAATAATTTTCAATATAATCTGTGTTACTGTGACAACTGTCGCCGCCAGCGGTGAACTAAGACACTAACATTTTTTTACTAGTATAACAATAACAACATTTTTGTACTAGTAAGAAAATGAACAACTTCTATAGTGTGTGTACAGTAGCATAATATGAATATTGTAATACGCTTGAAGAAAAAATATTTTTACTGACTATATGCAACCACTTTACAAAAGCATAGCAAACGTTCAACAAACGCATAGCAACATAATTTGATGGTGATATGTATTAAAATTAACTACATTAATATTAATTTTCAATCGGCAAAAAAATAATCTATTCAACACGGCGCTAAACAAAGATTTACGGCAGCCTCTGCTGTAAATCTGGTTTTTAGTGCCTAGTTGAACAAATAACTATTTTCATTCATTCATTAATTCAACACGTACAAATGTTCATTATATCTCAGTTATTTCTTATTGACATCTCAACTATTAACCCGTAACTGTTGCTGTTAAATAAATAAATATATCATCATGGCATATTACCCATTGCTGGGTGTTGCTGTTAACGTATATAATTATTATAACAATACATGAATTAACATATTTTCTTTTTACCTCCAGTTCCCATTGGTAGAGCAGGTATTGAATCGTGCTAAGAATTGTACTTCAAGGTTTGAATCACAATAAATAAGGTCCTTAGAATCCGATTTTAACAATTTCACGATGATGTGCGTTTGCGTGTTTGTGCGTTTATGTATGTGCAATCTTCAAACCGGAAATAGCACTTAACTTGAAACTCTCTCTAAGCTCGAAGTAGGTGGTTTTTTTTAAATTCTAAATAAAAATAAATATATATAAATAAATAAATATATCATCATGGCATATTACCCATTGCTGGGTGTGCCAATCTGCTTTGTACGCAGATTTCTGTAATGATGATGACATATTTGTACTGTGTGGGCGTTTACCTCACGGGCACTCATTGCTGGCGTGAAGAGTGCACCACAGGGGTCAATTTTGTGCCATTTAAAATTCTAAATATTTGGCGTCGGTCAGGATCGAACCCAGTTCCCCAGATTCGCGACCAGACACTCATATATCATTACGGCATTACCCATCGCTGGGTGTGCCAATCTGCTTTATATACAGATATCGATCATGATGATAAAATATTCTTACCGTGAGTGCGTTTAGAACGTTTCACCACACGGACACTGATTTCTGGCGTGGAGAGTGCACTACAGGGGACACTTTTGTGCCATATAAAATTCGAAATAATTTTGATGTCGATCGGGATCGAACCCGGGTCACAGTTTCGCAACCAGACACTCATACGACATCCCATATTGTTAAATGTTTTGTGTGATTTATAAATATATATATTGTATCATAGAAAGAGGAATCATCCTTCATCACACATTTCTGTGCAAGTACCTACATCTTGTTTCTTGTTTGCCTTATCTACATTACATACAAGCTCTTTTTCTCTTTCCACTCGTAATCTTTCGCTCTCTTACCATATTACTAATTTAACACACGTAGCGGTACGCTACAAATTGGGCGACGGTCATTTCAAAAAGAGCCAAATGTGTAATGATTTATTAGGTGACAGGGTGACATAAACTTAATTTTTACCTCCCGTCATACCGTAGGTAAGGGAGATAATATTATCGGTCCAAAAATTCGATAGTGAGTTTTCAGTAAATAAGCACGAATTAGGATCCCCACAACACGTTTTTACTATTTTTACGATGCTGTATGTGTGTGACGATTTTTTCGTCCACGATAACTTACAACAAACTTCCGAAAATGTCTATGTTCCGTATTTAAGCTTTCTACATTCACAAAAAGAGTTGATTAGATTTTGGGTAAAATTGGACAACCGGAAGTGATACTTTACTTGAAGCCCATAACAGTTTTTAATGACTATTTCACTCATAAATATATAAACCAATCCAAATTCAGGATTCTACCTAGCTACAAAGTTTCATTTTGACAAAACACCGTCACAAAAAAAAAATTTCGCACCCTTTCAGTCAATAAGATGTCGTACAAGTGAGTTTTGATAAGCGAAAATTTTTTGATGTTTTAGAAACATATTGTTTACATACCTGTCAAAGTCTGTATATTATCAGTTTTTATTAAAAACGAGTCGATTTGGACAGGAATCTATTTAAAACGTTGAAAAAGCTAACAAACATAATACCTCTAAACACAATAAATATTACAATATTTTTTTCAAGAAAAAAATTATATAAATGATTACCTGATTTTTATTTTGGAAATAGTCATCTGAATACCATTCGTGGTTAAATATTATCCTGGAAAAAATTTCCGATTGCTTTACTCGATCCTGTTGCCAATTTATTTCGTGACATTGATCAAATATCACTCGTTGACAACTCGTGATTTTTTTGTCGATGCCACTCAATAAATTGCTAGGCAACCGGCTCTCGTAACAATCTGAAAAATTTTCCGGCAAAAATTTACCACTTATGATATTACATATTATGAAAAATTATATAAAATATAATCCAAAACTTATCAATTTCAGTATTTAAGAATTTCATGTCAAGGGGAATAATATTAGATTTTGGCTAAAATTAATGAACCGGAAGTGATACTTTACTTGAAGCTCTGAATAGATTTTCGTGAAAAATATATTATGATATATTCCAAAACTTTTCAAGTTTGGTATTTAAGAGTTTTAGATTAATAAGAACGACGTATTAGATTTTTTCTAAAATCGATAAACCGGAAATGATATTTTACTTGTAGCTCTGAACAGATTTTCGTGAAAAATATTTTATGATATTCACCAAAATTTTTCAAATTTGGTATTTAAAACTTATATATTAACATTAATTTTGGTATATATCAAAATATTTTTCACGAAAACCTGTTCAGAGCTTCAAGTAAAATGTCATTTTCGGTTTATCAATTTTAGAAAAAATCTAATATGTCGTTCTCAATAATTTAAAAGTCTTAAATACTAAATTTAAAAAGTTTTTGAATATATATATATATATATATATATATATATATATATATATATATATATATATATATATATATATATATATCACAAAAATCTGTTCAGAGCTTCAAGTAAAGTATCACTTCCGGTTTATTAATTTTAGCTAAAATCTAATATGATATTCCCCTTGATATGAAAGTCTTAAATACTGAAATTGAAATGTTTTGGATTATATTTTAATATAATTTTACATCAAAAACTGTTATGAGCTTTAAGTAAAGTATCACTTCCGGTTGTCCAATTTTACCCAAAATCTAATCAACACTTAATATGAACGTAGAAAGTTTAAATACGGAAAATAGAAATTTTCGGAAGTTTGTTGTAAGAGTTAAAGGTGACGGAAGGTAAACAGTAGAATAGGCACAGAGGAATTATATGTGCCAAAACGGTTTCGGTATAAAATATCGGATCTAATTTCTAAATAACGTGACATATACAAGAGGTACCTCATCAAAAACTCATTTAAGCTGAAACTGTTGATTAGTGTCTAATAAAATGTGTGAATAAAAACTGATTCAAAACACAGTCTACCTACTTTTGTTGATCAACTATAATCGGTCAATTAAACTTGATTCGTGAGAACGCGCCTTTAGTTGAACGTGAACGTATAGTGCCCACGAGACCCTACACTCCTACACTGTAAATTTTATAGGCTGTCTCAAAATATATGCACATTCCATTACTTGTGAAGTAGCGGTCTGACCCTTCACAGCTGCATATTTTGTCGGGGATTTGACCAGGTTGGGATTAGGAAAATTTTAAAATGATAATTATTTTCAAAGAAATATATTTTCCAAATATGATTATAATTTGCTACTGATTAATATTAACTGTTTAACGCTATTTTCAAAGAAAAAACTGAGGTTAGGATTAGGTAAATTTTAAAAGGATGATTATTTTCAAAGAAATATATTTTTCATACATGATTATAATTTACCACTGATTAATATTAACTGTTTAACGCTCTTTTCAAAGAAAATTCACTAATAAGGTTAGGATTTGGTAAATTTTACATTTGACTAATGATGTATTTAGTATAGATGGCTACCCGTTTTTGTATAAGTAGCGTAAACACGTATTTTGTATTATTACTTCTTCAAGTGTTTAGTAGTAATAACAGCATAAAATTAGTGATAAAATGTGTGAGAACGAAGAATCTCAGACTTCAAGACATCGAATTCATTTATCAGAAGACGCAAAGCAAATTATTTTAAATGTTTTTAATACATTGAAAAGTGAAGGTGAAAATAATGGGCTTATTCAAAGAACAGCAGATTTAACAAAAGTTCGACGAATTGTCCCATGTGGCTTTCAACCAAGAAAAAAACGACGTGACTCCGGACAGTTAAAAAGTGTCAGTGATTTTGAATATGATATCATCCGCAGGAAAATTTATTCGATGACAAATGCGAAATAGATATTTCTGAAAGTTCCTTACACAGAGTGCTTCACAAAATTGGTTTCCGGTTTAAAACTATAGATAAGCGGCAGGTAATAATGGAGTCAAGGAATGAAAATTAATATTTGATTACTTCAAAAAATAAAAAATAAATAAATACGTCCCAGTACTCTTTGCCTCTCTAATGTATTTAAACTGCCTCCCACTGGGAAGGGCGCAGGTACAAATGTGCATATATCTTGAGACAGCCTATATTAACATATACGGACAGAAAAAATCTGTTAATTTATATTGTAAAACAAAAATTGTTTATCAATTTAATCTGCTTTGCATATTGTACCACTTATTGTTCTCGAGATAATGGTCGCAAATTTATAATGAATACCTTTCCTACGTACCCTTCATAAGCCATTCCTGTATATTTTTGTTAGGTTAAATTAGAAACTATTCTAAACATACGCATTATCGTTGTTAATCATTATTGACTAATATAAATAATCATATTAGTTATATTGCCCCATATGTGCCAGCACTGTTCTCCTTCTTTTAAACATTGAAAAAAACTTCTTTTTGTATCAGTGTCAGCGCAGCCATTTTGATTATTGTTGCAGTTTTTGCTGGTAGATGGCGCGTGTGTTGTGCGTGTTCCATACAGCTCCTCCAACATAAATAGTTTTTTAAGATGAAGTTTTTTTCTGTTCAATGCAGGAGACATTGTTAGCTATATTTATATTCTTTGGACTTGCGATTGGTTTATGATATACAACAGGAATTTGTGACATTTTTTGTTACGTTTTTTAAAAATAGGTGCCGAACAAAAACATTGGTGAAATGTAACGTTTTTTATAAATGGAAAATGTTATAAGACTTTTTACTCGCTGTTGCATTTAGTGTGCTGATAATGAAATTTGAAGTGACATTTAATAAAAATTAGTAAAATTAACATGCAACTACCAATTGAAATATTTACAATGCATCAGCGACAGCAAAGTTGCGGTACGCGACCACTGGGCAAGTCATACAAGGCGATGGTCAACTGGCCGTTGGTCAATAATCGATGGTCGCGATGGTTAAGCGGAAGAGGGTCATCTGGACAAAATAAAATTTGCTGATTTTTTTGCAACAAGAAATGCGCATTTTAAAAGTTCCCGCCTAAAAATTCATGAACAGGCAATCCAGGATACATTTCATAAGTGACTTGATTTTTAGAATTTTGGTTTGCTCTTATACCAATGGGGTTATTCGATTTAAAGTACTAATATTCACCAAGTTGAAATGTATTCTGTTTTGCCTATTCTTAAAATTTCAGGCGGGAACATATAACATGGGAACCCTGCACCCTGTATAGTTAAAAGTAGAGCTTTGATTTTTATAACTCAGTTGATCATCGCCCACTTGTCCATTGCCCAATTGATCGTCGCCCAGTTGTGCCTCTCAATCTTGACCACAAATATTGTACTCGTTCGAACATAGTCAACTGGGCGAGGGTGACTGGGCAGTAGTCATTTGGGCGATGGACAAACTGGGCGATTGATAGCCAAGTGGGCGTTGGACATATCTAGGCGATAAAATAATAGACCTGTAGAATTACAAAATTGTACGGTAGGTTAGGTTATGTTGAGGTTTTTTTAGAAAAATCCGAGAATCACTTCTACATTTTCCTTAATACTTAAAGAGATGTTGCAAGATTTTTTACCTCCCGCTACCCTTGGTAAGGGAGATATAGGGATCGTGCTGAAAATCGCATATCGTGATTTTGGTAAATGACCACGTTTTATCCCTAGAATCCAATTTTAACATGTTCACAATGATGACTGTATGTGTGGATCCTCCACCTTGTATTTAGAACTTTTTCTGTAATGGAAAGAGCCCATTACATTTTTGTGAAAATCGGATAACCGGAAATGGCACTTTACTAGTAGCTCAAAATAGTTTTTCTTCGAAAAATATCTTTAAATGTTATTTTTTCGAGATTAATGTTATTATAAAAATTAAAGATTATTAAATTTTCTATAGATTTGCATTAATACTTTTTCTATATATTTTATGGATAAATTTATAAAATTATATATAATTTAAATCCCAGGCCTACGCTTTAAACAAACAAAACACAGTTATTCAAATGTATGTAACCAACAGATAAATGTCACTATCAAAGTACTAATCATTGCAAAATAATATTAGCAACGTTTTAAAAAGAAAAAAGTAAATAGAACGACAGAAAAGGAATTCAATACAGTCTCCAGCATAAGTAAATATGTAGGTATATATTTAGATTAATAAAAATTAACGATTCACAAATATGTTTATGCTAATCCTCATTTTTGGATTAGTGAATTCAATTTTATTATAGCTCCGGTGGATCAATGGTTAGAGCAACGCCTCATGTCATGAGTACCCTAGGAGCTCTGGGTTCGAATACCACTAAGGCATGGATATGTGTGAATGTGAATCCACTCTGTAATTGGGATTTAATCCGGCTGAGGGGTTTAAAGAAAAGGTAGTTCTTGGATTAGATTAGACTATATTTTAAGAAATAAACTGTCAAAATTAGAGTAAAATTCGTTAATCCAAAAATAAGGATTAACTTATTGTTTTTTGTGGCTCGGGCTGAAAATGGCGGGAGGTATTGTGTTGTCCACCCCAGATTTTTTTCTTTGCTTTAATTGAAAGAATAAATATTTTACCCATATTTTTTATTTTTTCACATTATTCTTTATTATTTATATAATGTTTAAATTTCCGTTTCCTCTTTCGCCAGATGACGTTCGTAAAGTACTAACCAGAGACAACTATCTAAAGAGAGATTGGAAACTCAATGCTTTTGTATCGTTATAAAGTTCGCCATCTATCAACATATGCAAGTAACTAAACCACGGTAACTAGATCTTTAAAACGTAGACCGGTGTTTTTAAAATTAGTTTTTATAATATTTGAAAGAAAAAGAAAAACCCATATTGATATGTATTATGAATATTTATTAAAAATATAGTGTACAAATTTTAAATTGCAAAAGAACAATTAGTAGGTATAGAAATAATATTAATAAGAGAGTTTAATATTTATCCAGATAATTATTTTGAGGAATAGCGAAAAATATAAATGTTTGTGTATATACAAGTTTGTATATTTTTTTGCAATATCCTCAGCTTTTTGCAAGATTCAATTTCCATTTTGTGTACTGTAATATCTGAGCTATATTTTTAAATCTATGTATGTGATGTAAACTAAAACTTGTAAGCAACACAATCGCATATGTACATCGTTGTATTAGTATTATTTTCTTGAAAGAATTTTTAAATATTATTTAAATGTGTTGAAAAGAGACCTACGAAAGTGAAAAAAAGAAACGAAAATTGGGAGCTAAGGAATATCAACCTCCAACATCTTCATAGTTCTTCACATAACTCATATAGTCGTAACTTTATGAACGATATTGTCAGCTTTTAAACTACTGTGGATATCTAGTTCTTTTTGTGTTGGCTCCTTTCTTTTCTCATATAGAATTCTTCTGAAGAATTGCAAATGATCAAGGTCATTTGATGAATGTTCAGGATATTTAACTTCTAATTTGTAAGTTTCGAGAAGTTCTATATCATTCGATATATAAGCATTAAGAATTTGTTCTCCATGAAATTCTACAGAAACATATATAAGAAAAATTTATAAATATTATATAAAAAGTAATTAATGTTCAAAAGATACCTTACGAGTTTTCTGTATGTTTTAAACATATAAAAATTCAAATAATGTGGAATAAAAAATTATGTGTCATGTCAGCTTTTAAATTTTTCAGTTTGTCGCACGTTTGACGTTTAAATTTTCCATTATATTGTTTTGCATTGCCTTCTATGTTAAGTTTTCGTTTTTGTGATTTTGCTGCCCTCTGAAGAAATATGCAAGGAACTATTTTCCCCGTGCTCCATTTGCCCCTCATCACCAAAAACTTTGTTACAAGGCCACCCATAAGTCTGTCCAATCTCTCTTTAGATAGTTGTCTCTGGTACTAACCAATGAGGATGTGGCTTATATTTGCCGCCGACAAAATTTAAACGAGTGACACCCATGACAGCTGTCAACTATGTACTACCTGCTAGTTCTATCCATATTACTGATTTTTAAACAGAGAGCGTAACGAATATTTGAACAGATATTTAACAGATTGACAGAACAATACACGCATATGAATTGTATGCAACTGTTAATATTTATTTCCACGGAATAATATATTGAGAACTACTCAGGTCTCGTGACTATCATAGCGTTTTCAGCTTACAAGTCGAGTGCGCACTTTTTTGCACTGAGCGTTTTCAACTTGTCATTGAGTGCAAAATGTAGTCAGCTGATGCGTTTTCAGCTTAAGAAAAAGTTGCACCATGCACTGGCTCAGTGCGACTTTTGCACACTCACTCCCTGGGCAAGTGCAATAGTGTCAGTGCAAATATAGCGGCTAAACAAAATCGTTTTCAGCTTATACTGCACTGCCACCGAATGAGGGCAGAACTCGATCAGTGTGGTCACGTGATATGTTGCACTCAGTGCGCACTTGCACGGTGTAAGCTGATAGCGTTTTCAGCTTACACAGTGCCAGTGCGCACTGAGTGCAACATATCACGCGACCACACTGAACGAGTTCTGCCCTCATCCGGTGGCAGTGCTGGTTTAGCCGCCATATTTGCACTGACACTATTGCACTTGCCTAAGGAGTCAGTGCACAAAAGTCGCAATGAGCCAGTGCACAGTGCAACTTTTTCTTAAGCTGAAAACGCATCAGCGACTAAATTTTGCACTCAATGACAAGCTGAAAACGCTCAGTGCTAAAAAGTGCGCACCAGTGCGCACTCAACTTGTAAGCTGAAAACGCTATGAAAGCGCTATCAAATGGTTTTGAACACTCTGTATAATACGTGTCACAATGTTTCCGTCTCATTGTTACATATTCAGCAATTTTGTTCCTCTTCTGTTTTCCATTTTTTATTACCGTGTTCTTCATTACTATATCTAAACCGCGCGATTAATTTTAATTTTCCCCTCCTCCCTTCTTCATGTAAATATTATATTGTTGTTTATAACTCAATTCTGTTATCCGTTTACTTGATCCTGCCATTGGTTATCTTTATCGGTTTCTATTATTCTTCCTTTTAACATTTCTCTTCTTTATCGCTGTCTTTCTAAATCTATTGTAGATAACCCGTTTCTCTCAATATTTTTTCCTGTATATTTCCTATTTAGTCTTTGAATGGTTATTTTTCTCCCGTTCTTGTAAGTCTTTCCAGCATTCATTTTTGAAAGTCTCTATAAATATTTATAACATTCGTATTAACTTTGTGTTAGGTAATAACTAGTATAATACGAAATTTTGATTTATCCGGTCGTTAATTATCAATTATCTTATATATGTAAATTTCAGTTTATAACATCGAGTCCCCCCCCCCCCCCCCCCCCATTATTTGACGCTTTTCATAGCACAGAGCACTCTTCTATTAAATAAGTTGCACTTGCATATCACTAGAAAGCTCTTTTCAATGGTGTAACTTTTCACAATGACGTCCACACAAAAATACAATTTTCACCTAATAGGCTACTTGCGTGGTACTGAAAATCTGATATCTATCACTAAATACCTAAAGTAAAGTTGAAAACGTAAGTAAAAATATAAATTTTCTTTAACAAAAAATTATATGTTTTTAAATAAATTAAGAAAGAAGATTTTCTTTGACGTCATTATTTTGAACTGGAGAAAGGAATTCATATTTAAGAATTTAACCTAGATGGCGAGTGAGTGCGAGTTTAATTTGATTTTGACATTAGTTCATTTTTCTGTCACTGTCTCTCTTCTTTATTATTTACAATTTGCATGGTTTCTGTTACTTTTATTACGTATTTCGATTTATTAAGCAGGATTTTGAAGGATTTTAACTTGGCTTATACTCGTATAAGATTAAAGTGACAAACGAAAATATTAACCTGCAAACTATTATTCAAACGTCAAACAGATGATCTGTCATGTTTAAATTAGCCGTACATGCCGTTGCTATTGGACGTACTGATGTTATTGCTTTACGGCCATTCATTGGTTCGGCGTAATTCTACATCATACACGGCGGTAATTTAAATATTAAAATTTCATTAATTTTTTCCTGGCCAATTAATGAAAATTTTGCCAAAAGAAAAAGTATGGGTAGCAAGTTTTTATCGTCTCTTCCAAAATATTAAATAAAAAAATAGCACGCAAGTAGTCCATTACACGAAATCTGACGGTGATAAAAAAATTGAATGTCGCTACCCGAAAGAGCATGAAAAAGTGCCCTGAACTCCCTAAAGAAGTACAAATCAAAAATTCATATTATTTCGTATTGGTAAAAATAAAAATCAGCATAATTTGAACTTTTATAATTATCTAGTAACCCATGTATTTTTCCTGTAAACCAAATACATCTTTAAAATGATCAACCCATTGGGCAATTTGGTCTTATTTAACCGATATCGTAGGTATATCAGGATAATCGAAATTCTAAAGGCGAAGGGCAAAATGGACACCTATATTTTAAAAAATCGGTATTTGCACAATAATTCTGGAAATCGTACAAATTTTCTTAACTTTTTTTACCTCCCGCTACTCTTGGTAAGGGAAGTATAGGGATCGTGCTAAAAATCGCATATCGAGATTTTGGTAAATGAACATGTTTTAAGGTCCCTAGAATCCAATTCTAACATTTTCTGTCATTCATGTCTTTATATATATATATATATATATATATATATATATATATATATATATATATATATATATATGTGTGTATGTGTGTGTGTGTGTGTATGTGTGTCTGCGTGTGTATGTGTGTGTATGTATGTGTGGATCCTTCACTCTAACTCAAATACTATCAATCAGAACTTTTTTAACCTTGTATTTGAAACTTTTTCTATTATGGAAAGAGCCCATTAGATTTTGGTGTAAATCGGATAACCGGAAATGGCACTTTACTTGAAGCTCAAAATACTTTTTCTTCGAAAAGTACCTTTAAATGTTATTTTTTCGAGATTAAACTTATTATAAAAATTAAAGATTATTAAATTTTATACAGACTTGCATAAATACTTTTTGTACATATTTTATGGATAAATTTATAAAATTATCTATAATTTAAATCCCGGAGCCTATACGCTTTAAACAAACAAAAGTAAGGTTACGCAGTTATTGAAATGTATGTAACTGACAGATAAATGTCACTGTCAATGAACTAATCATTTCAATTTAATAATAGTAACATTTAAAAAAAAGTATATAGAACAATAAGAAATGAAATCAGTACAGTTTCCAGCATAAGTAAATATGCACGTATGTATTTACATTAATAAAAATTACCGATTCGCAAATAAGTTTAAGCTAATCTTAATTTTTGGATTAGTGAATTCTATTCCATCCCGTTATTTAAAATTTAATCTTCATTTTATTATCGAAAAAGGTAATTACTTGGATAAGATTAGACTATATTTCAAGAAATAAACTATCAAACTTAGAGTAAAATTCGCTAATCCAAAAATAAGGATTAACTTAATCTTTTTTGTGACTCGGGCTGTAAATGGCGGGAGGTATTGTGTTGGCCACACCAGATTTTTTTAATACAGGGTGCTCATTTTATATGTTCCCGCCCGAAATTTTAAGAATGGGCAAAATAGAATACATTTCATAAGCCACTTGGTGAATATCATAGTAGGTATAAGAGCAAAACAAAATTTTAAAAACCAAGTCACTTATCATGTACTACGTTTACATGCAGTTTTGAAAATGGTTTCAGTTTTCAGTCAAAATTATGCAAAACTGTTTACATGCAGTTTTCAAAACAAGTTTAAAAATTTATTTGAAATCAGTTTCGGCGCATGCGCATTTAGCTGATGAAAGTGACAGATCATCTTCACTCCAAATACTTCGTTTTGCTATTATTCCAATTATTTTTTATACTTCGTACCACTACGCACTAAAACTACACAACTGTCAGTATATTTGAAGGTTAGTAACACAAAGAGACAGAAACGTTATGCTCTGTACGCATGCGCAGTATCAAAACTGAATTTTAAGTGTTTACATGAGTAGTTTTGAAACTAGTTTTCAAGTCCAACCTATGAATTTTAGTTTTGGTTTGAGATAATTCAAAACCGTTTTGACACTGTATATATGAAGTTTTCAAAACTAAAAACGTTTTAAAAACGGTTTCAAAACTGCATGTAAACTCAGTATATGATTGCGTATTCAGGAATTTTCAGGCGGGAACTTTTAAAATGGGCACCCTGCATTACTCAATTAAATTGACAATTGACTAATCCATTATTATGCTTTATAATTATACAAAATTTCTTGCACTAAGGCGATACTATTCGCAATTAACAATTAACTGATTTCATTTGTTAATCTCCTATGTACCGGTCGGCTTAAGACACTCGGTATAAGGTAATTTGTTTCAATATTAACGAGATTTAACTTGTATCTCAAAATAAATCTATTGTCATTGAAAAATTGGCAATCGGTTCGTGTTCTATTTCCTTAAATGCTCAACTGGTTGCCTGCTGCGTAGGGTATTTATTTATAGATTGCGCTTCATGTAGATGTAGACAGTTTACTAACTCTCCAAAATGAGTGAATAGCTTTTCTTTTTACAAAATTTCGGTAGTTTACAGTCAATTTTTTTACCTCCCCTCATACCGTAGGTAAGGGAAGTAATGTTATCGGTCCAAAAATTCGATAGTGAGTTATCAGTAAATAAGCACGAATTAGGGTCCCCAGAACACGTTTTTTACTATTTTTACGATGATGTCTGTGTGTTTGTGTGTGTGTGTGTGTGTGAGGGTGCGCGCGTGCGTGTGTGTGCGTGTGTTTGTGCGTGCGTGCGTGCGTGTGTGTGTGTGTGTGTGAGAGAGAGAGAGAGAGAGGGAGAAAGAGAGAGAGTGTGTGTGAGTGTGAGATTGTGTGAGTGTGAGTGTGTGTGTGTGTGATTTAAGAGAAGATTAGATTTTGAGTAAAATTGGATAACCGAAAACGATACTTTACTTGAAGCCCGTAACATTTTTAATGAAAAACTATATTAAAATATAATCCAAAACTTTTAAGTTTTAGTATTTAAGTCTTTTATATCAAGGAGAATAACATGTTAGATTTTAGGTAAAATTAATAAACTGGAAGTGATACTTTACTTGAAGCTCTGAACAGATTTTTGTAAAAAATATATTATCATATAAGACTTTTAATTGAAGGGAAACAACATGTTAGATTTTGGCTAAAATTGATAAACCGGAAGCTCTGAACAGATTTTCTTAAAAAACTTAATATGATATATTCCAAAACTTGTCAAATTTAGAATTTAAGACTTTTATATGAAGGGGAGCAACAAATTAGATTTTGGCTAAAATTGATAAATCGGAAGTGATACTTTATTTAAAGCTCTGAACAGATTTTCGTGAGAAAACTATATTAAAACATGATCTAAAACTTCTCTAATTTGGTGTTTAAAACTCGTGTATAATTTGAAACATTAGATTTTGACTATATCTATATGATAAACTGGAAGTGGTACTTAATTTGAAGCTCTTAACAGATTTTCGAGGGAAAACATAATAAAATATAATCCAAAATTTGGTATTGCAGACTTTTCTATTTATGGGAACAACAAATTAGATTTTGTTTACTAATGACCAATCGGAAGTGATTGCTATTTTAAACATGGGATTGACGGGAGGTCATGCGCTGGCCTCAGCAGATTTTTTACGGTTGATATGACCATTTATTACTAACCGTATATTTCGAGGGAGAAGAATAACAATATATAATAATAATAATAATAATAATAATAATAATAATAATAATAATAATAATAATAATAATTAATCTTCAGTTTTGAGAAAAAAATAAATATAAAAATTATACAGAATTTATTCTTTATATTTGCATAAACACAAAATAAGAGGTATAATTTAAATGATTTAAATTAATTAATTACATTTATTACTGAGGATTTTAATTCGATTTTTAAAATACAGCTTGTAAATTTCCGCTAATTATGTATGAGTATAATATTCATATTACTGAATTCAACATTGTTAACCCTTTCGAGTTCGAGTCTATTGGGACATCATGTAATTCACGTATCTATTTCATTAATATAATATAAAACTGTAAGGTAAAATCGCAGATTATGGAGACAAGCCAGTCAGTACACTATACATTTACCCAGGATATAACACGCTATGGCCCGGGTGCTAGAAACACAGTGGTATCTATGTGTGACTTAACTGCCTGGTACCTCCTAACATGTCGGTACCTTTTTACGGAGTGCTAGAAACGAATGTTGGCTGTTGCTTGGTAACAAATCGGTATCAGTTAGTACTGGCACAAACCAATTAAATATGATGTGTTCTTCCACACTTCACTAGATGGCAACACTATCTAAATGTCAAATATGTCAAAAAATATACATTTTTGAGGTTACATTCAAGCAAAAAAATTATATTTTTCGCTGTTCTCTGCTTATAAATATTAAATCATACTTGTTATTTTAAAGCACAAGAGAAAACTAAAGAATGGAATGTCACGTCTTTCGAGAAAAATCATTTAATAAATATAATTTTAAGATACAAAGATAAATTAGGTATTTCTGGTAAAATTATTTTTATTATTCGATTCACAGTTCTTCGAACGATGCGCAAATCATCTGAAACCATTATATGAAAAATCCTTAAATAAAATGCACACAACAAAAAATGAAGAAAGCACAAACATAATAATTGACTTGTGTCCAAGAATCGTAAACAACATACGCAATATTTTTGTAATTCTGCTAAAATTGATTTACTTTTCATATTAGCTGGTTTTAATTTATCCTCTTGTTCTTTGACTAAATTTCTGGCAAAATATTTCGAAATCTTGTAACCTTTCTTAAAATACACTTCATATGTCAAGGTTATTTCGTTTTCTGAAATTGTTTGATAATTTTGAGAAGACATTTTAAACATTAAAATTTCATACGAAAAAAATATTATCAATATGACAGGTTGGCAGTACGCAGCAGTCAGGTAACTGGTCGTGAAGTCGCTGTTATATGTAACACAGCTTTCACGATGCATTTTGGGGTAACATACTTTCTAGCACGTCAAATCATCAGGTACCTGTGTGTTACATGTAACTGTGTGGTACCTGACGTTCTAGCACTCGGGCCTATATATTTAATATAGAATTAGATGCTCACAACCATCGCAACCTAAAAGACAGGCAATTCAGGCGGCAGTAATGCTGCAGGGGTTGCAGCCCAGTTTTAATTTTCATTGAACCGTCAACAATCAACATGCGACCCATACCACGAGCACGGTTTTAACTAAATCGCTGTTTTAAGAAATGTTAAATTTCATTATTTTTAATTAATAATAAATAACTAAAAACTATATCACGGCTTATTACCCATTGCTGGATGTACCAATCTGCTTTGTACACAGATATCGGTAATGATGAAATATTTGCACCGTGCGGGCACTTACCAGGCGTCACCTCACGGGCACTCATTGCTGGCTTGGAGAGTGCACCACAGGGGTTAATTTTGTGCCATTTAAAATTCGAAATATTTGGCATCGGTCGGAATCGAACCCGGTAATAAATAATATCCCATTTATCAAAATATGTTTTTAAAGCAGAACATAGTTTGTATTCAAACAAATAATTTTAAAAAATCGTTCTTTAAACATAATACCTATTTTAATTATTGATCATTTGGACCTGTAGTTTGTATCACAAAGTTTGGGGTACAGTTGAATGCCATTTTTGGTATTTTCCTCAAGTAAAAGGCTTATGCCATGGCAAACTCATAATATATTAAAGTATAATTTTTAAAAAATAAGAATTAATTTAAAATATAATAGTTATTTATTATAATGGGGTCTCGTGGCCGCGTGTCTGAGTGTCAGGTCGTAAATCTGGGGAACCAGGTTCGATCTCGACCGACGCCAAATATTTCGAATTTTAAATGGCACAAAATTGACCCCTGTGGTGCACTCTCCACGCCAGCAATGAATGCCCGTAAGGTGACGCCTGATAAGCGCCCGCATACGGTACAAATATTTCATTATTACCGATATCTGTGTACAAATCAGATTGACACACCCAGCGATGGGTAATAAGCCATGATGATATATTTATTTATTTTTTTATTTATTATATGAGTGTGGAATGTATCATATTAGTCACGAAAGGGCTACGTGGCTAATTTTCTTTAGTAACTAATATACATTCCACACTAGTGTAATACAACGTTTTATCCAACACTTTTTTCAAAACTTCTTAAATCATTTTTAAGTTTTCATTCATCGTTTGACACTGACAATACAATTGATGTAGTATTTTGAATTACAATATTACAAAGTAGCCATTGAATGGTTATTATGGTTTTGTTGTATTGTTATTGAAAAAAATTTGCTGTAATAATTATTGTCTGCCATGGGGAATAATTTGAAAGAAAAAAAAATTAAATTGGATGAAAATGAGGACCTTTAAAACGTATTCACTTAGAAGCACAAGCTGTGTCTTTGAATTTAATTCCGAAGCAAGTAACCACTAAATCGTTTCTCGTTTTCTTTTCATCAGCCATACATGACAGCATCCTTACATCTACAGTTTACTGCCGCGCCCATATACTTTGTATGGAGGCGGCAGTAAACCGTAGACGCAAAGTAGCGAAACGAACAGACCTATTATGTAAAGATAAGTAACCTATTTTAGCATAAATGTTAATGTTGGAAAGACGTAACACCGACTTGTTGAATGATGAATGTAATGTAATGGATTTCTCGGTGGTTGTAGGGCGGAGGTTTTATACAAAAGACAAAACTCTCATTGATGTTAATTTTATTTTAATTCCAATATTTCGTGGTTATTTTACCACTTCATCAGGGAAACTACAACGTACAAAATTTGTTATTCTACAGAATAGGTTATTACATTCACATTTTTAGAAAAGTACTTACAAACAGTTTTAACTTGAATGAAATTTTCTAAATTGTTTGATAATTTTGAGAAGACATTTTAAACATTAAAATTTCATACGAAAAAAATATTATCAATATGACAGGTTGGCAGTACGCAGCAGTCAGGTAACTGGTCGTGAAGTCGCTGTTATATGTAACACAGCTTTCACGATGCATTTTGGGGTAACATACTTTCTAGCACGTCAAATCATCAGGTACCTGTGTGTTACATGTAACTGTGTGGTACCTGACGTTCTAGCACTCGGGCCTATATATTTAATATAGAATTAGATGCTCACAACCATCGCAACCTAAAAGACAGGCAATTCAGGCGGCAGTAATGCTGCAGGGGTTGCAGCCCAGTTTTAATTTTCATTGAACCGTCAACAATCAACATGCGACCCATACCACGAGCACGGTTTTAACTAAATCGCTGTTTTAAGAAATGTTAAATTTCATTATTTTTAATTAATAATAAATAACTAAAAACTATATCACGGCTTATTACCCATTGCTGGATGTACCAATCTGCTTTGTACACAGATATCGGTAATGATGAAATATTTGCACCGTGCGGGCACTTACCAGGCGTCACCTCACGGGCACTCATTGCTGGCTTGGAGAGTGCACCACAGGGGTTAATTTTGTGCCATTTAAAATTCGAAATATTTGGCATCGGTCGGAATCGAACCCGGTAATAAATAATATCCCATTTATCAAAATATGTTTTTAAAGCAGAACATAGTTTGTATTCAAACAAATAATTTTAAAAAATCGTTCTTTAAACATAATACCTATTTTAATTATTGATCATTTGGACCTGTAGTTTGTATCACAAAGTTTGGGGTACAGTTGAATGCCATTTTTGGTATTTTCCTCAAGTAAAAGGCTTATGCCATGGCAAACTCATAATATATTAAAGTATAATTTTTAAAAAATAAGAATTAATTTAAAATATAATAGTTATTTATTATAATGGGGTCTCGTGGCCGCGTGTCTGAGTGTCAGGTCGTAAATCTGGGGAACCAGGTTCGATCTCGACCGACGCCAAATATTTCGAATTTTAAATGGCACAAAATTGACCCCTGTGGTGCACTCTCCACGCCAGCAATGAATGCCCGTAAGGTGACGCCTGATAAGCGCCCGCATACGGTACAAATATTTCATTATTACCGATATCTGTGTACAAATCAGATTGACACACCCAGCGATGGGTAATAAGCCATGATGATATATTTATTTATTTTTTTATTTATTATATGAGTGTGGAATGTATCATATTAGTCACGAAAGGGCTACGTGGCTAATTTTCTTTAGTAACTAATATACATTCCACACTAGTGTAATACAACGTTTTATCCAACACTTTTTTCAAAACTTCTTAAATCATTTTTAAGTTTTCATTCATCGTTTGACACTGACAATACAATTGATGTAGTATTTTGAATTACAATATTACAAAGTAGCCATTGAATGGTTATTATGGTTTTGTTGTATTGTTATTGAAAAAAATTTGCTGTAATAATTATTGTCTGCCATGGGGAATAATTTGAAAGAAAAAAAAATTAAATTGGATGAAAATGAGGACCTTTAAAACGTATTCACTTAGAAGCACAAGCTGTGTCTTTGAATTTAATTCCGAAGCAAGTAACCACTAAATCGTTTCTCGTTTTCTTTTCATCAGCCATACATGACAGCATCCTTACATCTACAGTTTACTGCCGCGCCCATATACTTTGTATGGAGGCGGCAGTAAACCGTAGACGCAAAGTAGCGAAACGAACAGACCTATTATGTAAAGATAAGTAACCTATTTTAGCATAAATGTTAATGTTGGAAAGACGTAACACCGACTTGTTGAATGATGAATGTAATGTAATGGATTTCTCGGTGGTTGTAGGGCGGAGGTTTTATACAAAAGACAAAACTCTCATTGATGTTAATTTTATTTTAATTCCAATATTTCGTGGTTATTTTACCACTTCATCAGGGAAACTACAACGTACAAAATTTGTTATTCTACAGAATAGGTTATTACATTCACATTTTTAGAAAAGTACTTACAAACAGTTTTAACTTGAATGAAATTTTCTAACATCGAGAAACATCCTATCTCAAAAACTTAAATCTAGAATATCCCAGCACAGACAGGGAGAGAAAAAAACCAACAGTAAGAACCAGTGCGCGCTAGCACATCACGTTCAAGAAACTAATCATTTTGTACAATATGATCAAACATCTATTACTGAACACGAAAATAATTACAAAAAACATATCTTCTTAGAAATGTGTCATATTAACATAAATCATAATAATACTATCAGTTATAAAACCGACACACAAAATTTAAGTGCGATCTATACGTACCTTCTTCGTTCGTTTTAACAATTCATATTTTGGCGCCACTATTGGTCATTTTCTCTTCTTCACCTGTTGCCCGGAAACAAATGTAACTAAATTTTAACCAAGAATATTTGTCTCCATTTGCACATGGAACATGAACAATTGTATTTAATTATCTTGTGTAGAAAATAATATGTGTATTTTTATAAAATTAATGTGCATTTAGTAGAGATATAGGATGTTTCTCGATGTTAGAAAATTTCATTCAAGTTAAAACTGTTTGTAAGTACTTTTCTAAAAATGTGAATGTAATAACCTATTCTGTAGAATAACAAATTTTGTACGTTGTAGTTTCCCTGATGAAGTGGTAAAATAACCACGAAATATTGGAATTAAAATAAAATTAACATCAATGAGAGTTTTGTCTTTTGTATAAAACCTCCGCCCTACAACCACCGAGAAATCCATTACATTACATTCATCATAAATGTTAATATTAATTGAAATAAATAAGTTTCATAATGTTAAATTATTTCAATAATTATTATTGTAAAATTGATTATTATTTATATTGAAAAAAAAAACACAAAAATCAGTAATAATTCCTCCGTGATTTCTAAAATATTCTCTCACGGAGTGACTAATGTTGTACATTAGGTATTTCAAATAGCCTTAGTAACAATATTATGAGTCGGTGTTGGAGAAAAATATGTATACCATTAAGGTGCGAACACACTACTATCACGTCACGTAAACTCACATGATTTCACGTGCCAATTGTCAATTCTTGAAACCCTTATATCCCATTTATTTATATTGCGAGATCACACACTGTTGTGAAATCACATAACAACATGTGCAAGCAATATAAATAAATAGGATATATGGGTTTCAAAAATTTAACACTGACACGTGAAATCATGTGAGTTCACATGACGTGATAGTAGTGTGTATGCATCTTTATACAGGGTTAGTCTGGGAAAACGCCCCCGCCCTTTTAAGTTTTATTATTATAAATATACTATATATTTGATGGTAGTTGTAGATATTCTTTATAAAGTCAGGTTTACTAGATACAGCTATCAACTATTATTTTTTAAATAGCAATCTATAATTATTTTACAAAAATAAAAACCGCCATATTTTTCTTTTTACCTTCCGTCACCTTTAGGTAAGGAAGGTATTGTCTTTGGTCAAAAATTTCGATGATGAGTTTTTAATAAATAAGCACGTTTTAGGGTCCCTAGAATACGAATTTACTATTTTTACGATGATGTCTGTATGTGTGTGTGTGTGGATGTGTGTGTGTGTGGATGTGTGTGTGTGTGTGTGTGTAACAAAATTTTCGTCTGCGATAACTTTAATACTACAGTTACAAAAATTATAATTTTTTGTATACTTCTTCGTTACATCCATATGAAGAGCTGATTAGATTTTGGTTACAATTGGTCAACCGGAAGTACCACCATTTGAAGATTTTAACAGTTTTTCTTGAAAAAACTATGTTAAATATAATTTTTTCACATTTGATGTTAATATAAATATTAAAGAATATTTTATTCTCTATTCGATTTGACTGCATTTCATACTTGATATTAAATGGATATAGAGTTAAAAAATTATAAAGAAATTAAATTTCATAAAGTAGCCATAGCTATGGAAACAGCTACTATATTAAGAAAATTCAGATTGAAAGATGTCAGTGTCAAGTGAAATTGACATAGTGTGTTTGTCTTATAATTTTAATGGAAATATAGGATCTTTTGCTTTCTGTATGGAATTTGTATAAAATACATACAACTGCTTTAAGGTAATGTACAAGAAATAATAATAATAATAAATCTTTAATTTCTGCAGATATATTATACTGTATATAGAAAACGTCACACATAATAATTTTCTGTATGAAATTTGCATAAAATACATGCAACTGCCGGAAGGTAATGTACAAGAAATCGAATATTTACTTTAACAAGGAACTTTCCGTATGAAATTTGTACAAAATACATAGAACTGACGGAAGGTAATGTGCTGGCCACATCAGATTTTTTCAACGATGTATTAGTTTTTAAAAATGTATCTGGAAACTGAACTATTAATTTAAAATATTATACTACTTTTTAATTATGAAATTTAGTAATGGACCCGTCCGACTTTTTTTGAATTTTTTATGTTACTAAGAATTTAAAAATAGAAATTCCATATTTTTTGTTTTCTTATGCTTAATAACGCCTAAAATAATTATTAAAGTTTTGGGGCGAAAGTTGTGACGTTAGCGTTACTCTGCCATAAGTTAAGAGATCCAACATACGTTACCATTAATATGGTAATATTCACTAAATGTTGCAAGAATAAAAATACGTATCCATTACAAACTGAGATCAAAAATCTTTAAAGCTAATGGTAATGAAGTAGGCCACATAGTTAATAGTTATTAAATCATTTCAAAATATATATTTGTTTGGTTTACTTATATGAATAGGTATAGGAGTAGTGTTAAATATTAATTTATGTAAAACTTCGATAATGAATATATTATACATAAATAAAAATCTGGTAAGTAAAATTAATAATTTTTGCTCGTTTTCATACTCAGGTTTATTATTTGCTTTAATTAATGTGAATTTAAGACTTTCTTTAATATAATATTGAAGGTTATTATACTCACCACCAGTGGCGTACCTAGGGCGGGGCAAACAGGGCAGGTGCCCTGGGCGCCAGAACCAAGAGGGCGCCGCTTGGAGCCGTTGGTATCCGTATGTAACTTGGTTGCCATAATTTGAAGTGTTAAAACTATTGATTACTGTGCGTACCGACATTTTTCGGAATTGTTGAAGCTCTCTATCTGTTTATTCATCGTCTACTCAACGCTGGGAAATACTCAAAAACGCTGTGCTCATAGTTATTAAATCTGAGTCTGAAACAATATGGAGTGCAAAAGTGGAAGATGTGAAGCCCATAAACAACTATCTTGACGGCATTCTCCAAGTTCTCGAGACTACAATGGATGATGCAAATGAAACAAGTGAAACAAGAAGTGATGCTACGCAATTGTACAACCGTATATATGTTGACACTCGATTTTCTGACTCTACTTGGATTTTGGACGAGAGTATTCATTCCTATTGATAGAGTTCAGAAAAGACTGTAGTAAGATATAAATATGAACTTTCATGATGCCGCCTTAGATTTGAAAGGTTTAAGATACTATTTTCGCAATGAAAGAGAAATTTGGTGAGTGAAGTTCTGGAAAGTGGACTTAGTCTCTGTCAAAACTGGGATGTTGAAATCAAAAACGCCAACGGCGAAAAATCTTCGAATGGCCATGCAAATAATGTTGACTATTGCAGTTTCCATCGCTAGCTGTGAACAGGGCCGGATTAAGGGGGGGCTATAGGGGCTGTAGCCCCGGGCCTCCCAAAATAAAGGGCCTCGGTATAGATTAAAATTGCTTTATATGTTTAAAAATGTTATTAAGCGAAATTATAATTAATTTTGCAAATAATTTTACATACACTTAATTTGAAAATAAAAGTATTTTACGATTTGAACGAGAATAGACAATACAGAAGTTGAAATGAGCCAATGAGTGTTTAGCTTGACGAAATACACGTCCCCACACCCCACCACAATTCGAAGGCAAGGCTACTGCGCATCCAAGTTGGTCGGTCGATCACGGTTCGGCGGTCAAGCTACAGTGAATACTTGCAATAGTTGCAGTGTTATACAAAAAAAGTCATAATAATGTCAAGCAAAAGTTCTGTGGGTCGAATTTTTGAAAGCGGTGCATCCAAGAGGAAAAGAAAAAGAATTAAAGAAGAAGAATTAAAAAAACATAACAAAGTTACAGCTTTCTTTACGCCAATCAGACTAAAACAAACGGAGGCTGTTAGTGTTGTCAGAGATCAAGAGAAGACTAGTGGTCCATCAGAAATTATAAATCAACCTGGGTGTTCTAATTTTGGACAGGTTTCATCAGAAATAGAACAAGAAACGCCTAGTGACCAATCAGAAATTATAAATGAACCTGGGTGTTCCAATGATGAAGAAAACAAAAATTTAATTCTAATTCCAGGTACATGATACAAGTCATTTTATTGGTCAAAAGAGGATGATTTTGGAGCCGAACCAATAGAATGACTTGTATCAAAATAATCTAACTGTCAAAATTCTTTCGATATTTCAAACAGAGTTTAGCTAACATATGACAAACTATCGCCTACTTTTATTTATATAAATAACGTAGGTGATGGACAACTGTTTTCCTATTGGTTATGAATCACGTGATGTATGTAATTTGATGTCACAGGAGTGAGGAGTAGTTTTTTATTACTATTTCTCGCGCCAATCTTTTTATTTATTTATGAAAATAAAACTATGAAAAATATTGCATACTTTCATTTAAAATACTTTTTAAAAAATGATATAAATCTTTTGCAAGGGGATAAATCTTTTAAAACGAGACAAATGTGTTATTTTAACTAAAATGACGGAACGGCCGGTATTCGTATATGGTAAAAAAACGGGACGTATGGTCACCATAAATATATTACAAAAGTAAAACATTGATTACGCTAATAAATGTATACAGAATTAATATGTTTCATAGATTTATTCATTCAAGTGTTAATAAAATGGACTTAAATCATAATATAAATATAATATATTATATTACAAGAGTTTTCGTTGTTTTTAGATAAAGATCCTGCTCTTTGGCCATCTTGTATTAACACTGAGTTTAGAGAGAGTTGTATTAGATATGGAATTATTTACTTCCATAACAGATCTCACAATTATGAAGCTTCTGAAAGACAGTATAAATCACAAAAACGATTTATTTCTTCTTCTGTTTTTACAAGGAAGCTTGCAAATGGTGAAATTGCGGAAAGAAACTGGATTTTATATTCCCCCTCTACAGGAAACATATATTGCTGGCACTGCAAACTTCTTGGTAATAAGTCAGCGTCATTTACTGAAGGATTCTCTGATTGGAAAAAGAGTGAGGAAAAGGTGTCAAGCCACGAAAATAGCACAGAGCACAAAAACAACGTTTTGAAGATCATGGCATTTTCTCAAGAAGAAAGAAGAATAGATAAGCAATTATTAAGGCAAGTTTTGATGGAGACGGAATACTGGAAGCAAGTTCTGAGACGTGTTGTTTCTGTAATCAAGTTCTTATCAGAAAGAGGACTAGCATTTAGAGGTGCTAACGAAATTCTCGGTTCGCCAAATAATGGAATTTTTTTAGGAATTATGGATCTTTTGTCTGAATTTGACCCATTTCTAAAAAATCATATAGACCGATATGGGAACAGAGGAAGAGGAGAGACTTCGTATCTTTCTTCCACCATATATGAGGAGTTTATATCTCTCATGGGAAAAGCAGTACTAAAGGCAATTGTTTCACAAATTAAAGAGGCGAAATATTATGGTCTGATAGTGGATTCAACACCCGATTCAACTCATATCGACGAACTTTCTATTGTTGTAAGATATTGCTATCGTGGGGTTATTAATGAACGATTCTTGCATCTAATCCCAATAGATAGTCACACAGGTGTATCTATGAAGAACGACGTTATGAATTTCCTAAATGAACAAGGTATCCTGATCCAAAATTGCAGGGGCCAGTCTTACGATAATGCCAGTAATATGTCCGGAAAATATCAAGGCCTTCAAAGACAAATTGCATCTGAAAATGACAAAGCGATATATGTGCCATGTGTAGCACATTCTCTAAATTTAGTAGGGGCATCTTCTGTAGATTCGTGTACAGAGGCTGTTGCATTTTTTGATATAATTCAAAGAATTTACGTCTTTTTTTCATCTTCAACGCATAGATGGAAAGTTCTTTTTAACAACGAAGAAGGGAAAATGCACTCACTAAAAACTCTCTGTGCTACCCGATGGTCGCGCCATTTTGAATCTTGCAAAGCTATAGAAGCTAATTATAGTAAAATTATGGACAGCCTTTCGCAAATAGAAGCCAATGATAATGAAAAGGCCGATACCAGATGTGATGCAAAAGCTTTGTTTAAGAAAATGTGCAAACTAGAAATAGCATTTCTTACTATTTTTTGGAGTAAGCTTTTGGAAAGGGCCAATGCTACATCTAAGCAGCTCCAAAAACCAAAAACAGACTTAATTACTGCAGCAAATCTACTAGAAGCACTTAAAAGTTTCGTTCATAGTTTTCGAAATACTACCAAATTTGAAGAGCTGGAACAGCAGGCAAAGCATTTAGATGAAAGAATAAACCAGGAATACGCGGACGAGAGAAAGAGAAAAATAAAGAAAAAATTCCCCGATGGGCAGGAATCAGAAGAAGCTCATTTATCAGGGAAGAAAAAATTTGAAATAGAAACTTTCATTGTTATTATTGACAAGTTTGCTTCTGAATTAGAAAGACGACAATCATCGTACAGAGAACTCTGCCAGCGATTCCAGTTTCTATATAACCTGGAACTACAAGATAATATGGAATCGCTCAGAAATGACTCGCAAAAATTAAGGAAATGGTATCCTGACGATTTAGAAAACTGTTTAGAAGAAGAAATTGTGCAACTTTCTTCTTTTCTAAAAGTCACGGAACCCGTATCATCAGATCCTATTTCCCTGTATACTTTTTTATATGAAAAGGATTTATGCAATGTTTTTCCTAACGTGTTGATCGCATTGCGCATATATTTGAGCATGCCGATAACGAATTGTGAAGCAGAGAGATCCTTTTCGAAACTCGGCCTTGTTAAAAACAAACTCAGAGCTTCGTCAGCAGAAAGTAGGCTTAATAACCTTATGTTATTATCAATAGAATCAGAGTTTGTACGAAATTTATCGTTTGATTCCCTGATATCAGAATTCGCTTCAGCAAAAGTTCGAAAAGTACAATTGTAAGCGTTGTAAAATAAATATTCTTAGAAAAAATATTCATTTAATCATTTTCCTTTATCATTCATCTAATATAGTCGTTTCTATTTCGAATAGAGAAATTGAAGTTTACAGGGGGGCCACCAAGTTATCCAGAGCCCCGGGCCTCGAGCATTGTTAATCCGGCTCTGGCTGTGAAAGATTTTTCAACAAATTAAAACTAATCTCAAATTATCTGAGAGTCTCTATGGGTCAAGATCGATTAAGTGATCTTGCTTTGATGAGCGTTGAAAGTAAAGAAACTGAAAAGACCGATTTCGAGCACATTATTAACGCCATTTTTTGATCGTAATGACCCCCGGAATATATGGTATAAGTTTGTCGGTCGAGTGGCGGAATACCGGTATATATATATATATATATATATATATATATATATATATATATATATATATATATATCTATATATATATATATATATATATATATATATATATATATATATATAGATATATATATATATATATATATATATATATATATATATATATATATATATATATATATATATATATATATATATATATATAGATATTCTTAAGTAATTTCAACAACAATACAAGTGCCACATATCTCGCTACACTAAAGCTAGAAAGAAGTAATCTTGATTTTGCATTGTTGACAGGGGGCGCAATTACGACCCTTGCCCTGGGCACTATTTCACTTAGATACGCCACTGCTCACCACGTGTCATTATTACAATTAAAATAGTATTTAAACTATTTGCTATTTATAATTAAATAAAACAATGACAGTATTGATTACAATAATCAATGCATAGTTCATAATAAAAAGTAATCCAACATTTACATTCCTGTTTACCAAATGAGTACAACAATGATAAGTATTGAGATTACAGTAATTAAAACATAAATTATAATATAAATTTATTTAATAAGTAAATTTTCTTTTGATCTTAATAAAAAATTACTCGGGTATATTAAATATGTGTATGTTAGAGTATGTGTAAAGCCAGTCGCGAATTTATGAGCAAAATATGCATGATCCACTCTATAGTGACATTTTCACATGATGACTGGATGACTGTAATGACGCTAACGACACAACATGGCGACCATTTTACGCTAAAAACTTTAATTAAATTATTATAGGTATAAAAATATAAAATATAAAGCAATTTTTATTTCGTTTTCATTTATTTATATTCAAAATTCATATGCGACATGTAATTTCTAAAAAGCCGAAGACTTGGACAGGCCCATTCTTTGCAAAATTAAAATATTCTTTTTGGCGACATCAGCAATATTGCAAAAAATCAGAAAAATTTCCACTGCGGTGTAATCTCCACACTCCACACCAGTTTGAAATGCTCGTAGTGCGAATCAAACGCATTTTTATTTATTAACATTAACACGTTGGGTCTTTGAAATGACCGTCTTTGATATCTCCGTTGTCGTTAGAAATACAGGATAAATTTATTAACAGAATTTATTCGCCTACTCAAGAAGCATAACGTAATTTTTTTTCAGATATACAGGCTGTTGCATTACGGCTCGGCGAGAATTATTTGTCTTTTTTTAAATGGAACACCCTATATATTTCCATATATTTTGGCTTGTATTTTATTCACCTATTTATTTATTCCGTTTTTTCTCTAAAAAAATACCAAATACACGCATTGCTTTATAAAGGCGTACTAAATTTATTTTAATAAAAAAATTAAGATATTTTTTGTACAATTATAACTATACGCTATGTTCTCATATAATTTAAAAAATATTTAATTATACACGGTGTTCAATAAAGCGAATCAAATTTACTCAATTTCAAATGACTATAACTCGTAATTTTCAAATGGAATACCCTATATTTTATTATTTAGTTGTGTTTAGGGTATCCTGTCAGTGGCGTACCTAGGGTGGGGCAAACAGGGCAGGTGCCCTGGGCGCCAGAATCAAGGGGGCGCCGCTTGGAGCCCTTGGTAACCGTATGTAACTTGGGTGCCAGAATTTGAAATGTAGAAACTGTGGATTACTATGCGTATTGACATTTTTCGGAACTGTTAAAGCTCTCTATCCGTTTTTTCATCGTATACTCAACACTGGGAAATACTCAAAAACGCTGTGCCCATAGTTATTAAATCTGAGTCTAAAACAAGATGGAGTGCATAAATAACTACCTTGATGGCATACTCCAAGTTCTCGAGACTATAATGGATGATTCAATTCAAATTCAAACGAATGAAACAAGAAGTGATGCTAGGCAATTGTACAACCGTATGTTGACACTCGATTTTCTAACTCTATTTGGATTTTGGACGAGAGTACTCATTCCTATTGATAAAGTTCAGAAAAGACTGCAAGATATAAATATGAGCTTTCATGATGCCGCCTTAGATTTGAAAGGTTAAATATATTATTTTCTCAATGAAAGATAAACTTTGGTGAATGAAGCTCTGGAAATTGGATTTAGTCTCTGTCAAAACTGGGATGTTGAAACCGAAAAACTCTAACGGCGAAAAATCTTCGAATAGCCATGCAAATAATATTGACTATTGCAGTCTCCATCGCTAGCTGTGAAAGATCTTTCAACAAATTAAAACTGATACATAATTAATGTTAATGATCTTCTTAAATATATATGGATATTCTTAAGTAATAAAGAAAAGAAAGAAGTAATATTTATTTTACATTGTTGACAGGGGGCGCAATTACGACGACCCTTGCCCTGGGCACCATTTCACTTAGGTACGCCACTGTATCCTGTGCCTAAAACCAATAATTTCTGAGATTTACACAATTTTTGTCTAAATTTATTTAAATTAAATCTGGTATACTATGGAAAATGTGTTTTTAATAAGAAACAATTGCAATAATGGGCAGTAGTTTGCATTAGCCAATAAATAAAACTGTTTATTATTAATATTAGTGCGATTACGTAATAATAATATATTCATATTTATTTTATGGGGTCTCGTGGCCGCGTGCCTGAGTGTCAGGTCGGGAATCTGGGGAACCGGGTTCGATCCCGACCGGCGCCAAATATTTCCAGTTTTAAATGGGACAAAATTACCCTTGTGGTGCACTCTCCGCGCCAGCAATGAGTGCCCGTGGTAAGCGCTCGCACGGTGCAAATATTTCATCATTACCGATATCTGTACGAAGCAGATTGACACACCCAGCAGTGGGTAATAATCCGTGATGATATATTTATTTTATTTATTTCATATGAATTTTTCGCGACAACTATTATTCTCTATAAATTATTTACTGTGCAATATAAATTTTCTGTGAAATATAAATATGAAATCAGGTCAAACAATTCTGCGAACGCTTATATAGAATAATTTTTATTTTGCGTTTCTGCTGACAAGATAGCAGGGATTCCACAATACTTCATGAGTCATCATTTTTATTCTTCCGTAAAAAAACTCATTTTCGTAGACTGTTATAATTAACTTCCATGAACGAAAGGGCGTTTGAAAAACCAGATTATCCCAAGGCCCTGAATGCCTGAGTCAGGTTTCCCAAAACAAAACAACAAAAAAATGCTATAGTTGGGCGGAGCGGTGTTATCAACGAGAGACGTTCCACGTGTTTCAAACGCTCTCTGCCAGGGGAGTACTTACGAAAATTTCTATAAAATTCACAATGAGCCTGTTTCACATTTTTCAAAAAGTATAAGTTTATGCATTTTTTTTCTTACTAATAGTTATTTTTTTATTAATTTGTTATTTTCGTAAATAATTAAATAAAAAGCTTGGCGCCAGAAATAGTCATGAAAAACAATCACCCTCTCCTGTGTCGTAGAACATTCACAGCCAATAGAAAAACAGTTTTTCCATCACCTTCGTTTATTTTTGTTATTTAGATAAACATACGTAGACGTTAGTTTGTCACATGTTAATAACAAACTTTTAATTTGACATTTGACGTTGACATTTTCCATTACAAATGAGGAAGAAAGTAATAATGGCTAATACAGAGTACTCAAACTAAATCGGACAGTTTACTGAAAGTCGATAGCTTATCAAAAAACGATTGTTTTACTGCTGCCGAAATAAGGGGTGTTAAGGTAAAATGAAATGTAAAAACCCAACCATCAGCTCTTCGACCTACTACTTCCACCCACAATTTTCTTTTCTTCGCATCTTTTGGCATATTTATAAATTCAATAGTAGGTTTGCTCCTAGCAGAAATTTTGCAAGACGGCACAATACGATACTGTAAATTACTCATTTTATATTGGATTTTTTATTATCTAACACGAACCAAACTCAAAAATTTGACACTTGTTTGACAATTTTGATAATATACTTATCATAACACTTGTAACAAAACAAAAAGAATTGACACTATAAAGGAACCAATTGGAGCCGATGAAGATTTTTTATTATCTAACACGAACCAAACTCAAAAATTTGACACTTGTTTGACAACTTTGATAATATACTTATCATAACACTTGTAACAAAACAAAAAGAATTGACACTATAAAGGAACCAATTGGAGCCGATGAAGATGTATGTGTTGTGACGTCACATTCTATTTCAGATCACGTGACTTTTTCAAAATATCTAAATTTCAAAAATTAATTGTAAAATATCTAATGGATATTTGCTGATATTTTCAAATTTGAGACTATTTAAATAATGATATCTTTTAAAATTTAATACTTAGAAGGCATATAACTTTTTTTTTCATTACTAGCTACACAAAGGTACTTTATTGACCGAATAAAGTGCCGTGAAATTGAATTTCTCAACCCGTCCATGGTTACCGGTATTAATTTTCCATTATTAACCGATAATAAGTTAATAATGAATAAATTTACATTTTTTGATAATTCTGTGACAGTTTTAAATCGGAAATGTTTATAGCAAGTTTAAGTATAACCAAGAGACTTTATTTATTAATATTTTATGCATTTAAATGGTTGTTTAAACAGCTTAATTCAATATTAAAAATTCGGATTAATTTGAATATTTGTTTTCGTGCCGAGAACATATTAAATACTTGACATTTCTTTCATGTCAATTTTGCTTATTCAATGTAAAAAAAAACTATTTAAAAATAATACTTTTAAATAATATTTATGATTTAACAATAAATAATACAAATGCTTGAACCGTGCAGCCAAAAACTGTGCAATTACAATCAGATGATACAACCTGTCAATGAGCACATATGTGTAAGCATAGCATTCGGAGAGTGACGAGCCCTGAGTCGAATAAAGTTTGTTAAATCATGTGATGCTTTTTAATCTAAACCTGTCTCGAACACTACAGTAAGTAAACGAAAATTCAATCTTTTCTATTAATAATGACTTTTATTTTATGTTATTGTTAGCTAACACTGCTAACAGACACAATTCAATACAACATAGACAATAATTATTATAGTTAGAACCACAAATTAAGTGAATAAATAAATTCCTATTATAAACAAGTACTTGCTAAGTTATTTGTAAAAATCATAATTAATTGTACAATTATGACAAGTCATATTTATTGCAGATCTTGCAGTATTTAGGGAACCAGTAGAAAAATTAGTTGAAGTTGAAGGTATATTAATTATGGTATTATTTATAGTATTTGTTTCCTCAACATTCATTCTTGTAGATGGAATTTCAATATTGTTTTCTGCTGATGTCACAACAGAAACATCAGGGAACTTATTACTTGAAGACGGTGATGTCACTTGATCTTGTACCATGCATGCTATATTTTTTTTAACGGACAACGAATCTTCCACATATCCTTCAGCTACGGTGGTAGACTTCCACCATCCGTGCTGCTTTCATTGAAGAATGTTACCACCCCTAGAAGCTAATATTGTGGCCGAGGTTCTTCGGAAACTATGGCCAGTGTACAATTCCGGATTCTGAAGTTTCAAATACATGGCAATTTTTTTTTGTCATTTATCCTATGGTATTGTGACCAATATTTTGTCTAGTAGCTTTTCCATAACGTATAGATATAAATAATTTTGGCATGTCTGAATTTTGTCTAATTTTAAGATATTTTTTTTAAATTTCAATCCAGAATGTCTCCATTACTACGAATTTTCTGGAAGATCCATTTTTAGTGTTCCGGATGTTGATAATAATCATCTTTTACGGTTAAATCAGAAGTCAGCAAATTGCAAAGTTCATCACTTCTGCATGCACCCGCAACACCAATTATAAGAACTGCCTACAATGATAATTTTATCAAAGTTAGACAATCGCATGTAATAAAATTAAAAATTTACCTTAATTACAATATATTCTTCAGGTGCCTCAGTAAGAAATTTTGTAATCTCTTCCTTACTGAAAACTGATGATTTTTTGGGTGATAATTAACATTTTTCTGTTTTAAAAATGCAATTAATTTAAAATACTTTGAAATATCAATGTTTTCTTTTAAAGAAAGAGTTAATTTCAACATTGAGTAATGAGCCCATGCAGAGGAGGATTTTTTATTGCTTACATAATCTTGGAAATATGCAAGAACTACATTTTCAGAAATTTTAATAACTTCATTAGTACTGCACCAATTCTTAAATGTTGTATACGCTTATAAATATAGATGTTTCGATTTTTCTGGCAATAGTTTTTCATTTAAATTTTCTGCAATCTCCCTGAATTCGGGGGGTGTACAACTTAAGTCTTCACTAATCATAATTATTTTTATAAAACTGTCACAATGAAATGATAAAATTTCAGTTTTTGTTTTAACAAACAATTTTACTAGGCCAACTATGCATCAATTGTGCCATCAAATTTAAAAGTAAAATGACGTTATGGTGGGATTAATTTCATAAATAATTATTAAAATTACGTGCTAGTAGTGCAAAAATAGTATATATACCACGGTTATGAAGGGCATTATTGCCCTTGCGAATTATAATCGCTCGATCAATAATCATACTCTTCACAACCTTGGTGTATAATATACTATTGCAACGGCCCTATTCATTATAAAAACTACAATACTATAATCACTATACTTGCCGTCAAATAAGTATGGACTAGAGATTTCCACACTGTTCCCGTTTCACTTGTCATGTGGAAAATGCTAAGTTATGAAAAAGCGGGAACGCCGCATGGTAAGGGACAGGATGCGAAGAAAGAAAAATTTGAGCATCAGTTCATACTCATTTAACGGCAACTATAGTAACACGAGAACTCTATTTGAATTTTGACTGTACGTAAAGTATATATTACATAATGTACCCTTATTTATAACGTAGAATTTATTTACATAAGCAATGAAGAAATTACATTTTTCAAGTAATATACTCGTAAATAAAAGTTCAATTTAATATACTGTAACGTAAGAGGGTAGGTACCTACGACACTTGGTCCGCGAGCTCTGGCCAGTGCATGCGAACCCACGCATATGAATAGAAGCGTTTTTAATAGGTAGGAAGAGCCTAGGTAGGCGATCGATAACATAGTGCAGCGCGAGTTAGGTAAGCGACGCGAGGCGGGCAGTAAGATAAACAAGGGGGAGATAAGTGTAATTACCCGTGCATTATTGTATAGTTCGAGACGTTCGACGTTCAAGACGTACGTGTGTGCGAAGACACTCACATAGAGAGTCAGTCAGTCACGAGTAACACAGTGACATAGTGACACAGTTACATAAATAGAAGAAAGGAGTCAGTGAGTGGCATAGCAGTATCGTGGTGAGCGTATGAAGTTTGGTGTCGAGTGGAGTACTCTGAAAGTTACTGGTATACTGGGATAGCTGTGGAAGCGAATACTCGGTAGTTTTGAGGAATACTGGGAAGCTAGATATACGGAGACATTAAGTGGATACTCGGCAGTGATGTTGAAGAGTTGTGGCCGTGGCAGAGAGTTATATGAATAGGTAGTCAGCCAGTTGAACGTGACGTAAAGAGTTGAAGTAAATTATCAGTAATATCATGTAAATCGTGTTAATATTTAAATAAATAAATAGTGTTAGTGTTTAACTAGTTAATTATATTCGTAGTCTTACATTAGTTTTTAATATTTGTTTAATATTAGTAATCGTCATTGTTATTATCTTTAAATATTTATTTATCGTTTTAATAAACATCTATTTTAATTAATAATAATTAATTAATTGATTTTTACGCTTCACCCAAATAAATAAATAAATGACAATACGCTATACAACGTGGATACTTGAAAACCGAATATAGCTCGTTAACACGGGAAAATCTTTTACAGACTGTTGGATTATATTTTATTATGTTTTTCCTCGAAAATCTGTTAAGAGCTCCAAATTAAGTACCACTTCCGGTTTATCATATAGGTATAGACAGAATCTAATGTTGTTTCAAATTATACACGTGTTTTAAATACCAAATTTGAGAAGTTTTGGATTATGTTATAATATATTTTTTCAAGAAAATCTGTTTATAGCTTCCTGTAAAGTAGTACTTCCGGTTTAACAATTTTAGAAAACATCTAATATGTCGTTTTCATTAATATAAAAGTCTTAAATACCAAATTTGAAAAGTTTTGGATTGTATCAATTTATTTTTCACGAAGATCTGTGCAGAGCTTCAAATAAAGTATCACTTCCGGTTTATCAATTTTAACCAGAGTCTAATATGTTGCTTACCGTTATATAAAAGTCTTAAATACTAAATTTGACAAGTTTTGGAGTATATTATAATATATTTTTAAGGAGAATCTGTTCAGAGCTTTAAGTAAAGTATCACTTCTGGTTGATTAATTTTAGCCAAAATCTAATATGTTATTTCCCATGATATAAGAGTCGTAAATACTAAAATTAAAAAGTTTTGGATTATATTTTAATATAGTTTTTCATTAAAAACTGTTATGGGCTTCAAGTAAAGTATCACTTCCATTTATCCAATTTTACCCAAAATCTAATCAACTCGATATATGATTGCAGGAAGCTTAAATACGGAAAATATATATATTTGGAAGTTTGTTATAAGAGTTATCGTGGACGAAAAAAATCGTCACATACATACACACACACGCAGACATCATCGTAAAAATAGTAAAAACGTGTTGTGGGGACCCTAATTCGTGCTTATTTACTGAAAACTCACCATCGAATTTTTGGTCCGATTACATTACCTCCCTGACCTACGGTATGAAGGGAGGTAAAAATATGCACAAAATATAGATTATAACAAATTCTGACAGATAAAATGTAAAAAATTTGTATGTCTTTTTGTTTAAATGGCATGGCTAATAATAAATTTAATAAGTAATTAATTTATGGGAGTAAAATATAACATAATTTACATATATATCTGCGGAGTAACTTTATACCATTTCAACTTGAATTTCAGAGTAAATTCATTTTCAGGTAATGTTAATCCAATTTCAGAAAAGGTAAATTGATAAATTGATATTATTTTTCCGATATTGAATTTACATTTTCTGAAATTGAATTATTTTCCTGAGATAGAATATACTTTTTCTAAAATCGAAATTACTTTTTCTGAAGCTGAATTTACTTTTTCTGACATTGAAGTTGAAAATGTATAGATTTCTGTACAAACTGGGAAAACTTCTATTACAAAAAACAAATTACACTTTGATGTTATACTGAATACGCCTCTGCGTTATCACATGGTTGGAACGTCACCAATTTCGTAGCTCCAACAGTCGGCTAATCCACTAGTATTCGACTAACGCGCGTAGATTTAACATCGTTAACCTTAAACTTGTTGTTTGTGTTTGTTACAACATTCATAACAGAAATCGGCATTTTATAAGGAAACTATACAGAAAAACCATTTGACATTCATATTTACATTAAATTTCAACTTTAAAATGTGAATTCTAGACTGTTCTTATCTCAAGTGATAATACCTGTTGAATTGATCAGTTTAGTGTGATAGTTTTAATCATGACAATGTGCGGGAACGGATTGTTGTGCCGTAGTTTATTTATTTTGGTGACTGTTTTTAGTTTAACAAATTCAAGTAACGTCAGTGATGTTACAGAAGGCTCAAATGTATCGGTAAGTAAAAAATTAATGCTTTTAATTGTTTTTAAATTATTGATGTTCATGATGTACAAAGCTGTTGATTTATTTTTTAAAGAGCAACATTGTTTTCAATGAATGAACATTAGATTCAAATCTAGTTCGATGTATACTAACTTAATGAATATTAATAGGTATGAACCTACGTATTTAGAATGTTAGAAAGTTTATTTCTGGTTACCTTAATTTCTTGTTTACAATGTGAACATGCTTACAAGAAAAATAAAAGTATGTTATAATAAGAAAATGAATATTTTCCCATACAGTATGTACGTACATTTAATTCTCTATTTGTACATAATAGTACAGTCTGTTAAGTTAGGTAGGATTTACATAGTATTACGTAAAGAATGTATGTAATTCGATTTCAAAGTTTTTACAAAAAGTGAAACAAAAACAAACAAGTTAGAAATTAGTGCTGTTGACAAAATTCGAATTTTAAATATTCGAAATTCGAAAAATAAGCTTTATACTTTTTCGAATTACGAATTTCGAAGTCAAAATTTGGAATATTTTTCGAATTTTGTAATTCGATAGTTGAAGCCGCCATCTATTTATTCGTGCTTTACAGTGACATGATTTGTTTAAACTTGCTGTCTGAGTCTAAATACCGAGATTTGTCGCTTATTTGTTGAAAGTAAAATATTCTTAATTAAAATGTCGCCGCAATGTACAATTTGGAAATATTTTTTCTGAAATTAATAATAACAAAGCAAAGTGTAATAAATGCCAATTAACTTACACTTGAAAATATGGAATTCTAACTTTGTAAATACTCGAAATTGGAATTTTCAATGTGTATAAAATTCGAATTTTGTTAAAAATTTTCGAATTTCGAATTATTTATCAACTGAATTTTCGTATTCTATTTTTTTCCAAAATCAACAGCACTATTCGAAACAAAGTGTTTTATTGCTTTTCGAAATATTCGCCTTTTAGGTCTATACATTTTTGCATACGCTCAAACCAATTCTGGAAACATTCAGGCCTATTCTGTAACTCAGTGGTTAATTTTAACAACTGGTTAAAGGTATTATCCAATGATCATTAATTTAACAACTAAAAATCCAATTTTTTGTTATATATCAACGTACTTCATTGGTTAAAAAATTTAACCACTTGTTAAAAATTAACCACTGAGTTACAGAATAGGCCCGATTATCTCCACACTGAAGCTGATATCGTAGTAACATGTTTTTGAAAGTCCAACAGGTTCTTGAGGTGTTGAAAATCGCTGTCCACGCATCTTTTGTTTGACAGTGGGGAACAAGAAAAAGTCATTAGGCGCTAAATAGGGTGAATACGGGCATTGAGATATTAATTCGATGTTTTTCTCCGTCAAATATTCAGTTGTTTGATGTGCTTTATGGGAGCTGGCATTGTCGTGATGAACAGTGATGCGACGTTTTTTGTTGTTTTTCCTTATTTCATCGAAGACCGTTCGCAAACAAATTGTTGTATACCATTCAGCATTAACAGTTCTTCGATCCTCTAAACCAGGGGTTCCCAAAGTTTTTCTTAGGCGGGCCAATTTAATATTACCGAATTTTTTGGCGGGCCAAAAAAAAACGGAATAAAATCAAAACAATAACCACGATTTTTTTGTTTTAAATATATTTTAACTATTTCTTATTTTAGCACATGTAAATGCTACTACATTGTCGTCTCAAATAGAAATAGAACTGCGGGAAAGACGCATTTCGTTCATAATTTGAGCAACCAATAAGAAAAGACGATCTGTTTGTGCTTGCACGTTTTCCAATTTTTCGTCCCACCTCTAGTGAGTTGGAGCAGTGCATTTTTGAATATTCGTTAATATGGCATATTGCTCAGGCAACTGGGTAGGCGGGACAAGGTCTGGTGGTACAGTTGTAGTGTGCGGCACAGCGCACATCATAGACAAAAACGATAAATTCGTTACTGACTCCTTGAAATTGTGTGTTGCAAGATGCGCCAGAAATGATTAACAGTTCTGTATCTATTTGAGACTAGGTACCTACTATATTATATTTCTATACAAATGTGTAATAACTAGACTAGACATTCTACAATAATTTTTTAAATATAAACTAAACAATGTTTTATTAATACAAACGCTTATGGTTAAAGTTCTGTAAGAATTTTTTAAAAATATTAAAATATTTTATTGATTCTTATTTGTAATATCTATTATTTATTTTACTATTTACTTATTTATTTTTTAATAAAAATATAATATATCGTATCGATATCGCGGGCCGAATTCACAGGCTTTGCGGGCCGGGCCGCATTTGGCCCGCGGGCCGCACTTTGGGAAACCCTGCTCTAAAGGAATGGTTGTGACGTGTTCAGTACAACCGAAGAAACAAGCGATCATTTTCTTGGAAGTGCTCCGTGAACAAATAACTTTAGTGGGCGGGATTAGGTACATCGTCAAACACCCAAACAGTAGACTGTTGTTTGCTTTCAGGTTCATACGAATATATCCAAGTTTCGTCTCCTGTAACAATGTTGTATACAGATTTTTAACGTCCTCGGTCGAATTTTTTTGACATTTCCAGACACCAATCAACACGAGCCTTTCGTCTTGCGCTTCGGTCAAATTATGCGGAATCCATCTAGAACAAATCGTTCTCACACCTAAATTTTCATGCAAAATCGATTGTATTGCAGTCTGCGATATGCTAAGAGGCGCCTCTATCTATCTGTAAGTCACATGGCGATCTTCTTTAATTATGTTGCGCACAGCATCGATGTTCTCGGAATGAAAACCGATTGTGGCCAACCTTCTCGACATTCATCACTAACGGACGCACGACCACGACTAAATTCTGCAAACCAATTGTAAACAGTCTTCTCTGATGGTGCTTCATTACCAAAAGTTGCACGAAGCGATTCTATGCATTGTTGTTGAATAAAGCCTTTTTTAAAATCATAAAAAATCATCCAACGCAAACCTTCACGAGTGATTTCCATTTTTGCACAAACATGCTTCTTTTAAACGTTCATTATCAACAACCTATTTGGTCAATTTCTAAGTTGCCACTGGCTTCGCAATAACAAATGTCAATGTTCACAAATACAATAGCTGTATTCTTTTTTAACCAATTGTATCTCAGCTCAGTACATAACTGAGTTGAGCTAAAGTGAGTTGCGATTTGCTGTAACAGTTGTCAAATTTATTGACATTTTTCTGATCTATGATACTGTTTATAAACGAAAAATGGATAATGTTGAAAATATATTACTTGTATGTATATCTGTATATGTGAATATAAATTTTGTTGAATTATATAACCTTAAAATGCAAACTGAGTGTTTAAAATCATTTTGAGTTTTGTAAACTGGTAGTGTAGCATCGGAAAGGGGGGAAGTGAGTTTACTCAGAACAACTCAAATCAGTTGTGTCAGAAAGAACAACAATTTTCTGAGTTTATCTGAAGTGATCTGAGATGAGCTGCGATTTTATCCAAAAAGAATACAGCTATTGATGCCACAAATCATTAGCGTCATCTATTCTACGAATGTAAAAACTTAAAAGGCAACCCTCGTATTAATAAGAAAATGTTGAAAGCTTTTAATTTTTGTTTACATAATATATCCCTCAGTATGCAGGGATGTAAAATCGCAAATTACCGGATAAATTACTAAATCACAGCTAGTTATTGGATTAGTATTTTAAATTAATAATCAATAAAGTATAATTTAATTAAAGATTAATCTAATGTAACTTAATATAACCTAACACTTCTAAAATCGTGTCAAAAAAATCTGATGTGGCCAACACATAACCTCTCGCCAGATATTTTACCTGGTTGTACGCATAAAACGAAAAATATTTTTAATTACAAATACATATATTCATGTCTCACTTCAAAATAATTCTCACATATATTTGCAAAATCTATGGGATAATTTAAAATAAATTATGTACAATACATACTTGACGCCTGGTAAACGCCCGCACGGTACAAATATGTCATCATCATTACCGATATCTGCGTATAAAGCAGATTGGCACACCCAGCAATGGGTAATATGCCGTGATGATATATTTATTTATTTTATTTACATACTTCTTTATATTCAATATCCTGAAATTTTCTTTTTCTACTTTCCTTTTCTTTTTCTTTATATTTGTCATTTTTTCGCAAATTCCTTTTATATTCTTTTTTAAGTATATTCTTTTGCGTTGTTGACTTTTTTATTTTCATAATCTTTATAATGATGTACAAATATTTTTGACAGTGGCATATAAATATTTTTGACAGTGACATTTATGTGTCAATTACAAACATTTGAATTTCTTGCCTTGAAGTAGTTTGATCTGAGAATTTTTACATGAAATTATTTTATATGCATTTCTTTATCTCTAAATCTATAGAAGATATAATAATGAATTTATATTTATCGAATAAAGAATTTAACGTTCTTTAATATACTTAAGTATTTACATAAATTTTCGATAAATAATACTTAGATGATTTTTTTAACTTATCAATGAATAAGCAAGTTTTATGGACCGGATGTATTATTTTATTACTTTCCTGATTATATCTGTGTGTAGGTGCGTGTATCTCCTCGTGTGTGGGCGTGTGTGATTTTAATTGGTTATTTTAAACACAATACCGTAATTTTAAAAATTCCTCTTCTTGATCTTTAATTTTTAGCGAGGGGTGTATCACTCCTACAATCACTGTACAAATCGCTTATAATCATAGGTACATTCATTACAATCGCTGCCTACAATCACTACATTCATTTAAAATCATTACAATCATGTTACAGTCAATTATAATCCTTACAATCATGTACAATCACGCTACAATCAGTTACAATCATCATTAAAATCATGTACAGTCTATACAATTACTGAGTTTACATGCAGTTTTGAAACCGTTTTTAAAACGTTTTTAGTTTTGAAAACGCCATGTATACAGTGTCAACACGGTTTTGAATTATCTCAAACCAAAACTAAAATTCATGGGTTGGACTTGAAAACTAGTTTCACTAATGTAAACACTTAAAATTCAGTTTCGATACTGCGCATGCGTACAGAACATAACGTTTCTGTCGCTTTGTGTTACTAACCTTCAAATATACTGACAGTTGTGTGGTTTTAGTGCGTAATGGTACGAAGTATAAAAAATAATTGGAATAATAGCAGAACGAAGTATTTGGAGTGAAGAGGATCTGTCACTTACATCAGCTAAATGCGCATGCGCCGAAACTGATTTCAAATCAATTTTTAAACTTGTTTTGAAAACTGCATGTAAACAGTTTTGCATAATTTTGACTGAAAACTGAAACCATTTTCAAAACTGCATGTAAACGTAGTAAATCACATATTATGCGCAATGAAAATGCGCAAAGCCATAGGCCGTAGTGGATAGTGTTTGCCTTAGTCAGGTGAACATATTCACTATTTTTGCTAGTATTTTTTATTTAAGTGAGTTTTAACTATATAAAGGTAAAAAATTATTGACTTCAAATCGGTCATTAAAGTCAAATATTTATACAGAGTGTCCAGGATAACTTGACCAACATGGGGATCTCGAGAAATATAAAAGATACGAAGTCGATTAAATTAAACAAAAAATTTGCCCTGTTAGGACGACATTTTAAGGGTAGATTTTTTGTGATTTGAGCAAAAATGCATAGATCATTGTCATAAGATATAGGAAATTTGTAAATTTTACAATAATTTATTTTTACGAATATTTTTCTAATCTGTAATATTTGATTTTGATTTGCTCATCTTTACGGGTCTAAGACAATGTTTGTTATATGGAACAATTGAAAATAGTAAAGAACGTGTAACGTGTTTTATAAGACATGTTTTCTTTCGCAGACGTCAACATTTAGAAAACGAGCGTTAGCGAGTTTTCTAATTGACAAGTGCGAAAAAAGTCTTATAAAATGAGTTCTTTATACTATTTTTTATATTTTGCGCCTTCTACAATAACATTTACTTACTCAATTTGTGATTATATTTGTACATTTTTATGTAAATAATCTTCCCTAAATAAAAAATAATAATAATTTCGACATTATATTATTAAAATTAATTGTCAATTAACTAAAAATAAATTAGGTAAAAATGGGTTAAAGAAACGTCATCCAGTACCAACCGTCTAAAACAAAAAATTGCGTATCGAAATGAAGGTCATTACGATACGCAATTGCGTATCGTAATGACTTCATTATGAACGCAAAATATAAAAACACCATTAATGATAATTTAATTATTTTCATTGATAATTTCTTTATTCAGTTCTCAAAATTTTATAAAATCTTGTTTCGATAAATTTTAATATTTTTATATGGACGTCATAATAGGCAATGACATATTTATAACGAAATTTAAGAAAAGTTCAATGTATGTTAAAAATAATGTTTATAAATTTAACAATTGTTATATTTTTGTTGTTTGAAACAAATGAACGACAAAATAAAAATCATAAAAATTTTATTTTCGCCTGTATCTAGTGACATATGGATTATTTCTCAAATACCGAAAGACCATTATCAAGAAATATAAAGAATTTGAGTGAATTCTTTAGTCAAATATTATAATAAAAACTGTAAAATTAACTGATTAATAAAATAAATAATAGTACAACATTCCAATCTTTGCAAATATTGTACATTCTTGCATACAATCATTACAATCGTCTTACAATCCTATGATTGTACAATCTTTTGTACAAAAATGAAGGAGTGATTCACCCCTCGATTTTTAGACATAATTTGAGAAAGGAGTACATTATAATGAAGTAGAAAGTAAAGCATTGAATCCGAACCGAACCGGAACTGAACCGTATCTTTTTACCAAACCGAAACCAGAACGAACCCCGCTCTTAAAATTCCCGTTTAAGGTTTAACTCTGGTTCAGGTTCATTTTCAAGTTTTAACCTAAACCGTTCTAAAACGTAAAGAAGGATGTAAGACGTTTTTGCCACTACGGCGCATGGAAATTATGTCGTGTCTTGTGTACGTACATAACTAGAATAATAAAATAAATGCAAGTGTGATTTTAGTACGTCTACATTAAACTGTTCTAAATTATTAACATTAACGTCTTACGTACATAAGTGCGTATTTTTATTGTATTGAACAGGAGTTAAATTCGTAGTATTATTGATTTCTTATAACCTTAACACATTCGACATCGATACTCACATATTTTGGCGTAGGAGCCAGTGGTACCAATTACCTATTATAGTCAAAAAGAATAGACTAAAGATTAACGTGGTCGTGGTACACATACATGCAAGCGTAAAACCACACAGTAGATTTCTTCTACGCATTAGCAAGTTGCCCATATAATAATAATAATAAAAGAAAATTAACTGAAATGCAGTAACATTTTCACAGCATATTTGAGTTACATATACTGTATACTGTAACGTTTTTATTTACTTGGGTGAAGTGTAAATATTAGACAATTATTATTAATTAAAATAAAGGTTTATTAAAACTATAACTAAATATTAAAAATCTGATGTGGCCAACACATAACCTCTCGCCAGATATTTTACCTGGTTGTACGAATAAAACGAAAAACATTTTTGAATACAAATACATATATTCATGTCTAACTACAAAATAATTCTCACATATATTTGCAAAATCTATGGGATATTTAAAAATAAATTATGTACAATACATACATTTTCTTTATATTCAATATCCTGAAATATGTATTCGCATTTTTTCGCAAATTCCTTTTATATTCTTTTTTACGTATATTCTTTTGCGTTGTTGACTTTTTTTTATTTTCATAACATAATAATGTACAAATATTTTTGACAGAGGCATACAAATATTTTTGACAGTGACATTTATGTGTCAATTACAAACATTTGAATTTCTTGCCTTGTAGTAGTTTGATCTGAGATTTTTTACATCAAATTATTTTATATGCCTTTCTTTATCTCTAAATCTATAGAAGATATAATAATGAATTTATCTCGGAATTTATATTTATCGAATAAAGAATTTAACGTTCTTTATTATAAATATTTACATAAATTTTTAATAAATAATATTTAGATGATTTTTTTCTTGTAACTACTATTTCCGGTTGTCCAATTGTTACCAAAACTGACTCGACTCTTCCCATTATTGTTAGATTGAGGAATCCGTAGTTAAAAATGTCTAGGTCTTATAGTATTTGAGATATAGTGAATCCAACAACCACACACACACACACACACATCCACACACACATACGGATATCATCGTAAAAATGCTATAATCGGATTCTAGGGACCTTAAAACGTGCTTATTCATTAAAATCTGGATACCTATGCGATTTTTAGCATGAATACAATACCTCTTTTAGCGAGAGGTAAAAAAGTATTAAATACTGACTATTACTAATATTAAACAATTATTAAACTCTAATAAGACTAAAACTATAAATAACAAGATAACACTAACACTATTTATTTAACAAATTAACTACTACCATTTATTTTCCCGATATTACTAATTATTTATTTCCACTATTTATATCACTTCTTATATCACGTTCAACTGTCCGCCTATCGACCTCCACAGCGTCTATATACTCAACTGACTCAACAGCGTCTGTATATTCAACTGCTCGGACAGAAGTCACACCTTTCCTCTTACTATATGTCTATTTATGTAACTCTCTTACTTCCATAGACTCAGTATCACCGACTGTCCGTATGCCACAATTCTTCAACACCACTGCCGAGTATCCACTTCCACTTGCCGTTATTGTTCTCGCATATCTAGGTTCCCAATACTCTTCAATACTACAGAGTATTCCGTTATACCAGTAACTTCCCGACTCACCGTTACTGTCCTAGTACACTATAGCTTCCCAATACTCGTCAACACTACCGAGTATTCACATCCACAGCTATCCCAGTTAACCAGTAACTTCCTGAGTCCTCCACTCGACACTATACTGCATACGCTCACCACGATACTGCTGTGCTTCACTAACACTCTATGTGAATGTCTCTTTATGTCTCTCCATGTCACTAACTAACTAACTCCCAAGCATAGCTGCGTCCCTTATATACAGCTGTCATTACCTTCTAGAAAAGGTCAAGAATGTTCGACCGCATAATAACAATGAACACAAAAGGTTCAGGTGACCGCAAGTAATTAATCACGTCGCGACTAGTTTGTTTACGTAGCCCGGCTGCTAGCGCGATTGCGTCATCGCTATAAATAGACACTCGCTCATTGCGACGGCGGGCGTTCCACGTTACCATACTTAAGTTAACATTTAAAATTTTAACTGTTTGTTTTGAAATTATTTAAAATTCAATTTTGTTAAATTGAATCGAACCGAAGCTGATCCCAAAATCTGAACCAAACTGTTCTAGTTTGGCAAAACCGTAGCCGAATATGAATGGCCCTGCAACTATAACTGAACCAGAACTTAAAAAATTAACCTGAACTGGAACTGACTCTATTTTTGATAGGTTCTGTTTAATAAAATAATGTATTATGTAATTCGTTTTAGAACAATTTGTGTACTCCCAACCGACGCCAACGAATTTTAAATGGCAGAAAATTGACCCCTGTGGTGCACTCTCCACGCCAGCAATGAGTGCTTGTGAGGTGACGTCTGGTATAACCGCCCACACGGTACAAATATGCCATCATCATTACCGAAATCTGTATACAAAGCAGTGCTATAGGTCTTTCCATCTGAAGAGACACCTGGCCTGCGCGTAGAGGCGGTGCTTATATGATATACTACACAACCTACCAAAGCGGTGCGAGCACTGAAGTGCCTATATAGCTCTCCATCCGTTAAATACGCTGCATATACGCTATTTCATTCATAAATGAACAGTTTTTAGTTTATTATTTTCTAAATGCAAACGTTATTAAAATATTAATCAATTTTAATTTAAATTGTCATTGACAGAATTATTTAAATATTCATGAAAATGCAAAAAAATGAAATCTATTAAAAACATCGGTTTCGCCTTTTCATTTCGTCAATTACCTAGTTTATCCAGATAGTTTCAACCCGATTGAAGTTAGCGGTTTGAAATGATCGGAATAAACTCATTTTCAACCGGATTGAAATTTTCAACTCGACTCTAAAATACAAATGGGTTGAGCTTATTCGACCGGATTAACTTTACGGGATAAACGCTTAACCCGATAGAAGTACATGTATGATTCACTATCGTTAGAGGTTATCTGTCAGCTGCATTTTAACATTCTAATCGTATGTGATTATAATTGAATTATATTAAAAAGAAACATTTGGCAGAATCAGGAAGTAATGTATTTTCTTTCCTTAATGAAGAAAATGAAAATTCTCGGTCTTATGCACGGAAAAAAGCTTAGAATACTCCATGTTTCCAACAGCTAGGGAGACAATACAGTAAAACAGCAATCTTTTTCTCAAAACTTACAAATTTAGAAGGGCCGCTTAAAAAATTATATTTTGGTTTCAATTTAGTATCTCGCAAATATAATTAAAAGTGCTTTTAGAGACTCTAAAATTTTCTATTCAATATGTACCTATTTCTAAATTGTAGCAGAATGTTTTCCCACCAGTCAAAACTTCGTGTTTTATTTTTCATTCGTAACCTTTTATTTTAAAAGTATGAGCGTAATGTCATTACTGGTTCTTGTTCCATTTTCGATTATATTTGTCCGCAAAAATCAATTCGCCAACGCTTTCGATCGGGTTCAAATAGGGTTCACTCGACCCGCTATAACAAGAGCGAGATAAACGGTAGGGAGTTAACCTAGAAATTCGACCGGGTCGAATTTCATCCGGGTTGAAACTATCGGTATAAACTTAGTAAATGGAAAACCTCTACGGCAGTAAATCTGCAACTTTTACTCTTTTTTAAACAAATAAGTATTATATTAAACATTTAAAGGTCTGTGCTATTTCGCCATGCATATATCCGCTTAATATGCTTTTATATTATATATTACAAACAAATAAGAAACAGTAACAAAACGAGTAGGTCAAATGTCAAAATGCAGAATTGTGCGCGTGAATCCAAGCGATGTCATCATCAGAATGAGGAAAATTGAAACTGATGTTACGCAGAACAGAGAGTAGCATAGTATTCCTTGTTACTCATATTTGCCTCTCTTTCTAAGACGGAAATGCGTACTTCGCGCAGGTGTCTGTTCAGATGGAAAGACCTCTACTTCAAAATACGAGCTATACCTTCTAAATCCTGTTTTACTAGACTAACAAAAACAGTTGAATTTTGCAAATAATCTCGGTGACAAAAAACTGGATACTTATTTATAGAAATTTTTAATCGACAAAAACGAATTTGGGTTTATTTATGATCATTAGAAATTTTAAAAAAAGTTTAGCAGGCACCTTTATTATTGAAAATTAACTAAATTCTTTTTACTTCATATTTATTAGATTATATAACTACGTTTCCCTTTGAGTGGTAATTAATAGTGCATTGCCTTCCTCAGTCAGCTTTAATGACTACGTATCTATTATAAACGGTTTAGTATGCTTTTCAATACAATACAGTTGGTATCTCTTTGTTCTCGGGTTCTCGCCAACGTATTCGCCGAATATTGGAATACTGGCTTTTTCTAATGATAACATTATAGTTGGAGAAAGGAATATATGAAACACATAGAATCGGCCAAGTGCCCGTGAAAAAATTTATGGGACTTGTGGTAAGGATTACTACAGACAGGTAGAATTTCTATCCTGGACCGTATCGAAAATTTGCGTTCAAGACATTTCCTAATTATATACTTTTAAATCTGTATTAAAATAATAATGAGTTTTAAATGTACTTCTTCTAACATCAATTTGCAAATAGAAAAGAGATGAAAATATAAGATGTGAATAAGAAAACTGTTTTGTAAATCTGACTGCACTGTACTATGTACTCTATATTTATTATAATGTGTTATTTTTGTTATATGTAAATATTTTTTTCTAAATCTGACTGCACTGTATTGTACATGTACTCTGTACTACATCTCTATTTTGGTGTAATGTGTTGTTTTTTTTTGTTAAATAGAATTTTTTCAATCTGACTGTACGGTACTGTACATCATGTACTCTGTACTAAATCTCTATTTTATTATATCTTGTTTTTTATATGTACATATTTTTTCCTAGTTATACTCTAAAATTTTGTTAAATAAATAAATGAAATAAATAGGTATATCATCACGGCTGATTACCCATTGCTGGGTGTGCCAATCTGCTTTGTACACAGATATCGGTAATGATGAAATATTTGCACCGTACGGGCGCTTACCAGGCATCACCTCACGGGCACTCATTGCTGGCGTGGAGAGTGCACCACAGGGGTCAATTTTGTGCCATTTAAATTTGGAAATATTTGGCGTCGGTCGAGATCGAACCCGGTTACCCAGATTCACGACGACACAGGCACGCGGCCACGAGACCCCATTTTGTTGTATTATTTTGTTTATTATATAGTTTCAATTTACGAAATTTATACAAAAATTGAGTATGATTTTTTTTAATATGGCCCATTTCTTACCCTAAAAGTGATGGATTTAAATTCGAATAATTTATGAATCCGGTGGTTTTGCTAGTTTAGACGCCATATTTGCACTGATACTATTGCATTTGCCTAGGTAGTCAGTGCACAAAAGTGCACGGTGCAACTTTTGCACTCAATAACAAGCTAAAAACGCTCAGTGCAAAAAGTGCGCACTCAACTTGTAAGCTGAAAACGCTATTAGACGCGTGCTCAGCGTAGCAGCGAGGCTCACACGTTACACAATCTTTCTCGCACCAGTTTCTATAGTAGGCTGCGCGAGAAAGATAGTAATAATGTGACGTCAGAGTGGCACTGATATTAAATTCAAATATCCCGTAATTAATAAAACATGTGTTTTTTTCTTAATTGTTATTTATTGAGTAATACTTTAAGGATAAAGTGTACATTTTATTATTTTTTGTTATAGTGCAGGACCCCATCATTGCGCCAGTCAAAGTACCTCGGGAAAATAAATTTTCAATTATTCTAAATCCATCACTGGAAATTTTGACATTTTTGCAACCATAAATTTTCTTTAATCCACTTAGGGTTTACTCACTCCAGGGGTCTAATGGGAATAGTTTTCTTATATCTATGAACAAACTATACAAAGCACTCAAAGCAGTTGTACTTTTTGGCGCTAGTAGCAATTTTAATTTAATTATGTTGAATGTGTGACAAATAATGGAAAAAGCTTAAAAAATAGTCACGGAACTAATAACTCAGTTTGTGAAGACATACGAGCAATATCCATGCATCCTATAAAGATTGAAATCTAACATCTTTACATTCGTTTAATTCTTTTTAATATTTTCTTGTGCTGTTCGTTGACGACATGTATCTGATGCCACTTGATAACTTATTAAAAATTGTTGAAATGCTAGTAAAACAGGCGCCACAAATCTGGCGTCAATAATCTTTGCATGATGCGGACATTTACCTTTTTAATCCTACAGCATCAATTTCTTGATGGCTTTACTGGCGTGGTTAGCGTGGCTTTGCCGGCGCGACAAATATTTGCCTTGCACGGCGTGACTCGTTTGTTATCGCGCTTGCGCTGTGCATTCTACTTGAATTATATAAATTTAATTCGAACTGTCACACGTGATTTTAATATTTTATAAAATAAAATAAATAAATGGAAAAGCAAAGAAGAAGACGACGTTTACTTGTAACTTTAATACATTTTATACACCACAGACTAACTTCCTCTTTTTCAGTTTCTCCTTATATCTATGGCGAATATTGTTATATCATTTCTGATATAGATCAACTGAAAATTATGAAGTGCGTGCATAATAAAATTATTATTTTGTAAGTCATTTGAATACTTACGTTCACTATTTGTATCTTTTGCTACTTGAAACCACAATTCCATCCGTACTTAAGTATTATTGTAGTTTGGATGCCGCATGTTATATAATTCAGGCCTATATTCCACAGCACGAATGAATTTTTCTTCAGTCTTCTTTGTTCATATTTATATCAAGTATAACCAAAGCAGAATGACACATTTAAACACAATGTACGCATGCGCGCCGGCTTCAAAACTTGAAACATTTCCAACTTTCGAGCCGCGCTACCGAATCCACACCGTGGCGCGAGTTTGTGAAAATCAAGCAATCCTATTAGTTGACTCGCCGAATCCACGCCAGCCAAGCTATCATGAAATTGATCCTTATACCTGTAACTTTGGCGTCAAATCTCACAGTCCGCATAGTTCGTCCAGAGATCATTTGAACAAATGACTTTTAAATCCTCTGTGTTAATACTAATTTTTGCTACTGTGTATATTGTTACGTTTCACGCAAATATAATTTCTTTTCAGTGTACATTATATGTCTATGAAAGTTGAAAATTGCTTGAAACCGAGGGGTTAGTCACGCTCCCAAATTTTGTACACCGTAATTCCCACAACGAGTATTTCCCTGATATTTCCCGTATTTCCCTGATATTTCCCGTATTTCCCTGGTATTTCCCTGATATTTCCCCTAATTCCCTGATATTTCCCGTAATTCCCTGATATTTCCCGTATTTCCCTGATATTTCCCGTATTTCGCTGATATTTCCCATATTTCCTCGCATTTTTACTACAAAAACTCTTCAAATCAGTACAAATCCTTGCTTCCGAGTCCTAATTTATTATTTTATTGAATGGAAGACTATTGCACCGATATATAGTCTAGCCACTATACTAATTTAAACTCATTTTAAAACATTACCTAGTCTGAATTCCGCCCTAATATAGAATAATTAGGACATTTTCCCTCGCAATCTTTCTAAACAAAACTATTGTGCGTTTTTTAAGGTATTTTTAAGCAAAATTCCGTCCAAAACACTTCGTTTAAAAACGCCTATCTTGTTGAAAACTAATACGCATTTCATGAAATGACGTATCAGTGGTGGCTCGTCAGGGGAGGCAAAGCCTCCTCATAACATCAAGATAAAAACTTTTTCATGTGTATTTTTCATTCTATTTTCATTAATTTTGTATTAGTTACGTGTAGGTTTAAAATGAATTTAATGCATAATTTTTCTGTATTAATCATGTTACGCCTATTTATTAGACTGTTGTGCATACAACGGAGGCTAAGCTCTTCTACACTAGGGCTGTGCGATCTTAGAAATTTGAAATCGATTTTCGATCTTTGTCGCGATTGATCGATCAATAGCAAAAAATCGATATTTTTAAATATGAAATCGAAATACTATATCAAAAATCGATTTTAATAATAGATCAGAAATAGATTTTAATATAAACTCGTAAGATCGATTTTATTAAAACTTCGATTTTTATTGATATGAAATTTCTACTACGCATACGCACATCAAATTACGAAAAAATACACGTAACGCGCATGAAACGCCAAATGCTGGTGAAATCAAGAGATTTTTTCATCTACCTTGGAATAAATATTAAAAAAAAATATTTTTCAGAATCTAGAAGATCGACATCATTTAAAAAGATCAATTTTCCGGAATTCAGATAATTGTTTTTAATTGAGCGGTCTTTTTGAAAAAAAAAACGATTTTTCAATTAATCGATCTTTCTGATAAATCGATTTTTTCGATTGATCGATCGTTTTAAAATAAAAGATCAATCCGATTTTTACAAGTAAAGATCGTTCAAGATCTTTTTCGCAGCCCTCTACACCTTAAAAGTATAGTTCTTAAAGGCTCACTCCACACTCGTGCTGCATACGCGATACGTGAATCAAGCTACATTATACCTGCGTATAAGTCAGCCCAGGAGGTTGCCTTCCCTGGGTATTCGTGAATGCTCGGCATGATTCGTGACCGCAGCTACTAAACCACAGATCATCTATCGAACTCGGTTCCCCAGATTCGCGACCAGACACGCGGCCACGAGACAACAACACACAAATCCACAAATGTAATATGCGCATGAGCATGTAGCTCAACAAGTACCTGACCTGACACTGACATCTAAAGTCATCTTATACAGCGTTGCCGCGCAGTTCAAATTCAAATTACTTGTATATCGTGAACATATCGGATACATTCGTGTATTATTGTAAACAAAAAAGAAATATTTTCTTCGTAATTCACAAATATTTCCTTCGTAATTCGCAAATATTTCCTAATAATACACGTATTTCCCAGATATTTCCTGGTAATTCCTGTATTTCCCTAGTAATTCCTGTACTTCCCTAGTAATTCCTGTATTTCCCTAGTAATTCCTGTATTTCCCTAGTAATTCCTTCTTGTGTACACCATATTTCCTTCGTGACTAACCCCTCGCTTGAAACTATTTAAATGGGAAAAAGTTTTGTTGAGGTTCCGAAGAACCGTAGTTGAACTGTAAAATTCTTGTCCAAGATGTGCTTGCTTCAACAATGAACGCACATTACTCCACTGAGCAATTGGTAGTGCCAAAATGTAAATGTAAACGAGGTACAGGATTGTATTGAGTTATATTTTTTTTAAATTCTAAGCACCTATGTATATTGCAAATTATATAATATTGTAGTATATTTCCTTGACCACCCATAAGGTACTACTACCAGCCCGTTAACCCTATTTCCTACGGCGGTTTTCCCTTGGAGGCCTATTTCCGTATGTCAATAAAACTTAGATTTTAATCAGAATCATCGCTGTCAGTTTCAGAATCTGAAGAATTTAAATCTATAATACATGGCTGAACAAATGCAAAATTTGTAAAGTAAGAATTTTCTAATTTAGTAACATGTTCCTGGCATTTATTCCAATGTTCTGGGCTTATTTTTTCTACTTCTTCTCTAATTAAACTAATTACCGAAGAATTAAGGTGTGGCGAAACATTTTTCCTCAGAATAATTTAATCTGCTTAAGGGCCACTTTCCAATTGATGGATAAACTATGGTATAGCTATCGGAGGTATAACTTTATCCTAGCAACTATACCTTCGATAAACAAGAAAACAAGACTGTCTTTTACAATGCATTTTTATCTATCAGATAGTTATATCAGGAATTACGTTAAATCACTTTAGGTTGGTATTGATACAATAAAATTATCTTCTTGTTAGACTAGTTTTCTTCAATATTGTTATTATTTCTGCCTTCTAATTTGCATTTTTCACGATGTTAGATGATATTAATGGTGTTTTTGATTCTAAAAGTGATGATGAAATACTTTATTGACATCTGTCAAACGTATGAATAACAACATCTATAAAATAATTTAAACGTCAACTTTCATTCACTAGTCATACCATACCAAATGTAAGAAAAATTAACTCTGTCTCTGTCGCGTCTGTACGCGTATAGTTTGCGCCAAGTAAAATGCACATTGACTTTTCCGCTCATCTCAGCATGTATTTGCTTAAGAGATTTGCAAGAGTAAACGAATAGAGAGGTATTCACAATTTTTTTCAATTATCAAATTTAAATCAGTAAGCACAAATTAGGTATTAAAATTAGTAATAAAGGTACTAAAATTTATTATTCAATAATGTTCATATTTTTTTTACAGTTTACAAATATTAAAAATATGTACATAAATTAACAATCAGTTATAATTCTGTAAATTTGGTAATCCGCCCCTGGCCGCGCTGGTATCAAAATACCCGAACTGATGGGTTGGGCGAGATTAAGAAGTCAATGTGCATTTATCTTGACCCAAACTATACGCTACCTGTTCTAAGTGCTCAGTCTCTATATTTAAATAATCCTACCGTTCCGTTAACATAAATGCTATTTTTGCATGCCGCTTTGTCATAATTAATAACAAGGAAATCCAATCTTTAGCAACACTCAATTATGGAGGGTGGTTGTTATAAATTATATTACTGCTGTAAACATATTTTGACTAATATAGTTGTCTGCATGCTATACAAAAAACGATTAAAGTATTCGTGCCACTGGGGCATTATTTTATAAAAAATATTCAGATTAATTATTTTAGATATAGATCGCCCTTGTAGATTAGGTATGCCGTATGATTTACATTGATCTATTAACAATTCTATGATACATAAATCAGGTCATTAATAAATTGTTTTACAAGAAAGTCACCGATATTAATGAAGACAGGTTAAACTTAATTAAGTTATTGTAAGAATAGATCTATTAGGTATGCAATTATTTCAAACGAAATAGATTTACTGGATGAAATATAAATACAGTAAAAATTTTTGAAAGATGTCCGATCAAGGTCATCTACGAATAGTGGATTACAGGTCAATCGAATTAAGAGAAATTAGTAAAAAATAGTGAAAGTATATGCTTAATAATGAATATTAATAAAGAAATAAAATGATATAATTGAAATACTTTGGATATAAGGAGGTTTATGTTTTAACAGCTCGTCACTCATATGAAATCCATATATATTATTTTGATTGGCGACTCAAAGACCACCTATAAATATATAACGAATACCGAGTTTAGGGCTAAGCCTACTACCAATGGAAGTAGAGAAATTCAATTAGCGAAGGCGTGGCTATCAGTCCAGTAATGCAATTCTCAAACAGTTTTTATTTGAATATAAATATTATGCATTAAACTTAATAATTGAAATACATTTCCAATTATAAATCATGTCGACTTGTACAGTATAATAATATTCATTTATTTTTTATAAATATAATTTAGAAATAGCATATATTTCAAGTACATTTAGGTCCACGAAGAAAATAGTTTGATACAAAAACTTTCGGAGGACTATAACTCGCTTATTAATAGGAATTTTTTCACCGGATTTTCACAGACAGTCTTAGTTTTACTTATACGTTCAGATGAAATTATAAAAAAAATGGTGGAATCCCCTAATGTATAAATTAAGATTTTGTTCTGTTAAATTCAGAAGTGTCGGTTTCTTAGTTTTTATGAGGCTACATATGATAGTACTGTTAATTTATTATTATAAAAATATATGTTACAGTAAGAGCATTCAAAATTCAAAACTAATTAAACTGGTAAGTTAATTAGCAATATGTGAAAAATAAGAAAATGACCCACTGTCATTGTCAGTGACGCTGACAAAAAATAACGTTATTCGTACGGCTATGAATCCAGGTAATATATCTAAATTAATAAAAAAATAAAATTACGTTACAGCAACAACGAGCAACGTATTAAAATGGAATGTCCTAACTTAAGGTGCATTTACAAATGACTATTTCACTCATAAATTTATAAACCAATCCAAATTCCGGATTTTTCCTAGTTACCAAATTTCATTTCGACAAAACACCGTCACAAAAATTTTGTCGCACCTTTAAGCCAATAAGATGTCGTATTTTTACAAGTAAGTGAGTTTTGATAAGTGAATTTTTTTTCACGTTTTAGAAACATATTGTTTACATATCTGTCAAAGTTTGTATATTTTCAGTGTTATCAGTTTTTATTAAAAACGAGTCGATTCGGACAGGAATCTATTTAAAACGTTGAAGAAGCAAACTTAAATATAACACCTCAAAACACAATAAAAATTAGAAGATTTTTGTGAAGAAAAAAATATATAAATGATTACCTGATTTTTATTTTGGAAACAGTCATCCGAATACATTCGTTGTTAAATTTTATCCTGGAAAAATTTTCCAATTGCTTTACTCGAGCCTGTTGCCAATTTATCTCGTGACATTGATCAAAAATCACTCATTTGACAACTCGTGATTTTTTTGTCAATGACACTCAATAAATTGCTAGGCAACCAGCTCTCGTAACAATCTGAAAAATTTTTCGGGAAAAATTTACCCCTTATGATTATTATATATGAAAATTAGATTTATGGTTTTTGTTTAGGTTTAAGTAAGTCATTCATAAATGTAAGTTTAAATTACCTGAGAATTAGTTTTGATATGTACAGACATGTCTAAATGCTTCAAAAACAAGATTAAAATATCGGTAGAGCAGTACTTACCAACATACCTGTGCGCCGTGATACTGTCATTCGCTTTCGCTTGGCATAGTTGGTTATATTTCAGCAATGGACCTTTCCAATTTAAAGAGATAGAAGATATGCGCAATGGGGATCTGCGCATAGTAAGAACAACTGAGATCTATGACGTTTGATTCTAAAACATTTAGACGTAAAATGTGAGAATATCTCGGATAACTTTAAAAAATCTTATCGAAATAAGTTACAAAAGCTTTTATTGAAGGTAAAATGTCTAACGATGCAAATTTTCACTGAGAATACATGTATTTTAATGACTGAAATATTTTTGACGTTTCGTTCGACAGCCCAACTGGCAATTGTTCGCGCCATTTTCTTACTATTTGCAGCGATAGAAAGAGATAGCCGTTAAATTGTAAAGGTCCATTAAGTTACAGTCTCCATGTTTTTCTCGCATTTGTTTAAAAAGCCGAATCCACCAAGTGAATACTAAATAAAGATGGGTGTATATATCTATATCATTTCAGACTTGTTCTATTGGTGAAGTTTGTGACGTCAAACTAATTCATAAACCTAAAGTTTGGACCTTGCAATGTTTAGCTTTATGATTTGGATTTAGAGACCCTAAATTCTGAAGTGTGAATGGAGTCATTACATAATACGCGGCCAAAATCTTTAAATCTAAAGTATAAACCATAAATCTAAACCTAATTTTCATTTGTGAATGAACCTTTAGTCGAAACAATATGAATTTTTGAAAGACAAGCGGGTTATATCCGTCCTTATCGGAAACGTTTCTTGTGAGACAGATAAATATATGCCAACTTGTTAATCCATTCATGATACAAATGACCTCGGTCGGACATCTTTGAAAATTTTTACTGTAGTTATAAATGCAGTAAAGATATTATACGGGATGTCCATTTTAAAAGTTCCCGCCTGAAAATTCATGAGTAGGCAATTCATGATACATTTCATAAGTGACTTGGTTTTTAAAATTTTGTGGAGTACGATAATCGACTGGTAGCAGAATGGAAAATTGGGAAATGATCCAACACGCAGTCTAATGTAAATAACTTATTTCATGGCCTACCTTTCGACTGTTACTACAGTCTTCTAGCCCTGAGGAAGACTGTAGTAACAGTCGAAACGTAGGCCAGGAAATAAATTATTTCATTAGACTGCGTGTCCGATCATTTCCCAATTTTAAAATTTTGTTTCGCTCTTAGACCTACTGTGATTATTCGATTTATAGTACTAATATTTACCAAGTGGCTTATGAAATGTATTCTGTTTTGTCTATTCTTAAAATTTCAGACGGGAACATATAAAATGGGCACCCTGTACAAATTTATTTATTATAGATAAGCATACGGGTATATCTGAAAATAAATAGACCAAATCAATACTGTTACTAAAGATAAAATGAAGTGCAAATATTAAGATCTTCCTAGAAAAATGTAATGTAAATTTATTCTATACACATATAAAATATGTATCAACAAACATTCATATGAATATGTCAAGATGTAATTTTATATTTCATGAAAAGAACATCCACTTCATGAAGCGGTTCCTCATAGTTTGTTCATAGATATAAGAAAACTATTCCCATTAGACCCCTGGAGTGAGTAAACCCTAAGTGGATTAAAGAAAATTTATGGTTGTAAAAATGTCAAAATTTCCAGTGATGGATTTAGAATAATTGAAAATTTAATTTCCCGAGGTAATTTGTTGATTTTCATGGAATAAAACACAACATATAATAATACACAATTTTTTTTATTAACAAAGTTACAAGTCAATATAAAAATAACAATCTAAGAATTATTTATTTGCTATTGCATGTATGTCACTGTCATATACATAATATTTTATAAAGAATATTAAAAATCAACATAAAAATAGAATTTAGAATAATTGAAAATTTATTTTCCCGAGGTAATTTGTTTTGGTTTCATCCAAATAAATTATTGGGCGATTTTCGGTCCGATAACGTTTAATTTGAACCAAAAATGTATGTCTCATTTCACATATTTTACGGCTTTCCATAATAACTTGTCGTTTGTTCACTTTTTTATACTTAAACCCCATATCCTGTATAATTTTGTAAAGTGTTGTCACTGAACCTTTAATGTGAGTTTCGTTGGTCACTAATTTCTGGTGTAAACTTCGAATAGTAGGTAGCACTTTTTCACTATACATATTATAAATAGTTCTCCGTATAACGTCTTTCTCAAATTCATTCACTACTTTTGTTTTTCCAGCATCACATCGTGTTTTTTTTTTATTCTGCTGCAGAATGTACAATTTTCCATACAGTACTATATGGCACATCGGTTGCTTCAGCTGTTTTTTTAAAGTACTGAATCACAATTTTTGTCTTTATTAATATAAAGATAAACATTTCGAATAATTTCTTTCGCGTCGCTCGATAAATGTTTTCGATGCTGGGCTTCGTCGACGACGTCCTCTTGTTCATCCCATGGTCTCCACGTTTTGACTTCTTTTAATTTAGAACAAGTAGTTGTTTCAAAAACAGATTCGATTCAACTGAACTCATATTTTCACTTACCCTTTATAAAAGAATAATTTAGAAAAGGGATTATCTATGTAGCTGTATGATTCTAAACAAAACATATGGTTGGTCAAACAGTAATCTTGTTTTATGTTAATCATAGAATTACCGTTAAGTATAGAAATTTTTAATTTTAATTGCAGTATTACAAAAAATAACAGTAAAATTCATTTTCCCTGTAATCCGGCCCCTTCAATCGGTGTTTGGACCGCATGCTGTGGGGCGGTTTGCCACAGTCATTAGTGACCCAGGTAGATTTTCGTATATGTATGAACAAACTGTAATTTCAAAGTTGTCCGCCACCTGGACAAATCCCATCCATTCCATGTAATTTTTTACTTAATTTCACAAAAAATACCAACAATAATGTCACCTAGCGTACAGAACTCACTTTAGGAAAACTCGGGGAGGTTACTGTTGATGAGTTCTGTGCGTTAGGTGGTTGTTGGTATTTTTTTTTTGTAAAAATAAGTAAATAGTTGCATGAAATGATGGGATTTTTCCAGATGGCGGAAAACTTTCAAATTACACTATGAGGAGCCGCTTCATGAAATAAATGTCGATTTCGTGAAATGTATAGTCACATCTTTTGGATTCGACAATTATATTTCTTTTAAATTTTACTTGTTTTCTGAAATTTAAAATATAGGTATGTTCGTAACATTGCCATCATTTGGTAGATCGACACATTCGACAAAATCTATTCTTTATTTTATTTAATTTGATTAAGCCAATTATTTTTACCTCCCGTCATACGGTCCAAAAATTCGATGGAGAGTTTTCAGTAAATAAACACGAATTAGGGTCTCTACAACACGTTTTTGCTATTTTTACGATGATGCGTGTGTGAGTTTGGTATTTAATATTTTTATACTAATGAGAATGACATGTTAGTTTTTTTCTAAAATTGATAAACCGCAAGTGATACTTTACTTGAAGCTCTGAACAGATTTTCTTGAAAAATATATCGATATATTCCAAAACTTTTAAAATTTTCTTCAAAAATATAATATAATATATTCCAAAACTTATCAAATTTAGAATTTAAGACTTTTATATGAAGTGGAGCAACATATTAGATTTTGGCTAAAACTGATAAATCGGAAGTGATATTTTATTTGAAGTTTTGAACAAATTTTCGTGAAAAAAGAAAAGATATATTAAAACATGATCCAAAACTTTTCAAATTTGGTAATGAAAACTCGTGTATAATTTGAAACAACATTAGATTTTCACTATACCTATATGCTAAACCGGAAGTGGTACTCTATTTGGAGCTCTTCACAGATTTTCGAGGAAAAACAATAAAATAAAAAATAAATAAATAAATATCATCACGGCATATTACCCATTGCTGGGTAAAACAATAAAATATAATCCAAAATTTGGTATTACAGACTTTTTTATTTATTGGAACAACAAATTAGATTTTGTTTACAAACGATCAACTGGAAGTGATACTTTACTCAAAGCTCATTGCTATTTTAAACATGGGAATGACTGGAGGTCATTTGCTGGCCACATCAGATTTTTTTCTTTTAAAGTAATTAAATTTTTCAAATGGATATGTAATGTATTTTAGAATGATTAATACATATTCAGTAAATTTAGACATCCACAAGTTTAGTGATGTTTTATTTTAATGAGTATAAAATTTCTCATGAGTCTTTTCTTTCAAATATGTACAATGATTTCAGTGCGATTGACATAGATGCTTGAAATGTGTTTTTTTTAATAAATGACTGACTAGAGTCTAGACCTAACTGCCTTAATTAATTTGGAGTGAAATTCTGTATCATTCTAGCTTCATTAGACTGATTCAGTGTGAAATCTGCCGATTACGTGTTAAGAATTCTAAGCGAACATACATTAATCTAGTTTCTAGTTTAATCTTGTCGTCCGTTTCGAATCATGCGTATACATACAGAGCTTTCCAAGATTAAATAATCAAATTTAAAATTTAAAAAAAAAAACTAAAAATAATAACACAAACTCATGGAAGCAGAAGGTCGCAAATGCTTCGTTCCAGAAATAATTTGTATCTAGTATGAGCGTAACTGACGCGGCGCAAAAAGTTTTATTGATAATAATGACATATGCATTAATTTTAAATTTTATTGTAGAAAATTCTATTTCTCAATATTTTCACGGGTCTAAGCAGCGCCTATTCGTGAAATTACAGCGACAATTTTCACTAGTGAAAATTCAAATGTGATTGGTTCAATTCATCAAAATACTGTGATTTAATTGCTTGAGTGGCTATTGCCAAGTAGTAACGAGTTTAAGAAAAAACTGGAGAATTATTTTCTAATTTAACAGTCTCGAATTATATTTCATTAGATTATTTTTGATTCACAAATTTATTTCAAACAACGGAATCAGACTTTCATCAAAGCCAGTAGATATACTAAAGTACCGACATGGCGGCCATCTTGGTCTTAAAAAGCAACAGTAATGATATTTCGTGTCGCTAGAGGCGCTTTTGTCGTAGGTGTAAATTGTCATTGTCAAACGTCAGATTATTCGTGGTGTGGTATTAAGCAATTTTTATTGTGTTAGAGAAACTGAGAATTTGCAAAACAAGTATCCGCAATCTGTACGTACCTTATTCTGAGATTATTATACGAATGCATGTATTTGTGTTATTGCAGGGTTCTATAATATTGGCAATGTCATTGGTTATCTACAAAATGTTTCTGTAATAATAGAAAATGTTAATTTCAACAACACTATTCAAATTAAAAGTTCTTACTTCACAATGCATTACAAATTTCGATTAAATATCGGATCTTCCAATGTTTATAAACTACTGATGACACCTCTCTTCAACATTTGATTGATTTGATATGCAAAAAAAATTATTCTATTTTTATAATGATGACAATTAATTGCACTGCAATAAGGCATTATCTGTGGTAAATTCTCAGTTTATTTTATTTTCTTTAACATACCAAAATTAAAACTGGTGAATACCAATGTAACATTTGACACCTGCAACAGCAGCGCCTCTAGCGACACGAAAATTCATTACTGTTGCTTTTTAAGGCCAAGATGGTCGCCATGTCGGTACTTTAGTATATCTACTGGCTTTGACTTTCATGCTATTGTAGTACCATCTATTGTCGTAATTTACTAGCTTCATTCATTTACATGGCCCAGTTGGCAAGTCTTTGACAACTAAAACACAACCTTGACTAGGCAAAATAAATATAATCAGGAATTATAATAATACTAACTAATTATGGTACTTCTAATGTGGTTTCTATAATTTTTTAGTGTATTTAAATAAAATAAAATAAGTAAATATATCATCATGGCTTATTACCCATTGCTGGGTGTGGCAATCTGCTTTGTACACAGATATCGGTAAAGATGATATATTTGCACCGTGCGCAGGCCCGATCCTAGCGGGTGTTCATTTTGTTCCCAGAACAAAGGCGACCAAGCATGGGGGCGGCAAAGCCATCCTACCTTTTTGTAGAAAAAAAAAATATTTATGAATTTTAAATATCAACAATTTATGAAATAAATAAATAAGTAAATCATTATTCTTTTAAATACTTGGTTTGGTTAACTGGTAAAATATCTATCCTATAAGAAAATTTTCTGTGTCGCCTTGATTTACAGTGCCCCAAGAAAAAAATGTATGGGTCGATTCTGATCACATCTGTAAATCTTACAGATCTGTAAATTTGTAAATAATGAACAAAATCGCAACGAAAACTGCACTCTTATGTATAATTTTATATTAATCAACAAAAATAGATGCGTTTTTGTCAGGTTTTTACATATTTACAGATCTGTAAGACTTACAGATGTGAACAGAATCGACCCATAAAAGTAAAAAAAAAAAAATTAATTTTTACATTATAAGGGGCCATAGGCGTTTAACATTGGAAATCAGATTTCCTTTGTGTAAAATTTCCGAATTAATTTTAGACAAAAATGTTTCAAATAAAACTTGTACATAATTAAATTCTACGCTTAATTCACTAAACTTGTTTTTTAACATAGTGTTAGGTGAATGATTTTATTTCTAATTCATTGTGTGCTATTGTTTAGAATTATGCTCTGTTCAATTTAAGCCATTCAGCAGATGGTGCTCGCATCAGACCCAGTTTTAACTAAACTTGTCTCTAGTCTCTAATTTCAGCCAATCAAAGAGGTCAAAACTATTCTCTATTATCTGCAATATGAATGGCTTAAATACCTGAAAAAATAAAATGGTGGACGGGGCGGCATTTTTATATAAGAACAAAGGCGGCTGATAGGTTAGGAGTGGTCCTCACCGTGCGGGCGCTTACCAGGCGTCACCTCACGAGCACTCATTGTTGGCGTGGAGAGTGCACCACAGGGGTCAATTTTGTGCCATTTAAAATTGGAAATATTTGGCGTCGGTCGGGATCGAACCCGGTTCCCCAGATTCGCAACCTGACACTCAAGCACGCGGCCACGAGTATATTTCCCGAATATTTCCTGATCAGAAACTAAATCGATCTATTACGCTCATTTTACTTATGTGTTGGTAACTATCTGACATATGTTAACAAAAACAAAATCTATACAGAGATTATTCCCGGGAGTAATCTCTAAAGCTTTATTCTCAGTATAATATTGACAGAATTGGTTAAACACAGACACGTGACAAACAACGAAGCATTTCATAGAATATAGTACATTAATAATTCCTTATTACACTATGTATATTTAAGAAACGTCAAAATATAATCAGTAATAATATAAGAAGAGAGTGAGAATAAATCTGTCAAATTATTTTCTAATGTATCGAACTCTCTAATAGACCTTTTCAATTTAAAGAGATAGAAGATATGCGCATTGGGGATCTGCACATAGTGAGAACAAATGAGATCCATGGTGTTTGTTTCTAAAAAAATAGACGAAAAATGTGAGAAAAATCTCAGATAACTTTTAAAAAAACTTATCGAAATAAGTTACAATAGTATATTGTGTTATTAGCAATTGTCCGACTCGCTTCGCTCGTCGTGCAAACTTCCATGCTCGCCACACAAAGTATTACTTTTATTCCGAATGACACATTAATTTTTTTTTCAAACGCACTACTTTTCTTTTTATTCGCTAATTCTATGTAGTTGCTATGGATATTTGTTTATTTTATTTCTACGCCATCGGCGTAGAAATGAGCTATTTCTACTCCGGCGGCGTAGAAATTAGCTTATTTCTACTCCGCCGGCGTAGAAATTTCCAGCGGCGTAGAAATGAAACTTCTACCTTGTGAATCAAGTCACAAAAAGTTCCATTTCTACGACATTTGAAAAAAAAGCTTTTATTAAAGCTAAAAGGCCCAATGTGCAAATTTTCACGGAGAATACAGGTATTTTAATGACTGCGATATTTTTGACGTTTCGTTTGACAGCCCAACTGGCAGTTGTTCGCCATTATCTTATTATTTGCAGCGATAGAAAGAGATAGCCTCGGAGATAGCCGTTAAATTGAAAAGGTCTATTATATTTAATTAGATTATTTTTTGATCCACAAGTTTCAAACAACAGAATGAGGCTGTCATGCTATTGTAACGCTATCTACTATCAAATTAACTAGCTTCATTCATTTACATGGCTCAGTTGGTAAGTCTGTTTTGACAACTAAACCACACTTTGACAATGCAAAATAAATAATCAAAAGATATAATGACTAATTATGATATTTCTAGAAGTGGTTTCTATAATTTTTTGGTTTATTTCATGATCAGAAATGGCACAAAATTGGTCTTTTTCGCTCATTTTACTTATGTGTTGATTACTATCTGGCATATGCCAACAGAAACAAAAGCTACACAGATTATTTCCGGGAATAATCTCTAGAGCTTTATTATCAGTACAATAATGACAGGATTGGTTAAAACGCAGATTCGTAACACAAAATGGAATATTTTCAAAAATAATCATAATTATATTTATGTGTCTGTTTCCGTTCATAGTCCCTAGCTACACTCTATATTTCCCAGTTGATCCCCACGTCATCAATTTCTGATGCAAGAATTACAAATCTTTTATCTAGCATCTTTGTCGTACACATATGGCATATATGAGACTTTTATTCGCTATCTCATTGTCGTCCGTGTTTAGGAGGGGTATCAGCAAGCTCTCTTCGTCTAACCAACAGCAAAAAAATTAAATAGAAACTGTATTGTAACCGCGGTAATGAGGGTCATTTTCAAATATTTGAATATTCATGTCATTCTGTCTTGATTCTGTCTATCATGTGATTAACGTGATTTTGGCATCGATAATAATTTGTGCTTCGTTGTGTGTTGGTAATTTTGTTAATTCTTGTGATTATAGATGTCCAAAAATTATTGCAACATATTGCTTTTGAAGAATAAAAAGAGGTATAATATATTTCATCCCGTTTCATCCATTATACTAATATCGTATTTATTCAACTGGTTTATTATTTCTAAATAACAATTTATACTTCGAATTTTGATGAATAACACAGTACAGGACATACTGTCAGTTTTTACCAGTTTTGACATTACATCATAATTATTCAATTGCGAAATATGTAAGTATCACTTCGAATTTTGATGAATAATAATCACACAGTAGGTATATGTTATATTAGCGAACAACAAATTTATTGCAAATAAAATATTGAAAATGTCAAACATGACAAAGTCCTGTCATACTCTACCTTATATCAAACTAGAAAATTAAATCCAATCCCTATAATAAAACCATGGTAACAATATGACGTCATCAATTCCCTCCCTCCCCTGGCGATTTGAACCATATGTTTACTATTGATGACGTGGGGATCAAGTCGTGGAAAAGGACTTTACAAGCATGATAATTAGTATATTTGTCTATATTACGTATCAGGTGTCATACTTATCTCATTGTTTCTACCTATTAAGGAAATATCATGGTGATAAACTTTTGTATTATAAAAATCTTTGTTAGACTTCTATTTGTAATTTTATCAAATATATTTTACTTGAGTCACAAAGAAATTTGTAAATATTGGAACAATTAGGTTCTGGTTATCTAATAGACTGTATCATAGATAAACATAATGATAACTGAGTGTCACTTCCATTATGAATTCATTGTGACAATATAAATGAATAAAAATACGTTGTTTACTTTATCAGGACAAAATCAAATGAATCTGTTTGTAGGAAGTGTTATACAGGGTGGAAAAGATAAAGCTCTCTGATTTTCCGCCGCAACTGGCCAGGCGCTGGTGGTAGTATAGCCAGGACCTAGTTGTACCATTATCAGCTTCCCTTACCATTTCAGTCGTCATTATGGCGTGGAGTAGTAAATATCGTGCATTCGTCATTGAGACACTTCGGACTAGGTCGACATATTATGATGGGTTGCAAAGTTCAGATCATCCTTAGAAAAGAAAACCGCCTGGTACATGTCGCTACGTACGAATGGGAAGTTTTATCTACCCACCCTGTGAAGTGATGGGAGAACCAGCATTTTTGAAATTGAAAAGGAGGCTGTACATAACGGCACAACTAGGCCCCCACTACTACCGCCAGCGCATGTTCAGTAGCGGCAGCTAATAGAAGATTCCACAATTTTTTTAAAATAATTTTTTATATAAAACTGTTTTTTTCGTGTATCTAAAATGTTCTTGCAATGTATGCCATTTTTAAACTATATAAAAAAAAACATATTTATATTGTAACACTGTACAAGTCTACATGCTTTATAATTGCAAGTGTATCAAAATCATTAAATTTAATGCAAGAAATTTATATTCAAATAAAAACTGTTTGAGAATTGTAGTACTGGACTGGTAGCCACGTGTCCGCTATTTGAATTTTATCTACTTCCATTGGTAGTAGACTCCACCCCCTAACTCTTTGAGTCGCCAATCAAAATAATATATATGGATTTCAAATGAGTCACGAGCTGCTAAAACAAAGGCACTAGAATCATCTACATTCAAACCTAAGGTATGTAGATGACACGTTTGTCATTTGGCCACATGGTCCGGAAAAACTTACTTTGTTCCACGAACACTTAAACAGCATACACCCGGATATTCAATTCACCATGGAGGTAGAAAATAACAGAACTCTCACCTTCCTTGATGTTCTGGTTAATCGTAAACCCAACGGATAGTTAGGGCACGCTGTTTATAGAAAACCCACCCACACTGATAGGTATCTCAATTTTAATTCTCACCACCATCCCTCGCAGAAACTCTCAGTAGTCAACGCTCTCGTACACCGTGCCATCAAAATCTCTGAACCTGATATCCTACAGCAGGCGCTTGACCACATCAGACATAGTTTAATCCAGAACAACTATGACGTAAAATTAATCAATAATGTAATTCATAGACAATTAAACCCTTTACCCAAAACACCCGTGGATACCTCGTTCGAAACATTTGCTTCTATCCCTTACATTAAAGGATTCTCGGATAAAATAGGTAGAATTCTTAATAAAAACAATATTAAGGTCTTTTTTAAACCTCCACAGAAAATCTCAGAAATACTCCCCCAAACTAAAGATAAATGCGAACCCTTGTCGTCACCCGCTGTTTATAGTATTCCTTGTTCTTGCGGCACAGTATACATAGGTGAAACAGGAAGGAGTGTTCACACTAGATTGTCAGAACACAAACGCTGTCTGCGTAATGGTATGGTATTAACATCTGCGGTCGTAGAACACCAACACAACACAGGACATAACATCTTGTTTGAAAATTCCCGCATTTTAGCTCCTGTCCCTGAGTTTTACAGACGTAAATACAGGGAAACTTTAGAAATATGGAAACATCCTAATAACATCAATCGGGATGATGGCTATTTCTTGAGCCACATGTGGAAACCGGTGATTCTCGGAACACGACACGCCCAATCTACCATTACGAACTCGATTCCCATTGGTCCTCATTAGCTTTGTTCATCTACCGTATCTTTAGATTAGTATATAACTGTCTTTTCGGCCTTCCTTTCGTCACTTGGTTTATTTGGCCTCTAGCGTGGTTTACACGTCGGGCAACCTTGTAAACTGAGTCTCCTCGTCTTGTTGTTTAAACTCGGCCTCTAGCGTGGTTGACACGTCGGGTAATCTTGTTTAAGACAGTACTATCCCCCCTTGCTCCTGAAGATGCCCCATACGACTGCGGGCGAAACATTGAGCTCTGATTCAAAATATGACACATTCCATTCCCGGAAAACGAATATTTCTCATTATTTGTATTTACACGTTTGTCCTAAAATTAAAAGGGCGGAAATACTATATAGGTAGGTATCTTTATTATTTAAAATAAATGGCGCGTATACAAAAGGCATTAATTACCCCATAAGCCATGACTTGATAAATTCAAACAATCGCAAATATTCTAATTTAAGATAAAGAATAAAATAAAATAATATATTTTACATAGTTAATATCTGATAAATTTTGATTACGTAATATACGGATGTCAGTTTAAATATAATTGTAATAGTAGAAGTGCAGGTGGATATTCAATTTTCACAGTTTAGATAGTTTATCCAAGTAAGTCAACAATCCGTTACATATATTTACTTTTCTAAAATGTTCTGAGATCTGGCAATTTATTTTTGTACATGAGAGGGGAAAAACATGCAGGTTCACATCACTCATAAAATGAAACTTTCAATTATTAGGCTTTGACCTTGAATGAAAAACAATTTTGCCTGCGGCGTCTTTTTTCCTGGTTATCTTTGCACGACCTATTATAACCTCCCCCCTAATGTCCACCCATTTTTTGATTGTGCCCACTCTACATTTACATCCTAACGCCGCCATTGCCCCACCCTGTACTATATGAACAATAAAGTTTAAAACAGCCGCAGGAGCTGCATCAACAAATTATGTTGGCTCTTCCGATTGTTCTTCCCTATATTCTTGGTATTCCATTTTTGAAAAAAACGACATAGAACTTATAATTCTCAGACTAAAATATGTGAGTGCCTATGTGTGAATTTCAAAGAGTATTCATTTCTTAAATTCATTTAATTGACAAACATAAAAATTAAATTCTAGAATATTTGGGTTGTTTTGGAAACTTTTAATCAGTCATTTGGTAAACCATGAGATTATCATAGCAGTTACGAATGACGCATTTCCCAACCTCTAAAAGGTTAGGAATCGACATTTGAAGCGTCAAAATATTCGCTATTTGAGTATTTTCTATATCCACTTCTGCCCATATGCATATACCATACCATGCACAAGCAAGCACACTAATATCTCATTTGATGACTTTGTATCTTTAATGACATTGTCAATTTGATGACAATTGGAGATAATAATAATGAATAAAGAAATCATACACGAAAGGAATACAGGAGGAAAACAAACAGAGAAATATAAGGAGAGATGTCGAGAACAAGTATGTACGTGAGTGGGATGTAAAGTTCCCGCGGTCTGATATATATGGTAGTAATGTCTAAAAATTTATCGTGTAGGCAAGCTATTACTAATATTAAAATCTAGAATATCCTAGAAATTGATCTAACTATACAATATTACAATAGCTTGCTTAGGTTGAGATATATTTGCATATTTTTTAAGAATGGTTTATTTTAATTTTTAATGTAGATGGACAGAAAATAATATAATGGTTCATGGCACTGTCAGTCACCAAAGTTCGAAGAAAGAATCGACGTACATAAAACAATAAACTAACCAATATGGATCGTCGCGCCGCTCGCGAATTTTTTTAACACTAGCGCTGGGATGGGATGTTGAAATGACAGTTGACAATTCGTAAACACGCGTAAGTATGAACACGAAAATCGTGGTAAAATACCGACAAATTTGTTGTGTCGCAGGATGCAAATCTAAATATAACGAGGATATTAATAGTACATTAAAACACAAGTATCATAAGGCAATCTGTTAACGTACGAGTCCAAGTTTGGAAGACGAGTGCGTTAACAGGCCTTATGATACATGTTGTTTATACTATTTTTTCTATAGAGGTAATTTTAGAATTATTTTTTTTAAAAAAGGACTTGTCAAAAATATGTCTTGGTGTTTTTTTTGTCAGTTATGTTGGTAGCGCTTCCCGCTAACATTTGAAATTTCACGTTTTGACAGTTTGGGTATTGTGTCATTCTGATTAATTGTTTACATTAAAACATTGTATCAAGCATTATATAATTATGGAAGAGGAAAACCAATACTTACAATGTACTCCACCCGTTTATTAATGAACCACCTGATTTGACATATCTTGTAATAAAGGTAAATTTATCAAATAACGAATCCGGATCGCTGGTTCGTGTTAGTTCTTATCATAAATAAAACTCTTTAAATAATGAATTACATTAATGAACAATTTATTGATCTACGCGTTTACATTCCACCATTTTGACAACACAGCGACTGCTCAGTTGCAGACATAACAGCAACAGCTGTTCTTATATTCTTCAATACAAAACATGTTGTATTTGTATATGGCACTTGTCTAAATCATATTTAAAAATTTAATATTCGACAGTTCGCCTCGACGTGGAACTAGAAATCATGTATCGTAAAATTTTCATATTTGCTTGCAGGTAGTTACAAATTGACTTGACAGTGTCAACATTTCAAGTAACGTGCACCATACATTTCAAAACCTGCCTGATATAACAAAACAATCAGCTGAAAATTGCAATATTACCATAAAATTAAATTGTAATAAATAAAACTTACCGTTAAAATTGTTTTGAAAACGCAAATCTGAGCGCATTGTTTCTTGTTTCATAATTTTTTAGTTGAAAGTGTTATAAATGACGATTAAATATTAGCGCTGAAAATTAGAATATTAAAACACATTTATCACCCAAACCGGTATATACAGTATTAATACCATATAATAACAAATCTAGATGACCGTCGCCTGGCCGAACCCGGTCACGCGGAATCCTCCTTCACGCCGTGATTATTTCTGAATCACTATAATATCGATGTTCTCACACTGAAATCTAGAAATAAACTGAAATAAAATACGTGAATACCAGTATCATTAAATGTAGCTCTTATCCAACAGCATCGGTTACGTACCTAAATAGCTAATTAGAGACAAAACATAATAAATTTAATAAAAATAATCTTACGCAAAATAATATCTGTGACAAAAGATTTTAACTTCACAAATTCTTCTTTCTGAACTAACACAGCTATAGCTATAAATTTCTCTTCTTTCTAGTCCTATCACCTGGAGATAAGATAAAAATCAATAATTAGAAGTATTATTTCAACATAAACAACTTACCATTTTGAGGTTACATGTAATTAATCTGAATCTGTCATGACTACCACCTCTAGAATATGAAAGGCGCCAAAAACAATACGTTTATAGATCTTCTAAACGTTGTGTTTTCAGTGATAAACAATGCTTTTATAGACTCATAAGAACACCGAAATAGAAAAAATTCTTTTTTTCCCTTCCCTTATTTATACTTGGGAAAAGGAAAGGCGACAAAAATGGATAGCATTGGTTCGTCAAATGACATAAGTATAGTTGAATTTCATTAAAAATCTGATTACATATTTCTCCAGAAAATAACATAGTTTTAAAGTTTACATATTTTGTGGTTTTGTCAAATAAAAAAATTAGTTCAATAATTATAACTTAGGAACAAAATACTTCGATTCAAAATAAGTTATGGGATAATTCAAATATGTATGTCATTGATAACAATGAAGAAAAATAAAATTAAATATCTATGAAATATACATGCTTTTGAATTCAAAATGTTTAATTGTACTCGTATATACGATAAATTATTAGTAGACAATTGTATACAAAGCGTACGTCCTACTTTGCCTAAAAGAAAATCTTTACATTCCAGTTGTGTTGTTTAGCAAAAATTGAAGAAATTATGGTTCGAAATTGTTTGCCATTCCCCTTATTCTCGGGACTTAGCACATATTTATCTCTTCCCTAATAAAAAAATCTGATGTGGCCAACACATAACCTCTCGCCAGATATTTTACCTGGTTGTACGCATAAAACGTAAAATATTTTTAAATAAAAATACATATATTTATGTCTCACTACAAAATAATTATTTTAATGTAAATTATGTACAATACATACATTTTCTTTATATTCAATATCCTGAAATTTTCTTTTTCTACTTTCCTTTTCTTTATATTCGTCATTTTTTCGCAAATTCCTTTTATATTCTTTTTTACGTATATTCTTTTGCGTTGTTGACTTTTTCTATTTTCATAATCTTCATAATAATGTACAAATATTTTTGACAGAGGCATACAAATATTTTTGACAGTGACATTTATGTGTCAATTATAAACATTTGAATTTCTTGCCTTGTAGTAGTTTGATCTGAGATTTTTTACATCAAATTATTTTATATGCCTTTCTTTATCTCTAAATCTATAGAAGATATAATAATGAATTTATATTTATCGAATAAAGAATTTAACGTTCTGTAATATAAGTATTTACATAAATTTTCGATAAATAATATTTAGGTAATTTTTTTCTTGTAACTACTACTTCCGGTTGTCCAATTGTTACCAAAACTGACTCGACTCTTCCCATTATTGTTAGATTGAGGAATCCGTAGTTAAAAATGTCTTAAGTCTTATAGTATTTGAGATATAGTGAATCCAACATCCACACACACACACACACATCCACACACACATACGGACATCATCGTAAAAATGTTATAATCGGATTCTAGGGACCTTAAAACGTGCTTATTCATTAAAATCTGGATATGCGATTTTTAGCATGAATACAATACCTCTCTTAGCGAGAGGTAAAAAAGGCTGAAAAGAAATTCGTGTCAAATAATAGAGTGCAACGGTGTCTGTGAACTCATAATTTAAGAGCACTGAAAAACTACTTCAAAGAGGGCATCCAATAAGTATCCATATCCATTGCTACTTTAACATCAGTTTAAGTATTTCTGATTGCATTTTCGCAAGGTAAAGAATTGCAAAAATTACATCTTTTCAGCCCGGTTTTACCAACTTCATGTTAAGAAATAACATGCGGTTAAGTTCATGTTAGTAAAAAAGTTGTTTTTCCATTCCATGTTATCCATAACCTCAAGCTAAAGTACATGTTATCTTAACATCTAGAAAAAGTACATGTTAACTTGGTAACATGAATTAACCTTCAATTTTGTAACTGACAGTGACATTGTTTAATAAATATCAGATTATGAATCCGTATGATATAAATGCATATAGCAATTATGAAAAGGTGTCAATAAGGGCAGTAAGGATATTTTGACATAGGCCATATAATTTCGAAAAATATAATCGGGAATAGTTTTTTAAAGGATTCAGGCTGTCCGCGCTTTCAAAAAATATTTTAGAAGAAGTTGAAGATGCCATCCAACATGAAATTGATAAATAAATATCATAGTTAATGGTTTAAATCAATAAGACTTTTTATTGTATACATATGCATTGTCTCCTGCTGAACAATTATCGATGGCTTGAAGATATTAGGTTTCTTTGTGTCAGTTGACGCAAATTTTTGTGAAATTTCTAAATCAATAGTAATCACAACTATTGCTCGAATAAGTAGGGCCTTAGCAGCTCTAAGACCTTATTACTCGTATATACAGATGTCTACCACTCCTGAAGAAATTGTAGAAAGAAAACGCGAATTTTACAATATTGCATGTTTTCTAAATTGTATAGATGCTATACATTTACACATTTACGCAACGTTAACACCCAAACCAAATGAAATGTTTTGAAACAAAATAAACAATTGTCAAAATTCCGTGTTGTCAACTGTATAAAACTCCATTTTCAATAAGAAAATTGTACCTACCAACCTTATAAAAATAACCAAAAACTTTAGGTTATTTCCATTTGTGTGGAAAAACGTTTACGATGGTAACCGGACATTAACTTCATGTTACTTTTAACTCCATGTTTCATAGCCGCATGTTAATTTATACTTAGTAAAACCGGGCCTTAGAAGGTGATTCCAAATACCGACAATTCTGTTTGCGAGAAAGTTTTTGTATTGCATCCGTTTAAATGCGGATTTTGTAAATTTCATGTTGTGACCTTGAAGTTGGGGATTTTTGGATCTTAGGAACATGTGTAATTTGACGTTGTAATTTCCATGAATAACTTTGTAGGTTTCGCGTAAGGTTACGTCTCCACTTATCATATTAAATAATTGCATACAAGAACATTTTATGCAAGGATACAAAATCTTCATTGTTTAAGCTTGAGATACGTTATACTATTTTCTCGTATTCTCGAATTAGATTTTTCGTACCATTTTTATCCGAGTTTAGTCCGATACTAATTCTGATTGACAGATGTCAGTGTCAAGATCAGTATCGATTAATTCCGTATATTTTCGAGTACGTATTCTGTTATATTGTACGCTTACGTACTTTGAATCTAGTATTAAACTCGGATGAAAAGATAGGATAGACCGTATATTTCTGAATTAGAATCTAGTACAGCGTTTCTTAACCTTTTCAATGCGCGACCCAAATTTATCTATTATATTAGTTTCGCGACCCACAATATACATTTTTTTTTAAAAGTCTTTTTATACACAATAATCTATTTGAATGTGGCCGAGGTGAAAGAAGTGTGCTTAGACAGAAATGTGTGGCGAAGGATGATTGTTTCGTAACTATTATTGTGGTCCGGTTGCGGTATTTCGCTACCGAAAATCGGTCACTTTAATATATTAATATGATGTCAGGTTAGTAAGAATGTTGCTGAAAGAGAGACTGATTATTTTTTGGATGATGTTATTTTTATTCTTTCGGGTTTGTGCTAACCCACTAAGTGGGAAATGCGTGATTTTATGTATGTATGTATGTATGTATGTATGCATAATCTATTTATGAAAATAAGAAAATGTAGAAATAGGTACCTATATCACATACCTAGGTACATATTTATAAACAAAATAATAAAAATTTAACACCATAATAAGATCAACAATTTCAAATAAAAGGAAGTTTGTTATAATTTGGAAAGTACATGAATTTGATACAATTTTAATTCTGTCTGATAGTAAAATTTTCGAAACATAAATATTACCTCTTGTATTTGTCCAATTTGATTTTCGAACATGATTGAAAATGCATTTCTTTAAAATTTAAAATTAATAATATGAGTATCTTAAAATAATTAATGTTAATTACTGTGAACCTTGAGTTTTGCATAAGTTTCTAAAGTTCTTCGAATCTCATAAAATGCTCATAAAAACTGTAACTTTGTAATTAATTTTTACGTTTATATGAAGATATAAAATAATCGTTTCACATGATTTAGATGCTGCATTTAAATCTCTATAACTTTTATTTGAAGTATTTTTGCATAAAATAATTAGGTAACGTTTGCGCAAAGGAAAATTGATTTCCCATGTTAAACTCCTATGTTTCACTTTTCGATTTACATCCTGTACGCAAGACCAACATGAAATACTCGTATAGACCCAGTTATAAAATTGCTGTAATTTAACATAACATTATTTGTTTAATACTTTTTTTATCCTAATCCATAGCAAGCTGTATTACAAAAACAAAAAAGTATATAATTTTTAAATTTACATATCTCGCTTATACAAAGGGCTAATTTAATAATATTGATTGTGCTAGACGCAGAATTTAATTCCCTAAAACTATTATTTGAAGCATTTATTTGTAAAATCAAAATTTTACTCAAGAAAAACTGTTAATAACTTCAGGTAATATATTACTTCCGGTTAGTCTATTTTAACCAAAATTTACTGTTATTCCCATTGACATAAAAGTCTTATATACCAAATTTGAAAAGTTTTGAATTATATTTTATAATAGTTTTTCAAAAAAATCTATTATAGGCTTCAAGTAAAGTTCCACTTCTGGAAATTATGTAAAGACCAAAAAGGGAGGTGCACAACTAGATGTTATAGCAGTGCTAAATACAAAAATTTAACTTTCTACGGCATATTGTTTTTGAGTTATGCGAGATACGTACGTACGTACGTACAGACGTCACGACGAAATTCAAAATGGATTCAGGGATGGTCAAAATGGATATCTCTGTTGAAATCTGAAAACCGAAATTTTTCGCGATTACAATACTTCCTTTACTTTGTACAAGGAAGTAAAAATGTAAAAATCAATGTATAGAACTCAAAAAAAATTCACCCTCCCTCCTTATCCTTAAACAAAAAAAAAATGCTGCTCTAAATTTTTTAAATTATATCCCCTGTTATATGAATAATATTAAGTAAATTATCGCATCATAATTTTATGATGATTTCCTTTAACGTATCTGCAAAGTTCAAATATTGTGTATAATTTTTACTGCTGAACCTACTGAATCCATTCATGAATAAATTTAGGTAGTTGAGAAAAATAGCAATCATTTTAAGAACATGCTTTTTAACACAGGAAATTATTGCGCTTATGTTTGTATGAAAATTACACCCGTGACTAACGATTCTTTTTCTTATCATTATAAATACAGGTATAGTTACCTTGACAAGTAACGTACGCTAATATTGTGTAAAATTCTTCACAATCGTATTTGACATTTTTTTAACATTTCAAGGAGAAGGCGCCTCGCTTAATATAGAAAATTTTATGGTTAAAATAACCCATGAAAAAAGTGTGGGTTTGGTAAAATATTATTGAATGATAACAAATATTTATGGAAATTTGTTTATGTAGTTGTTTATAACTTCGCACAAAGACAACATGTTTTTACTTATATTTATTTGCAATTAATTATGCATTTTCTCTCACAGATTATCTTTTACATACTCGCAGAATAGGAAATGAATAATTTATGCTGATTATTAGTTTATGTATAATTTAATTTTATTCTTGTATAAAAATAAGCAATTTTTTTCACATTGATAAGAGCATAAATTACCTACATTGAAAAATTTATTTACTTATTGTTCGTATACTTATTTGTACGTTACAATTTAATGCTATTTGACGACTTACTAATACCCCACTTTGTAATTTACCTTTCTTCAGTGAAATGTGAAAACTCCAATAATTTGATAATTTCTCACATGTTTTTATTTATTTCGTATCAAGGACATAGCACACAATTATCCATTCTCCTGTTGTGTAGGGTGACCAGACGTCCCGGTTTTCCGGGATTCGTCCCTGTTTTGAGTTTTTTTATTTTCTTTCTTTACTTCCTTGTACGAAGTAAAGGAAGTATTGTAATCGCGAAAAATTTCGGTTTCCAGATTTTAACGGAAATATCCATATTGACCATCCCTGAATCAATTTTGACTAATTTCGTCGTGACGTCTGTACATACGTACGTACGTACGTGCGTATGTATCTCGCATAACTCAAAAACGGTAAGCCGTAGAAAGTTGAAATTTTGTATTTAGGACTTCTATAACATCTAGTTGTGCGCCTCCCTTTTTGGTCATTACATAATTTCCAGATATGGTACTTTATTTGAAGCCTATAATAGATTATAATGAAAAACTATATTAAAATATAATCCTAAACTTTTCAAATTTAGTATATAAGACTTTTATATCAATTGGAATAACATAGCAGATTTTGGTTAAAACAGGCTAACCGAAAGTGATATAATACCTGAAGTTGTTAACAGTTTTTCTTGAATAAAATGGTTTCATTTTGATTTTAGAAATAAATGCTTCAAATAAGAGTTTTAGAGAATTAAATGCTGCGTCTAGCACATCAAGTATTATTAAACTAGCCCTTTGTATAAGCGAGATATGTAAATTTAAAACTTATATACTTTTTGGTTTTTGTAATGAAGCTTGCTATGGATTAGGACAAAAAATAACAAAAAAATAAAAATAGATGTTAATGTCAAATTACGTCAAATACGTGCAATTTTATAATTGAGTCCTCGATTGAGTCTATACTTCATATTAGTCTTGCGTACAAGGAAGTCGTGTGTTGTCCACATCAGATTTTTTACTTCCTTGTACAAAGTAAAGGAAGTATTGTAATCGCGAAAAATTCCGGTTTTCAGATTTCTACGGAAATAACCATTTTGACCATCCCTCAATCCATTTTGAATAATTTCGTCGTGACGTCTGTACGTACGTACGTACGTATGTATACGTACGTGCGTACGTATCTCGCATAACTCAAAAACGGTAAGCCGTAGAAAGTTGAAATTTTGTATTTAGGACTGCTATAACATCTAGTTGTGCACCTCCCTGTTTGGTCACTACATAATTTCTAGAAATGGTACTTTATTTGAAGCCTATAATAGATTTTAATGAAAAACTATTTTAAAATATACTTCAAAACTTTTCAAATTTGGTATATAAGACTTTTATGTCATTTGGAATACCATAGTAGATTTTGGTTACAACAGGCTAACCGGAAGTGATATATCACCTGAAGTTGTTAACAGTTTTTCTTGAATAAAATGGTTTCATTTTGATTTTAGAAATAAATGCTTCAAATAAGAGTTTTAAATTCTGCGTTTAGCGCATCAAGTATTATTAAATTAGCCCTTTGTATAAGCGAGATATGTAAATTTAAAACTTATATGATTTTTGGTTTTTGTAATGAAGCTTGCTATGGATTAGGACAAAAAATAACAAAAAAATAAAAAATAGATGCTGTCAATGCCAGATTACGTTAAATACGTGCAATTTTATACTTGGGTCTATACTTCATATTGGTCTTGCGTACAAGGAAGTCATGTAGTGTCCACATCAGATTTTTTTATTTCTAGGAAGTAGTTACATATCAACTCGCTACTTGATCTGGACACCGATTCTAATTTATTTGGAGCCTGGAGACTGTTCCAATCTAGTCTCTATTAATGACATCCATGACATCAGATTGTAGGGATTTAATTTTCTACGTTGGCACAAATAGGGTGCAATACGACAGGATTTTATTTAAGACTTACAGTTTTGACCATAATACGGCCTGTGATACGGCCATTTATTAGATTCGGACAGACATCATAAAAAGCAATACATTAATCTTTAACAAAGTAATATTTCATAATTATATTTTCATAAGTAATATAACAAGTGATATGATTATCATCGATGATATTCTTGAGTGAAATGCGCTGCTTCGGTTTCACGAGCAATATCTTCGATTATTAATCATATCACGAGCTTATATTTAATGAGAGAATATAATGAATTTTTGTGACACTTTTAATATATTGTATTACAACATGGTTAATTTGACAATTGCCTTATTATTTTTATCGTTGCTTGATATCAATCCAACGATTATCGCACATTTTTATACTCAAAATTAACTGTCAGACAAATAAAGAAAACAAATCCCGTAATAACGAATATAAATAAGGTGATGATTTCTTTGTTTTTTTTTATCATCGCTGTGATAGAAATGTAACTAGGGATATCCTGAATGTTGATTGGCGGAAAACATGTCACGTGACTCATGAATTATATTCTCACCAATATTAATTTGATAAAATTTGATATTTTGATGGTTTAAAAGCGTTCCCAAAAGTACAAGGGGTATATATTTGTCAACTACTTTTTGTTATCAAAATTACGAGTAAATACTATTTATATACAGAGTTACAATCTAATTAATTTAAATTTGTTATGATTCACTTGCAAAATCTGCTGATAGTTATTTATAAATTAAATTTAAGATATAAAAAAATATGTAGTGAGAAAAGTGATAAGCGAAGATCATTAAGAATAAAATAAAACTAACTTTCATTTTGCGTCACACTTTTTTTTCGTACGACTGCTAATGTAAATTTGTATTAAGTATATGTGTAAGTGTAACAGAAAAATTATTGAAATAGTTTGCCTCATATTTAACTATACCTTGTTCCATTTAAGCCATTCAGTATTGTAGAGAATAGGGCATAGTCTTGAACTCTCTGAATGGCTGAAATCGGACACAAAAGACACGTTTAACCAATGTAATTTCAGCTAATTGAAACTGGTGCTGATGTCAGCGCCATCTGCTCAATGGCTAAAATGGCATAGAGTATAATAGAAAACAGCGTGTTGTTGTGTAGGGATTTTCCTCAGACGATGCTCCTGTAACGTCCGGTGTACCACAGGGATCTCATCTCGGACCCCTGATTTTCACTATATTTATTAATGATATCTCGTCTTGTTTTAAATCTTCCAAATTAAATGAGAAAAAATGATATTTAACAGCGTTTTTTTCAAGAAAAATTGTTAAAATTTTTAAAATAGGGGTACTTTCGGTCGCCCAATAGACCAAAATATAATCAAGTCTTCATATGGATGTAACGAAGAGGAACACGAAAGAAATATAATTTTTATAATTGTAGCACGCACGCACACACGCACACGCGCGCACACACACACACACACACACACACACACACACACACACACACACACACACACACACACACACACACACACACACACACACACACACACACACACACACACACACACACACACACACACACACACACACACACACACACACACACACACACACACACACACACACACACACACACACACACACACACACACACACACACACACACACACACACACACACACACACACACACACACACACACACACACACACACACACACACACACACACACACACACACACACACACACACACACACACACACACACACACACACACACACACACACACACACACACACACACACACACACACACACACACACACACACACACACACACACACACACACACACACACACACACACACACACACACACACACACACACACACACACACACACACACACACACACACACACACACACACACACACACACACACACACACACACACACACACACACACACACACACACACACACACACACACACACACACACACACACACACACACACACACACACACACACACACACACACACACACACACACACACACACACACACACACACACACACACACACACACACACACACACACACACACACACACACACACACACACACACACACACACACACACACACACACACACACACACACACACACACACACACACACACACACACACACACACACACACACACACACACACACACACACACACACACACACACACACACACACACACACACACACACACACACACACACACACACACACACACACACACACACACACACACACACACACACACACACACACACACACACACACACACACACACACACACACACACACACACACACACACACACACACACACACACACACACACACACACACACACACACACACACACACACACACACACACACACACACACACACACACACACACACACACACACACACACACACACACACACACACACACACACACACACACACACACACACACACACACACACACACACACACACACACACACACACACACACACACACACACACACACACACACACACACACACACACACACACACACACACACACACACACACACACACACACACACACACACACACACACACACACACACACACACACACACACACACACACACACACACACACACACACACACACACACACACACACACACACACACACACACACACACACACACACACACACACACACACACACACACACACACACACACACACACACACACACACACACACACACACACACACACACACACACACACACACACACACACACACACACACACACACACACACACACACACACACACACACACACACACACACACACACACACACACACACACACACACACACACACACACACACACACACACACACACACACACACACACACACACACACACACACACACACACACACACACACACACACACACACACACACACACACACACACACACACACACACACACACACACACACACACACACACACACACACACACACACACACACACACACACACACACACACACACACACACACACACACACACACATGCACACAGATATCATCGCAAAAATAGTAAAATCGTATTCTCTAAAACGTGCTTATTCATTAAAAACAATCAATTTTTTGCCCAAAAACAATACCTTCCTTACCTAAAGGTATGGCGGAAGGTAAAAATTCTGATAGACAGATGTCAAGTGCGATTGACATGTTTATGTTATAATTTTATTGCAAATATAGAATCAATTCTAAGAAACTTTCTGTGTGGAATTTGTTCAAAATAAGTACTGTAACGTGGAACGCCCGCCGTCGCCGCTGCTGTAAGCGAGTGTCTATTTATAGCTGTGACGTAATCGCGCTAGCAGTCGGGCGACGTAACCAGACGAGCCGCGACATGTTTAATTACTTCTGGCCGCCTGAACCTTTTGTGTTCATTGTTATTATGCGGTCGGACATTCTAGATCTTTTCTAGAAGGTAATGACAGCTGTATAAACGGGGCGCAGCTATGCTCGGGAGTTAGTTATATTCAGAGACATAGAGATGTTCACATAGTTTAGTGAGTTTGAGAAGCACAACAGTATCGTAGTGAGCGTATGCAGTAAAGTGTCGAGTGGGGGACTCGGGAAGTTACTGGTATATTGGGATAGCTGTAGATGTGAATACTCGGTAGTGTTGACGAGTATTGGGAAGCTAGGTATATGGGGACAATAACGGCAAGTGGAATTGAATACTCGGCAGTGGTGTTGAAGAATTGTGGCATACGGACAGTCGGTGATACTGAGGCTGTGGAAGTTAGACAGAGTTACATAAATAGACAGATAGTGTTGTGAAAGAGATGACTTCTGTCCGAGCAGTTGAATATACAGGCGCTGTTGGTCAGTTGAGTATATAAACGCTATGGAGGTCGGTAGGCGGACAGTTGAACGTGATATAAGAATATAGTGATATAAATATCGCGTAAACAGTCTACAAGAGTCTGCAACAGATCGGCAGTCTAAGACTGGAACGCGTAGTGAAATAAATAATTTGTAATATCGTGGAAATAAATAGTAGTGTTAATTGGTTAAATAAATAGTGTTAGTGTTATCTAGTTAATTATAGTTTTAGTCTTAATTAGTTAATAATTGTTTAATATTAGTAATAGTAACTTTCATTATAGTTTAATAAATACTTCTTCTACTTCTTTGTTAGCGCTACAGCCCTGGGTGGGCCTTGGCTTCCTCTACAACCTAATAAATACTTAATTTTAATTAATATAATTGTCTAATATTTACACATCGCCCAAATAAATAAAAACGTTACAATACAGAGAACTGAGGGAAGGTAATGTATTGGAATTACAGAATCTTTCGCAAGAAACTGTATGGAATTTGAATAAAATACATAGAACTGACGGATGGTAATGTGCTGGCCATATCATCTTTTTTTTCTTAATTATTATCGTGAAGATGACTTCTTACACATTTTTTTAAAATTTTGGAACTTTGTTTGAAACATTTCTAGTTTATTCGAAATTTCGAAAATATACGTACATATGAGCGTAGAAATGAAAAGTGGTGCATAGCGATTTCAATGTTATTTTTTGATACTGCTGTATCTCTTTACCTATTTATTTTAGCGCAAAAAGGGTAAGAATATAAGTTGTTCAGAAATTAAAAATACATCCTATAAAGGCAACTTACATAATCATTCATATTTCACGAAATATTAATTAAATAAAATTTAATGTTCTTTTAGAAAAATCGTTAGAGTGCTTTGAAAAAATGAAACAAGTAACCTAAATAAAATATTCACTTTGATATTTGTTGTATAAATTCCGGAAAAATTGAGTTTATACTTAAAAGAAATTATACAACAAATTTGTGAATATTTTATTCAGGTTTCATTTTTCAAAGCACTCTAACAATTTTTCTAAAAGAACATTAAATTTTATTTAATTAATATCTCGTGAAATATGAATGATTATGAAAGTAATTTGCATTTATAGGATGCCTTTTTAATTTATGAACAACTTATATTCTTACCTTTTTTGCGCCAAATAGGTAAAGAAATATAGCAGTATTAAAAAAATAACATTGAAACCGCTATGCGCCACTTTTCATTTCTACACCCAGTATATGTACGAGAATATTACTGTATTGTATAGATTCCCATTTATAGTAAAAAAAATTAATGATATACAACATTAATATATGACTCATTTTATTAAGTGCTGTATACGTGTAATATTTATTTAATTAGTTATAATTTCTGTGAAATCGTGAGGAAAAATTAAATATTAAATAATGACATAAAAACTTTGTTATTATGAAGTTTTGAAATTTTCTCGCTAACAAAATTCCAAGAAAAAATTTAAAATAGTTGTAAACGTATGTAGCTGTTTGTTGTTATCAATAAATAAACAGTCGATAAACGCAAAAGTAGGAACACACTCTATTAGGTACTCTGTAACTTGTTTGATTGGTAATCCACAGATATTTCGCTAATCTATATTATCGTTGAAATATTTGATTTGGTTGTTGTGATAAATGTAAACATTTATGACGTTCAGTTTCTGTATTTGTACATTTATAATATACAGGGTGTTACGTCAGTAATGTGCCATAGATCATGTCATGATAGTTATAATCTAAAATATATTCTGCACAATCTGGTAAGTTGTAAAAGTTACGGGACTGTAAAGGGTTCTTAATAAATTAAAATATAAATATCAAGTTGTTCTAAAAAACAATATTTATAAATTGTCATAAATGACGTTCAATTTGCAATCAGTGGCATAATGCGTTTATATTTAGAAATATATTTTACTTTCAGTAATCAAGAATACTCCGACATGCATTTGGTTTACGAAGAAGTGCACCAAATTAGTCGCCAGTCTTATCTATGCTCCGCCTTCAACTTCATACCTTCTATTTTTAAATAATTCTTTATTCAAATAAATAATTCTTATTGGTTCATCTTGAAGTGTTTTTACAATTGCAACAAGCACATTAGAAAATAAATTATTGCAGATTACGATACATTACAACCAAGAGATAACGTATGGCACGTTACTCACATAACACCCTGTAAGACATTTACATTTTACAGTTCTGATATAAAGTACACTTACATTTGCTTAATAAATTATTAGTAATAACTTTGAGTACTATTAAACTATGTTAAAAAAACCTGATGTGGTCAGCACATTACCTTCCGTCAGTACTATGTATTTTGTACAAATTTCATACAGAAAGTTCATTGCTAAAGATAATATGTCTTGTACTTTACCTTCCGGCAGTTGCATGTATTTTATGCAAATTCCATACAGAAAATTTATAGCAAAAGATCCTATATTTCCAGTAAAATTATAAGACATACACACTATGTCAATTTCACTTGACACTGACATCTTTCAATCAAAATTATCTGAATGTAGTAGCTGTTTCCATAGCTATGGCTACTTTATGAAATTTAATTTCTTTATAATTTTTTAACTCTATACCCATTCAATATTAAGTATAAAATGCAGTCAAATCGTATAGAGAATAAAATATTCTTTAATATTTATAATAACATTAAATGTGAAAAATTGATATTTAACATAGTTTTTTCAGGAAAAACTGGTAAAATCTTCAAATGAGGGTACTTCCGGTTGTCCAATTCTAACCAAAATCTAATCAGCTCTTCACATGGATGTACCGAAGAGAAATACGAAAGAATTATAATTTTTATAATTATAGTACGGAAGTTATCGTAGACACACACACACACACACACACACGCACATACACACACACACTCACGCACTCGCACACGCGCACGCGCACGCGCTCTCTCTCACGCACACACACACACACATGCACACACACACACACACACACACACACACACACACACAAACACAGACATCATCGTAAAAATAGTAAAATCGTATTCTAGGGACCCTAAAACGTGCTTATTCATCAAAAACTCGAATTTTTTGACCAAAGACAATACCTTCCTTACCTAAAGGTGACGGAAGGTAATAAGCAATTTAAATGTTTGATTTGAAATCAGAGAAGGCGTCGTTCAATTTTTCTGTCAGAAGTGTACTTGATATTATTTGCAATTGATTTTCCATCCATTTTTGTATAAAATGTCAAATATAAAAATGTACACTTTATACTTAAAGTATTACTCAATAAATAGCGATTAAGATGAAAAAAACAATGCGGGTGCGGGTGCGGGTGCGTGTGCGTGTGCGTGCGCGTGCGTGTGTGTTGGATCCACGATTTCTCAAATAGTATAAGACTTAGGACATTTTTAACTACGGATTCCTCAATCTAACAATAATGGGAAGAGTTGATTAAGTTTTGGTAACAATTGGACAACCGGGAAGTAGTAGTTACAAGAAAAAATCATCTAAATATTACTTATCGAAAATTTATGTAAGTACACTTATATTAGAGAACGTTAAATTCTTTATTCGATAAATATAAATTCATTATAATATCTTCTATAGATTTAGAGATAAAGAAATGCATATAAAAAATCGCAGATCAAACACTTCACGGCAAGAAATTCAAATGTTTTGTAATTGACACATAAATGTCACTGTCAAAAATATTTGTATGCCACTGTCAAAAATATTTGTACATCATTATGAAGATTATGAAAATAAAAAAAGTCAACAACGCAAAAGAAAATACGTAAAAAAGAATATAAAAGGAATTTGCGAAAAAATGACTAATATAAAGAAAAAGAAAGTAGAAAAAGAAAATTTCAGGATATTGAATATAAAGAAAATGTATGTATTGTACATAATTTATATTAAAATATCCCATAGATTTTGCAAATATATGTGAGAATTATTTTGTAGTGAGACATGAATATGTAAAAATATTTTTTGTTTTATGCGTACAACCAGGTAAAATATCTGGCGAGCGGTTATGTGCTGGCCACATCAGATTTTTTAAATTACTTTGCGAGATGTTTTAGGTTTATTGTCAGTGTCACTGTGACGTCACATTAGTACTATCTTTCACTCGCTGCCTACTATAGAGCTTGTGTCTGAGAAAGATGTAGCAATAGGTGTCGCCGTAACGTTAACATTAAAAATCAAATGCAGTTAAACGAAAACAATTAAGACTTTTTAATACTACGAATTGCACCAAAATTAAAAGAATTTTCATTTAAAATATTAAAAAAATCAGAGTGCAGGACCCCATTGAAGCATTTTAAATACCGAGAAAAGTTAAAAAACTAACGGTGACATTTAGTCATTTTCGAGGTTTTACATAACTTAAAAAATCATTCTAGACATCTAGATTTCCAATTACAATTATAGTCTTCTATTACGATCATTGCAAAAAAATGAATTGTTTCCATTGTATGATGTATGACTGTGTACGGTAAGTTACTGTTTTTATATTATATACTACATGTTATTTATTTCAAACAATATTATAAGTAAAAATAGTGACATTCAAATAACAGTGAGATAAATAAAGTTATATTTTGATTTACTGTAAGTAAAAAGTGTGATTTATAACCTAGTATACTTCAGTAATTAATAATAATAATAATGTTGCAGGAAAAGAAGAAAAATTGTCGGAAATGCAGTCCGCCAATTTTTCTTCTTTTCCTGCATCATTTTCCCAGTCGATCATCGTTACTCCAAGAATAATAATGTTGTTTCGGGAAATATGAAGCTAGGACTTCTAGAGTATTTTAAATATTTAGGTACTGGAGAAAACTATAGATGCATGGGCACCCGCAGACTTTTTTACAAGGTGGGTCGGTATTTTTGTTGTAAGAATAAAATGCGCCGCAGGCGAATTTTTAATAATTTTCAAGGTCAAACGTGTTTTAATGCAAAGTAAGATAATATAGAGTTCTTTACAATGAAGCAAATTTAACAAATTCTTAAAAAAATTAAATCAATATTTTATGACGAAAATGCGTATGTACGCTCTAAAAGCGTAGAATTGCCCGTTCTACTAAGCTTTATGATGCGAGCATAAGCAATAACTACAGAAACAGACAATCTGAAAATACGTTGCATTAAATTAAAATATTATATTACTGAGTAACAATATAATTCTATTGAACTGCTCAAAATAAAATGTTTAATTAAATGTTAATTAAATCGCGCTCCTCACAAAATACAGCAACCCTAATCATACGTAGGTACTTTTAATATAAATAAATATGCAATGTATATTCATTATTTACTTTTCTATTTCTTTATCTCTTTATAACAGTAAAATCGACAATTGTGAAAGTTTTGAGAAGAACGTGATCATAAAATGATTAGAATAAACTACGGCATATTAAAGAAAATACAACACCGAAGATAATGTAATATAATGTAAATATAATTGCAATACACATTTAACAGTACATAACATAATTTACTCATTCTGACACCAGCTATTTCGTACTTAATAATAGATAAAATATAAGAAAATATTACCAATAATTATTAAAAAATACAATGATACATTGAAATGAAAAAATAAAATTATAATTTTATTTTTAAAAATGGATACAGTCCATAAATGACCCCCCCCCCCCCCCCCAGTGGGCGCCTATGTATAGATGTGTATCGCAAGGAGGTGTGTTTAATGCTAGCCACATCATTTTGTGCAGAAGAATGGCTAGTGATACCGATGCAGATATTATAAATATATTCGTACTTTAATAAAAGGAGTATTTTGCAAAAATAACAATGGTACTACAATTCAAACAATGATCTGTTCATGCAAAGCTGGGTAAATGTAAACACATCTCGGCAGTTTTAATTTTTTGTACCATGTGTATTTCGGCAATCAGTTTTGAAAAGCAGAATGCAATTTTATTTTATTTTTTCGCATGTTTTTCTTTTCTCTTATTTAGTCGTATCTGTTTTCTAGTTTTCTGCTTCCTGTTTGTTTATTTCAGGAAAAATGTTGATGAATTAGATCTCCTATCAAAAATTGTTCTCCAGTACCTAAATATTTAAAATACTCTTAGAAGTCCTACCTTCATATTTCCTGAAACAACATTATGTATTACATTAATTACTGAAGTATACTAGGTTATAAATCACACTTTTTACTTATAATAAATTTAAATATAACTTTATTTATCTCACTTATATTTTAATGCTACTATTTTTACTTATAATATTGTTTAAAATGAATAACATATAACATATTGTAACATGGGACGCCCGCCGTCGTCGCCACTGTAAGCGAGTGTCTATTTATAGCGGTGACGTAATCGCGCTAGTAGCCGGCCGATGTAAACAGACTGGTCGCGACGTGTTTAATTACTTCCGGTCGCCTGAACCTTTTGTGTTCATTGTTATTATGTGTTCGAATATTCTAGACTGTTCTAGAAAATAATGGCAGCTGTATATAAGGGACGTAGCTATGCTCGAGAGACAGTTAGTTAGTTACATACAGTCACACAGTCAGTGATATACAGAGTCATAGAGACACATGGAGTGTTAGAGAGTAAAGCGTTAGTGAAAAGCGCAGCAGTATCATAGTGAGCGTAGACAGTTGGTGTCGAGTAGGTACTCGGGAAGTTACTGGTATATTGGGATAGCTGTATATGTAAATACTCGGTAGTGTTGACGAGTATTGGGAAGCTATAGTGTGCAAGAACAGTAACGGCGAGTCGGAAAGTTACTGGTATACCGGGATAGCTGTTAAAGAGAATACTCGGTAGTGTTGAAGAGTATTGGGAAGCTAGGTATATGGGGACACTAACGGCAAGTGGAAGCTAATACTCGGCATTGGTGTTGAAGAATTGTGGCATACGGAAAATCGGTGATACGGAGGCTGTGGAAGAGAGAGAGAGTTACATAAATAGACAGATAGTGAGGTTAAAGGTGTGACTTCTGTCCGAGCAGTTGAATATACAGACGCTGTTGAGTCAGTTGAGTATATAGACGCTGTGGAGGTCGGTAGGCGGACAGTTGAACATGATATAAGTATATAGTGATATAAATATCGCGTAAACAGTCTACAAGAATCTGCAACAGACCGGCAGTCTAAGATTGGAACGCGTAGTGAAATAAATAATATCGTGGAAATAAATAGTAGTGTTAATTGGTTAAATAAATAGTGTTAGTGCTAGTGTTATCTAGTTAATTATAGTTTTAGTCTTAATTAGTTTCTAATAAGTATTTAATATTAGTAATAGTAACTTTCATTATAGTTTAATAAACACTTAATATTAATTAATAACAATTGTCTTATATTTACACTTCACCCAGATAAATAAAAACGTTACAATATAATTTAAAAACGGTAAGTTGCCGTATAGGCGATATGCACATTTTGAGCGTCAGCGCCTCTAACGGCTACATTAACATTTTTGGTTACCCAATCAATTTCGACATTTCGAGAAAATGATACAATTTACAATTTTATTTTGAGTTGTTGCTATTGTGCATGAATATTACACATCATAGTATATTGGAAAGAATAAAGAAAATATTTAAAATGCTATATATGTGATGTGACAATAAAAAAAGTCAAAATACCAGCGAAGGTACTGTGGCAGAAAATATAATTTTTCTCATAATATGTGTGATTTCTGTAAACCATTTTATCATATTTAAATTTATATTATAATTTATAATATTAGTTGAATGTTACAAGATGCACAATACATGGAAATTGAGATTAAAAAGTTGGAAAACTTGAATGATTGTAAAGAAGAATATTTCTACATATCACGTTATCAGTGTATGATGTTAGCATCTTTCTTTTATATTCGCAATAAATGAAGATGATTCTTCATTGAAAATATACCAGGCTCTAAGTGGAATCAGTTGCACTAGCTAAAGATGTGAATTTCTACCTTTAACATTAACATTACATGTATAAAATCTATAATAAATAGACGAATTATGTCAAAAATAGATTTCTATTTCATACAACTGCAAGTATTATACAATTTTATGACAATTTTCTTCTTCTTGTATTATATTTTGTTCAAATATTAACTTAAGAAACACATTTTTATATAATTCATTATTGCAATCAGACGACTTTTGTTAGAATTTTATTCATACGATAAGCATCTTTTACAATGAGAAAATATGTATACCTAAAAGAATTTTTCACGTTAGTAGAAGAAAAAGTTATTTTCTAAAACATCTGTTCCTCATATAATCTTCCAGGAAATTTATAAAATTTGATACTTCAATCGGTAATTTTGTGAGAATTATTACATCCCCCAACGCATCATAATATTTGACATCCTATCATTCGCATTTATTGCAAATATTTTATAAAATAGAAATTGCAAAATTATTCTGCCATAAAACATAACCTTGCTATGTTTTAATGAGTAACCATTTTGTCATTTTTGTCCGCTGTCGGCGCTGACTACTTTTGTGCATACCGTCTATAGGCGATTCAAATTAACTTTTCCCGCAACTTTTAACACGTGACGTGACGTCACAACGAGTATGTTTTCAAATTGTCGTTCACTTCTGCATTAAAGTTTGTGTGTGTATTGCTGTTTTAATACATATATTTAATGAATTAATAGTTTATTAGTAATGAGATTGTTAATAAAGGACGTATTTAATTATCTAAATGCTTCTGCGTGCAGCATAAATTTTTGTGAGGATGATGAAGTATTGAATTCTGGACATATGCTAGTATATGGTAAAACACAATCAGATGACAAAAATTAAACACTTCTCTTTGGATTATGCCCACAAACCAGCGGCGTAAATAAATATCCGCATAAAATTACTGGAAAATTGATAAATTCTCACTAGCTATAAAAAGCATCTTGTTCGTGTAAGGCGGGAAACTAACCTAAATATAAATATGTATATATTAACTTAAATATAAATACAAAATAAAATAATTGAATATATTTATATAGTTTTGGAGCTACCAACAAATGCGTAAACATTGAATTTGTAACTCGTTTTCCAATTAACAGTTTAATCTACCATGCTTTGTGTCTCAATCATTTCTTCGATGCTATATTTATTTATAAATTTAACGTTTTGAAAATATGTGAAAACGAAGGGTGGGATTTCTCGATTTTTAGGAATGACATTTCGGCACACAACAGTACACTTGATTTCGTTGGTTTTGGTGAAAATTCCATATTTCTACAATATTTACAAATATATAATTAATTCCTAAACGATCTAATATTGCATTCATGTTGTTTTTAACTTATTTATAGTAAATTGATGTTATTATTTTAACAAGCAACTACAAACATTATACTTAACCTTATTTCTCTAAAAATATACGTCTCAACATACTAGGAATACTCGCGAATTTTATTGTATAATTAAACAGAGGAAGTGTTCACAATCATCACCAATAAATATAAATTTAAATACTTGGTGAATTTATAAAATCTCGTCTAAAATTCTAACGTTACTTCTTACGGAGTGTAAGAAACTATACTCGTTGTGACGTCACATAATTAGTGCGATGTTTGGTCACCAGGTAGAGTCCGCTCAACTTGAATCGCGTATACAGCTATATGTCATACAATGTAAACAATACTCCAGGTTACGGTTCGAAATTTGCCCGCTAGATAGCGAGCGCCTGGCAAGCATCGCGAATATTACACGATTTTTGCCGATGAGCGATTCGCGAATTTTAAACAACTGAAAATCGCCTCAGTTCTCCTTTTTCATCTGAAATGTATTAAATAGATACGTAATCTTTAATCGTGTCGAAATTTTTTTATCAGAGTTCCGACCCAAACAGCATATTATATTATCATTGTCATAACTACCATAATTTTTGTTAGACACAGGTCTTTTTTGGTTTCCATTGGCTGGAATAGTTTACCAACGACAACATATATCAGCAATTAACTAAACTTTGTCATTAGAACGAGTCGATAAAGGCAACTAAACAATGCGCATGTATTTACATAAAATTATCGTTAAAGAAAATTGACTTATTTACATTTGTTATCATTTTATTGCTTTATATTAAATAAACTGTAATTAAAGTGATTAATTATAAAAAAATCTATGTTAATAAAGTAATTATAAATTATATTTATTTACATGGTTTCCTCGCAGAAATATTTTAAATAGAAAGTTGATTTTAAATTATATTTTACGTAATAATTAATATTGTACTCAGACAGTTGAAAAATAGACATAATCAAATTTTATCTTTACTCAAACAATGGTGTATATTTCAAACAGATTTGAAATAATCGGTAATCGGTTCTAAATTTAAAACGGCAATTGGTTCACATTACTAACATCTATCCGCATGTACACAGATATATTTCAAGGCTTTTATGATATGTTTATTTACCTACCATTTCAAATAATTCTAGCTATTGCGTGATGTCATTCAACAATAAGTTTCATAAACATTTTGGAAATGTATTATTCACACGTTATTATTTACGTAAAATAATACATTTTTCATGAAAAATATGTTTCAAGGTTCATTTCAAAGTATTATTTTATACAAGATATTAGTAACTTTTATATTTGAAGCATTTAATAAATCATTTTTACATATACAAGGTGTTTGGCGTAATGGGCCCGTCCAACTTTTTTTGTTTTCTTGAAATTATGCTTAATAACTCCTAAAATTATTATTAAAGTTTTGGCGCGAAAGTTGTGACGTTGACGTCACTCCGTCATAAGTAAAGAGAACCGACATACGTTACCATTAATAATGGTAATATAATATACAATAAATGTTGCAAGAATAAAAATACGTATACATCACAAACTGTGATCAAAAATCTTTAGAGCTAATGGTAATAAATAAACGAGATAGGTAGTTATTAAATCATTTCAAAAAATATATTTGTTTGATTTACTCACATGAGTAGGTATATGAGTAGTGTTAAATGATAATTTATGAAAAACTTCCAAAGTACATATAGTCCAGTCAACGAACGTTCAATAGAGGGTTGTAGAATGCATGGAGGGTGTCACAATTTTTGACTTCAGGGCTTTGTTAGGAGTCATTAGGAGGTAAACATACTAAAAGTCCCCGAACATAGGAGGTGCGCGGGGTGAAGGGGTGGACCGAGAAGGTATCTATTCTTGGTTTTATGCTTGGCGGTACGTCTTAGCAAAAATGTTGTTATATACAAAATGAAAGCTGATAAAATTTCCTACATTTTTTCATTTTTACGTTTTTTTCTATCTTCAACCGTTTATGAGATATCCGCTGTCAAAATTACTAATTTTCAAAAAAAAGCATTTTGCCCCACGTTTTTCGTTGAAATTTTCTCTTTAGCACCTCATCTCTACGGTGTACAGAAAATTTCCCAGAAAAGAAGTTGAAGAAGATTAAATTTCCATCAAAGTGGTATATATATATTTTATATATTATCTTTAACCAATCAAAAGTTATGGCAATTTAAGAGAAGAGCATGTGATGAAACCACTAAACGAATTGTATTCAATTTCTTCAGATTTTATTGTAGGTGGGTAAAGAATACGTTTAATAATGTAATTATAAATAATGACAGCATATATATTTTCATACCTAACAGTTATAAGATTGATTTTTAATACATACATTTAAATCAATTGTTTACCTTACAATTCCCATATTCCCAGGTTTCATAGAGTAAGCACACAATATAGTAGCATAAACAAAAAGTTTTAGCTATTAAATAACGAAAATGTGCAATGTGCACAGCTTTCCAGCGGAATCTCAAAATTTACCCAATAATTTTAAATTGCCATAACTTTTGATTGGTTGAAGATAATATATAAAATATATATACCACTTTGATGGAAATTTAATATTCTACAACTTCTTTTCTGGGGAATTTTCTGTACACCGAAGAGATGAGGTGCTAAAGAGAAAAGTTCAACGAAAAACGTGGGGCAAAATGCTTTTTTTTTGAAAATTAGTAATTTTTGACAGCGGATATCTCATAAACAGTTGAAGATAGAAAAAAACGTGGAAATTAAAAATGTAGGAAATTTTGTCAGCTTTCATTTTGTACATAACAACATTTTTGCTAAGACGTACCGTCTTCAAGATATAAGAATAAAACCAAGAATAGATAACTTCTCGGTCCCCCCCTTCACCCCGCGCACCTCCTATGTCCGGGGACTTTTAGTATGTTTACCTCCTAACGACTCCTAACAAAGCCCTGAAGTCAAAAATTGTGACACCCTCCATGCATTCTACAATCCCTTTATTGACTGGACTAATATTATACATAAAAAAATTAGGTAAGTAAAATTAACAATTTTTGTTCGTTTTCATAATCAAGTTAATCATTCGCTTTAATTAATGTGACTTTAAGACTCTCTTTAATATAATATTGAAGGTTATTATACTCACCAAGTGCCATTAATATAATTAAAATAGTATCTAAACTATTTTCTATTTATAATTAAATACAACAATGACAGTATTGATTACAATAATCAAAGCAGAATTCATAATAAAAAGTAATCCAACATTTACATTCCTATTTACTAAATGATTACAACAATGACAAGTATTGAGATTACAATAATTAAAGCATAAATTATAAATAAATTTATTTAATAAGTAAATTCTCTTTTGATCTTAATAAAAAATTACTCGGATATATTAAATATGTGCATGTTAGAGTATGTGTAAAGCCAATCGCGAATTTATGAGCAAAATATGCATGGTCCACTGTATAGTGACAATTTCACTGGGAAACTGGACGACTGTAATGACGCTGACGTCACGACATGGCGATCATTTTACGCTAAAAACTTTAATAACATTATTATAGGTATAAAAATACAAAATATATAGCAATTTTATTTCGTTTTTATTTATTTATATTCAAAATTCATATGCGACATGTAATTTCCAAAAAGTCGAAGACTTGGACGGGCCCATTCCGGCACCAAGAATATTTCGTTTATTTTGAGAGATATAAAAAAAATGTTAATATACAAACATAAACTAGACAAAGGGGCTCATAAGATGATCATTGTAAGTATTTTGTATCACTTCCGCTTTTAGCGGAAATGGGTACAAATTTGTATCTAACATAGGGAATCGGTATTTTTATATTTTTTTCCAGAATATACATAGAATTAGCTTCACAACAACACCCAAATATCATAGAGTTTCTACAACTAAATCAAAATGGCGACGATTTATTTCTAAATTTTTTATTAATAAAATTCCCTATAAAATTAAACATAGCAAGCTATGAAACAATTTTAATACCTTAAATTAAATCACAAAATTGTTAGAGCACTCAATTTTATGGAGAGAGATGACATGACTAATGTAAATAAATACTTTTCTTTTGTTTTAAGGTAATAAAATTTTGTATGGAATTTTATTAATACATATTTTGAAAATAAATGGTCGCCATTTTGAAATGGTTAAAGTAAAACTATGATATTTTGATATCACTGTGAAGCTAATTTTATGTATAGGGTGTCTCATTTTCAATGTTTTTTTAACGTATCTCGGGTAATATTAATGATAGATTCCCATTTTTTATACGTTCTTTTTCGATACTTAACTAATTTATAATATAATTCAGTTAATTGTTATTATATTATTCAAATCTCTTTTTATACTGAAAATATTTCCATCTAAATGATAACATTGAAATGTGACATTTGTATCGTTCTTCTTCTTAATCTTATAATACATGAATAGACAGTTGCCTAGTTGCCTAGGTTACATGATTTCGAGATTTGTGATTCGTGGATTTTATATCCACCCTAGAATGAATATGAAATTATATCCGTTCAGTTAACTAGTATTGCCTACATATCCATTCTGCAGATTGTGAAGAAATGATAAATTTTTCAAGTGGGAGTAGAAAAAATAATTTAAACTTTAAACGTCAACTTTCATTCGCTAGTCATATCATTCTCTTGCTAAAATTTGATAAATGCATAAATGCTTCGTTTTTGAAATACATATTTCGCATCTATGTTGACTATAGCTTAGCTATATTACTTTACAGTAACTTTTCTTTGAAATACTATAAAATGTCAATGTTCTATTTTATACATAATAGAAAAAATATTACACATAAGTTATGCATATACGAATATACCAGACTTATCCTTTAGCGATTATGTAGTACAACACAACTTTAAACCTAAGTTAAATATACCGAGCAATCGACTATTATTATTTCAGATGCAGTGTGTCTGTGTGTACTATTTTTAGAGGTATATCAATTTAGCGTAATTCATTGGTACAGTTTTAGTTAATGACGTAATGTTTTTAAGTAGATATTTAACAAAAAATGATGTGACTAATGAGGAATACGGTTAAATTCTATTTTACAAAACCCAGAAAATCGTCATGTACTTTTTTGTATCTTCATTACGACCCTAGACATCTATATATTATTAGTGATGGTTAATTTCCGAAATTGAGTGATATAAAAAACAATCCATGTAGACAGGTAAGTAGGTAACGGCTTACTACGCATTTTAAAACATGGTCCTTATATTGATTATTTTTACACATATAGCAAAAAAGTACTTTGACTTGACTTTGACTTTCAAAAGGCGACTTTTGCCGTTGTGTAAACACTTTCGCCTATTACTTTTCTTCCTAAGTCAAGTCCAAAATAAGATAGACTTGACTCATATAAGTGACTTTTAAAAAATCGTATGAACCAACGAACGAAACATACTTTACTAACAGTGACATCTAGTTTTCCTAGATATTTAATTAAACAATTTTGTGTTTTATATCTGTATTTAAAATATTCTCGAATATTAAATATTTTATGCGATTATTTTTTAATCTACTTCGCATCCAATATTATTGCTGCATAGTTATATTATTTAAAAATATCACGCTTAAATTTAGTAACTGTAGTTTACTATCCATTTTTTCTATAAATAATTTATTATTTTTATGATTATATGATAATAGTTAAATAGGTAACTTACATCACACGTATTATAACCAAACTTTACTTTGCCGTCAAAGTCAAAGTTGAGTGAAGGACAAGTAACAAACGTAAAGTGAAGTATATTTGATCTTATGTGTAAACGCACCATTAAATTGACTTTTCATAAGTCGCCTTTTGAAAGTCAAGTCAAAGTAAATTTTTTTCATACGTGTAAACGTAGTCATTCTTTAGCTCACGCCAACCCAGGCATATCGAGATTTTGGTAAATATGTACGTTTAATTTTCCTTTTTAACCAGTCTTGTGTTGTGACTAATTTAAATATATATTTGGGAAAATCAAAATGTAGGCCACCACCATACCTGATGTGCAATGCTATTACATGTTACTTGGACGGTGATGCTTGTCTCCGATATACAGATAATGAATAAATAACTATAACGTTTATTTGTTTACCGGTTTCAGGATATTAATCCATTGTTTACATGTACAAAAGTAGGCTGGTAACTAAGTAATAACTGTATCTGTATGGTAATATTATTATCATACTGACTTGTCAACAACGGTCTACAAAATGAAAATAAAATAATATGAAAGTATAATGCTCTTCATTAATACATACAGATAACGTTAATTTATCGTTCTAAATGCGTTTTATTTTATTTAAAAATAATAAACATGAGGAATAAAGCATACAATTTGAATATTTGTCGTATTGACATATGCCAAAAAAATTGTTCTGTTAACCATAGCATTCTGAAAGTAGTATTAACGAGAGAATTTCAAAAAATAATATTTATTAATATAGTTTTAATTCTCTGAAACCGATAAACTATTGAACAAACCACGGATGTTATGAATCATAACAAGCCTTAGATGTCATAAAATCCTCGCTCTACGAGCTCGGATTTCAAACCGACATCTGCGGCTGTTATGATATACATAACATTCCTAGGTATGTTAATAGCTATAATCTTTAAAAAATATATGATTTTACATGTTAAATCTCTATGTTCGGGTGGTCGAGTTACCACCCACAGTCGAAAGTAATTCTTCAAAGGTTATATAAATTTATCGCAATCAATGGTACGATAGCAGCCCTTGGTGTATATTGTTTAGGTCGGGACGGGGATGAAAAGTTCAAGTTTTTGACCTTGGGGAGGCCTCTTATATTATAGGTATACCTATACGAATATGGTTAGATGTTAGATTTTGAACAAATTATTACAGCAAGATTTTTAAATATCTATATTAACAAGTATGGAAAAACCACAAGCAGTATAACATGTGTTTTGAAGAAATATAATTGTAGGAGTATAAATACGTCGAATAAATTATGTTAATTACATTAGTAACCTTTGACAGACGCCATGTTATTTGCTAAGGTATTTAGTTTTTAATAAAGTTACATAAGGTGCGTTCGGTAATTCCACACCGTGTACACTTTTTAAACCATGTACACCAAAGTCGTTCGTTTATTCCATTTTGTGTACACTGTGCACAAGTAGTAGCGTTCGGTAAAAGTGGTGTAGTGCGCATGATGTTTACACCATTTACCCTACTTCGGCCAGTGTGGATTTTACGTGCACGATACTTTTGGCGCTGGAATTTAAAAATAATTATTTCAAAACAATGACAGCATTACTTTATATCTGAGGTGCTTGCAATGCAATTAGTGGCGACATGTAATGAAAATACATTCTAAAAGCAACGTATAATTATTAGTTTATGTATTTGGTGTATATCTACTTGTTTGAGGTTATAAAACAAAACTGTTCTGTTGTCAATAGAACTGATTGTATTGATAAATACTGTTTAAATATATATGTATTTAAAATTCAAATGCAATTTTTTTATTGATTTCTTGCATTTGTATTCAAGTGTGTTAGAAACAAAGGTTAACTGACAGTTTCACTCATTTTCAACACCAAAGCGTTCGGATATTCGTTTGATGCACTATTTGCACCGAAGTCACACGACTATCAACTGCACACTACACTACACCGCACCAGATTTTTTTACCGAAAAATCTGTTAGAGATTCAAGTAAAATATTATATCCGGGTTATCAATTTTAGAAAAAATCTAATATGTCGTTCTCATTAATCTAAAAGTCTTAAATACCAAATTTGACAAGTTTTGGAATATATCATAATAAATTTTTCAGAGCTTTAAGTAATGTATCAATTCCGGTTGTCCAATTTTACCCAAAATCTAATCAACTCTATATGAATATATGAATGTAGAAAGCTTAAATACGAAAAATATAAATTTTAGGAAGTTTGTTGTACACATTCACACACACACACACACACACACAGACGCACGCACGCACGCACGCACGCACACACACCCACACAAAGTGACGGAATCTAAAAATATTAATGTTCTTAAAAATTAGACTAGTACTCAATCTGTTAAAAAAATTATTACATTTGTTTCATTTACTGTCTATATTAATATATCTTAATAAATTATGTTACTTTAAATATTATTTTCTATCTAATTATCTACTTGACAGGTAAATTAACCGAATTTTAATGTTGCCTAGCAACACCTATTTACTTTTCAAGAACTTCTCGCTCCCTAGTGCTTGAAGAGTGACTATTTACACACTAGAGTGCGTGAAAGGTATTTTGTAGGAAAAATACTTTCTAAAAAATGTGAATCTGGCTCATTAGGTCTCGCAGAATAACGTAGGACACTAGCTGAATTTTAGGAAACATCAGAAACCCTCGTTTCATTTAACCCAAAAAACAAGAGCTGGTAGCACAAGGCACAAGCCTTATTTTATATAATTAGAACGCTGTTTTAAGAAATGTCAAATTCAAATTTCAATATTTAATTTTACCCTTATGCATAAAGAAAGATTTTTTTCTACAAACACTATTAAAAATTGAATTTTTAACACGGTATACTTCAATTAAAAATGCGATATTTTAATTCTAGTGTTAAAAGTAAATTACCTCGGTAATGACGAATGGAACAACAAATCGACATGTTTGACATATGTCAAAAAAATTTACAAAAACTATTATGCACGAAAGATGACTATTCAAGGTCATTTATGAGCCGTTTGATATAATATTACTTGAATATAACTTTACTGCATTCGGTATGCATAGGCGTGCAATATGAAATATTTATGGACACATTTTAACTGAAAAAATAAAAGTAATTTATTTGAAAATTATGTTTCGTTTTAAATAATGCCTTTTTCAAAGATTTATGCTCTTCACTTATTCCTTTGCAAAACACAAAATCATAGACTTGACTTGTAAACCATGAAATAATGATTTTATCTAAACGTCAACGCCACTGAGTAACCACAGAAGGCAGTGTAGTAGATAATTAGGTATACCGTGTGTCTGTCTTAAAGGTGTACATAGGAGATTAACATGGGAAATAAGTTTTTTGCAATTTTCTGCTCGCCTAATTATTTTAATCAAAAACGCGTCAAATAAAAGTTTTAGGGCATAAAATTCTGCATCTAAATCAATAAACAAAATTACCTTTACATGCTTTGTAACGAGAGAAATTAATTAAGAAAATGTCGAAAATTATGTTGAAAATATCGACAGCCATGGAATTGAACAAAAAATAAATAAACGCTTGACGTTTTATCTGTCACAACGTAAGTTAACTTATTTGACGTTTCTGACAATTTGATAAAACGTCAAGCATTTATTTATTTTTTGTTCAATTCCATGGCTGTCGATATTTTCAATGTAATTTTAGACATTTTCTTAATTAATTTCTGTCGTTACAAAGCAGGTAAAGGTAATTCTGTTTATTAATTTCGATGCAGAATTGTATGCCCTAAAACTTTTAATTGGCGCGTTTTTGCTTAAAATAATTAGGCGAGCAGGAAATTGCAAAAAACTGATCTCCCATGTTAATCTCCTATGTACACCTTTAAGACAGACACACGGTATGTAACTCTACGACAGACATCATTATTATATTTTTTTTATACAAATTTAAATGAAATAAATGTATTTGTAGCAAAAATAGTGTATGATATACGTGTTAAAAGTGATTTTATTTTGTTGGAAGGTTCCTTCTCACAAAAAAAAAATGTCACTTTTAACACTTATATCATAAATAACTATTTTAAATATTTTATATTATTTATTATTAATATTAACTAAGGGGCTGTCCTTAAATTACGTAACGCTTCAAGGGGGGGGGGGCAAGAGTAGCGTTACGCAGCGTTACGAGGGGGTGGGGGAGAGGATAAAATATAAAAAATATTGCTAAACTTGTTTTAATAGTTTTGAAACATTCAAATTTCGCGGTGCTAATTCGTATATGCAGGCAGTCGTTTGTTTTCAATAACAGTCGGGCACAGTTCAAATTCCAGTGATCTTTCATTCGTGCAATGCAATTCATATTAAAACATGAATTCAAGTAGTGTTGAGAAGGAAATATTTTTCAATAGTTTGTTAAAAGCATATGGAATGCATATGCTTTTAATTTCTGTGCTGTTATTTTTTCATCTTTATGTACATTAATTTAATTAGTTTCTGTGTTAAATTTTAACTGAATATTAAGGAGGCCATATACTTTCATATCCAGTAAAGAAATTGGGGTGACAAGCCGTAGGGCAAGAGTAGTAAATTATTTTTCATCTTTATGTACATTAATTTAAATAGTTTCTGTTCTGTTCTGTTATTTTTCATCTTTATGTACATTAATTTAAATAGTTTCTGTTTCAAATTTTAACTGAATATTAAGGAGGCCATATACTTTTATATCCAGTAAAAAATGGGGGGGGGTCACGTACTGCGTTACGTAATATATGGCGGTGGTTCATGTTTGCGTTACGTGTGCGTTACAAAGGGGGGAGGGGGTATCAAAAATTTCCTAATTTTGCGTTACGTAATTTAAGGACAGCCCCTAATAAAATTTTACTTTTTTAAAAACGTTTTAGTTAATACAAGGCGTGTGCTACCAGCTAAGGTCTCTTACTTCTGATTTTACAATTTTATTTGAATATGTATGAAAAATGAACGAGTATAAAACAATGCGCATACGGTTTCCCGTACCGTTTTAATTATGGAAATGTAAATTTGATCAGTATTTTAATTTAAGAATGAAATAACACCCGCAGGCTGATGAACTGAAATATCAGCGTCCTTGAGGGACGTAAAATTTCGTTGGTTTTTTAAGTTCACAAAAAACCGAACATAAAAATTACCATTGGAAATTACACTTGAATGGTATGTTTTAGACTATATTAAAACTGTATTTATATTTAACTATGTTAGTTAATCACTTCATATCTTTTATTATAGTACTTAGAATTGCTAGACTCGCGTCTGTTAATTTAAACATGTCAGGCAGCGTAATACATAATTGTACTTGGCAAATAACTTCATGCTTGTCAATATGCGATGTGTAAACTAATTGTTTCTCTGAGGCACTTGACTTGACAAGGATTTAGCGAGGGTTAAATATAATTAATTGCACACTTCTGCGAATTGTCATTTCGAATCATTTGGGTTTTTCTGCATTATACGAGTGAAATATGATCTTGTTGACTTCTGGTTATTTTATGCTTTTCTTATAGAGTTTTTTGCTTGTCAACAACAGTTTATTGTTAAATTTGGAATGTTTAATTTACATAGTAAACATTTTTTTATTAATTATTTTCGACCTTCGGTTGATTTTTAATTAAATCAATATGTCCGTAAATTAATTAAGTAATTATTCATTGAGTTATTCATACCACGCCTTGGTTTTTTTTTTTTACTTTTCGGCACATTTATGCCTTGTGCATACGGAGAAACTTTTACTATATATAGAAACTTTACAGATAGAAGAAGTACCAAAAACTTTTCTTAAATAATTTTGAAGTACGGAGAAAGAATTTGTTTTAAAGAAAGTTACATTGAGAAAAATATATCATTACAATAAATATATTTATATTTATCCGAGATATATTTTACAGTCGATTTTACATTAAGAAAAATTACACAGACACATATATACTTTGGGAAGGGATGGCGAACCAATGGCACGCGTTCCATTAATGGCACGCGACACAATATTTTGGGCACGTCACTGATCACAAAATTCATTATGATGCACTACGAAAAAAATGTGAAGTAGGTAACATTAAAGACTCGGTTAGAAACCGTTTGACAGATTACTCCAGTTCAGAATGCATTCTGCTAAAAGTAACATCTTACAACTCTAACATATGTTATTTGTCATGTAATCTGCAACAACAGAAGTCACACTAATTTTACTTTATTTTAAATTACGCGTATAATTGAAACATTGCAAAATGTTCCTATTTTTTATAGTAAATAAAGAGTTTTGAGTTGATAGTATTTATTATTATTATTTTCCCAATAATCACAAAGTCAAAATTATTTGATGGCACGTCTATGACCTCTTTAAACATTTCTTTAGAAAAATGGCACGTTGATACGTAAAGGTTCGCCATCCCTGACTTAGGGTAATAATGCAAAGATATTATAAAGAAGATTTTAGTAACAAGAAATAATATATTACACATTAATATAAGAATACATATTTTTACCGCGCGCGCACACACGCACACACACACACACACATGCACGCACGCGCACACACACACGCGCACGCACGCACGCTTATAATATCATAAAAATTGTAAAATCGTATTCTACGAACCCTAAAACGTGCTTATTCGTTAAAAACGCACCACCGATTTTTTTTGACCAAAGACAATACCTTCCGTACCTAAAGGTGACAGAAGGTAAAAACTACATAGAGGCGTAATGTGATGGGTACATCAAATTTTTTACATTGAAATTGTTAGCTCATAGTTGATGACATTTTGTTTATTGGGTCTTCTGTTTGTGTTAACGAAATCGTACATATGTTTATTTGAACTTTTTTACAAGTATTGACATCTCTTCGTGCGCCACCTGTATTTATTTAAATAAATACAGCATGTGGAATATAATATTTATTTTATATCATTTGCTGCACCTAAATCATTCCACTCTATAAATATAAAATACCACGAAATAAATAGGTGTGTTAAATTAAAACAAACATATAAAATAATGTAAACTGATCAAAATAGAATCATGTACATTCTTGAGTTTATTTTATTATTTTCAGGATATCCGATATATGTATAAATCTTCAAAATGACTTGTTTATTAAATTTTAAACTATTATGTTGTCGGCTTGGTGGCTGAGTGGGTTAGCGCACATCTCCTAACTCGCAGTGACGTCACCCGAACCATGGTCCGTGCGTTCCGTCGTCCGACAATGTGTGATTTGTCGTAAAAAATAAATACAGCTACTTGTATTTATCACACTCGGATGCTATAAGCTGGCCACTTATACATCTTAAATAAATGTAGCAATGGCTGAAATCCAACCGGCAGTACGGCAGTGGTAAAACACTGCGGCTCGGTGAGCCCGGTTGGAAGGGTAAATAGATAGAACTATTTTGTTAAGGAATATTAGTTACGACTACGACACCTAACAATGGGTAATATGCCGTGATGATATATTTATTAATTTATTAGTGTATTTATATTGACAAGATGTCAATAATAGTTATTTTTTTCTGAAACCTTTGATTATATTGTAACGTGCGCTGATCAAGCGTCTAAGTATAGCGATGACGTAATCGCGTTAGTACCAGGGCAACGTAAACAAACGAGTCGCGACGTGTTTAATTACTTCCTGTCGCCTGAACCTTTTGTGACTGTTGTTGTTATGGGGTCGAATATGCTAGAGCTCTCTAGAAGGTTATGGCAGCTATATAAGAGGGACGCAGCTATGCCCGAGAGTTAGTTACATACATAGTTACATAGTCAGCTGAGTTAAGTTGACGAGTTGAGTTTCATTTGTGAAAACGGACAGACATTTCCATTAGTGAAGTCCGACAGCATAGGTATAACTAGGGAGAGCAGGAAGCCCCCCCCCCCCAGAATGGCGATGCCCCCCTTCCTAGGAAAACTACATATTAGTGTATTTTTACCTTCCGTCACCTTTAGGTAAGGTATATAGGTATTGTCTTTGATCAAAAAATCCGGTGGTGGGTTTTTGATGAATAAGCACGTTTTAGGGTCCCTAGAATACGATTTTACTATTTTTACGATGATGTCTGTATGTGTGTGTGTGTATGTGTGTGTGTGTGTGTGTGTGTGTGTGTGTGTGTGACAAAATTTTCGTCTACGATAACTCTAATACTACAATTCCAAAAATTATAATTCTTTCGTATTCCTCTTCGTTGCATCCACATGAAGAGCTGATTAGATTTTGGTTATAATTGGTCAACCGGCAGTACCCTCATTTGCAGATTTTAACAGTTTTTCTTGAAAAAACGATGTTAAATATCATTTTTTCAAATTTAATGTTATTATAATTATTAAAGAACATTGTATTCTCTATACGATTTGACTGCATTTTATACTTCATATTAAATGGATATAGAGTTATAAAATTATAAAGAAATTAAATTTCATAAATTAGCCAGCTATGCTAGAAACAGCTACTATATTAAGAAAATTCTGATTGAAAGATGCCAGTATCAAGTGCTATGACATATTCGTAGTATATTTGTGTTAGGATCTTTTTGCTCGAAATTTTCTGTATGAAATTTGTATAAAATGCATACAACTGTCGAAAGGTAATGTACATACAAGAAATTTATAATCTTTTGCAAGGAACTTTATGTGTGGATTTTATAAAAAATACATACGCATTTATGAAAATTCTACCGGTAGATACCGCATCTACCGACTGTGTTCGAAAACACGAGTGGTAAAAAGTTACCGTGTTCAAAAATTGTTCAATATCTACCAAATCCATCTACTGGATTCATGAAGAATCTAATCTCAAAAAAAGGTAGTAATGCAAAGCGAAGCGTGCGCGGTAAAAGTGGAAATGTGTTCAAAGTAGAACTCTGCTCATTTTGTTTACTACGTTAAATTTCTACCCTGTTTTAAATTTTCAAATTTTTTCGTAGGTTATGGATCTACCTTGTTTACCACTTGCGTTTTTACAATATCGATTCCGGTAGCTATAAACTGATAAAAGCTGTTTACCGGTAACAGTTCACCGGTAGAATTTTCGGAAATACCTCATATAACTGACGGAAGGTAATGTGCTGGCCACATCAGATTTTTATATTTTAATTAATTATATAATTTTGTGAATGGTGCGGTTTAAAGTTTAAATTGATTAACCGATAGGAATTTCGGTGAGTAGTAAAAAATTCTGATTAAGCAATAATTATTCAACAAATTATACTCTATTTTTTCAATAGTAAAATAAGCGCTTTGTGCTTTACATACTCACCACATTATTCTTAAATTTAATGACTCGGTAAGTAAAAAAAATCCACAGTATAGGTTTACTTAATGTAGGGTGACCAGACGTCCGGATAAACGAAATAATGAAAAAAATCGTTTTTACCTCATAGTAATAGAACACAACTTTTTTCCGCACTCGCACGTGCTGAAATCGTCGCACGCATTTATTTTTGTTAATTAAAATTGATCTTAGATAAGTGAAAAATATCGCATCATATTTAAAATATAAATGGAATAATATGTAAGATCAATTTTAAATATATATTATAGAATATATAGAAATAATTGTTGTTAAGTTCAAATAAATGTTAATTTTTATTTCTTTTCAAGTGTTTAATAAAATATATGTTTGTTTTTTGCTATTATTATTTTGTCATCCTTTTCTACTAAAAATCATCCTTTTTTGTCCGTTGTGTCCTCCTTTCGTGATCTAAGATCTGGTCACCCTACTTAATGGGGTCATTTAAAAAAAATCGTTGTTTTTTTTTTAAAATCGTAAAATTCGTCTCATTTAAGAAATATAGGTAGTAATATAAAGTAACACGAAATATGCGACTTTTCATTTATAAATTTACTAATAAACTTTCGCGCTGTAAAATTCGTGACGTCACGGGTTGTTACTTACCCAAAGACATTCCTCTCTCACACACATATTTACGGTCCACGTAGTTTCCGTTTGCTGTTGTAACCTAAAATTGTGACAGGTGACAGCAGAGTTAATAGTAAAGGTATGTAAATAAAATATTCATTAAAATAAATATCAATAGTTGTATGAAATATATTTTTAGTTAACAATATGGTTGTGAAGTATAGTGACGTGCCTTGCTGTGATAACACCTCTTTGAAAACATCAAAAAAAAATATTCATTCGAATACCAAGCTGAAAATACTAATTGAACATAAAATTTATAGGAACCACCTGTTGGTTTCACAAAATCAAAATGATAAGTGACAACCCAAACAATCATAGTTTCAAACTAAACCGGTAGAGCTCGACTGTTGTATCCGGCAAACCGTGACGTCAGCGGCCAAATATTTGAAATTAAAGACACAACTTTAAAAAAATCATATCTCTGATTCTAAAGACTTGTAAGGGGTAAAACATGCAACTACATATTTAATGTGACCTGTTCTTTCAAAAAATAAATAAATTAGAAAATGTGAAATAAAATAAATAATAAATAAATATATCATCACGGCTTATTACCCATTGCTGGGTGTGCCAATCTGCTTTGTACACAGATGCGGTAATGATGAAATATTTGCACCGTGCGGGCGCTTACCAGGCGTCACCTCACGGGCACTCATTGCTGGCGTGGAGAGTGCACCACAGGGGTCAATTGTGTGCCATATAAAATTCGAAATATTTGGCGTCGGTCGGGATCGAACCCGGTTCCCCAGATTCGCGACCTGACACTCAGGCACGCGGCCACGAGACCCCATAAAAATGTGAAATGACCCCATTATTCTGGAAAGTTCCAAAATGGTCTAAAATGTTCATAAAAGTTTTAGAAGATTTTTTATAAGTCCGGTCCGCCTTGTTTATTTTCACATAGCCACCTATAATATTTGTTTAAAAATTATTTCTAATATTTCTAAATTATCTCATTTTTCTCGAAATTTTTCTAATACATTAATAAAAAATAATACATCGTTGAAAAGAGAAAAAAATGGCGGTTTCTATTTTATTAAAATAATTATAGGTTGCCATTTGAAAAATAAAAGTTGATAGTCGTATCTTGTAAACCTGACTTTATAAAAAATATCTACATCGGCCGTAAAATAGTATTTGTAAAATAATAAAACTTTTATATGAGCCATTTTTTTCTATTACTTATAATGAAAAAGTTAAAGGGGGGGCGTCTTCCCAGACTCATCCTGTATTAAATATAGCAACATATTTAACAGGAAATATAAAAATTTGTTGTAAATTTTCTGAAGCTGTGAATTTTGCTAATTGGAAGGTTTATTGGATAGAAAGCTTCTTTGTTTTTTAAAAGTTGTTTATTATGTTGACAACTAAAAGACGACGTTTCGGCACATGGTTATGGCCATTATCAAGTCTACATACAAAAGGATAATTAATGTTATGAAATTTTTTAAAATAGAATTACAAACTTACCAGAAAAATTGAATTTACATTCAGTCAATTTTTAAATTATAAATAAATTTTAAATTAACCCATGATTGAGTTTAAATTTTTTGACAACCGCCTGCGCAGGTCGGTGAGTCAACGTCGACTGAATATAAATTTTTACAATTCTGTACACGAAAGTAACAAATGTACAACTCATGACCTCTAATGTGAAGACAAGAAACTGAATGACAACCGCATCATGAACTTTGACCTTAGAAAAGTACACGAAATACAAAAAATATTTAATTAAATTTTAGGGCTATCGAAAAGTTTGATATTTGGATATAAAGATTTGGATTGATTGTAATCTGATTTAATGTTGATAGTTTTATCATCTAAATTAATGTAACAACTTTCTAAGAACAATCTTTTGTTTATATTGGGTTCGTAATGAAGAATCTTATAGTTTTTTTTATACCTAATTCATGTTCAAGGGAAATGCAATGATCCACAATAGCACTATGTGTATTGTTATCATTTTTTAAATGGTATTCATGTTGTTTGAGTCTTTTATGAATATATTGTCGTGTTTCACCTATGTAAGTAGAGTGACAATCTTTACATTTTATTTGATAAACAATATTACTTTGGAGGTCTTTAGTATTTTTGTCTTTTAAACTAGAAAACAATGAAGAGGTGTTGCAGGAAGATTTAAAAGCTAAATTTAAATTTAATTCATCTGTAATGGCTTTAAGTGGTTGGTGAAGGTGTTTGTAGTAAGGTAAAGATATGTATTTCTTTGATATTTGGTTACCTGCCGGAATACCAGATACATTTAAAGAATTTGAGTTAATTTTTTTAATTCTATCGGAAATAGTTTGTTCTAGTAATTTAAGGGGGTAATTGTTGTTACGTAATGTTTGAATAATTAAGTTAATATTATCTGTATGGAAGGACCTATCAGAGAGAAGAATGGCTCGGTCTGTTAAGTTGTTAATGACTGATTTTTTGTATTTCATAGGATAATACGAATTGAAATTTAAGTATCTGGATGACCAGGTGGGTTTCCTGTACCAGTTAGTGATAATTTTATTATTATAAATGATTAAACTAATATCCAGAAAATTTATTTGGTTGTTGGTTTCTATTTCTAAAGTGAACTGAATGTGATTGTTGAAAGAGTTGAACGTGTTAAACATGTTTTGTATCTGATATTCCGGCAGACAAAACACAATATCGTCAACATATCTATAATAAAACACGCAATTGAAATGGTTGTTGTTTAACAAGATATATAAAGAAACGCAGACAGGTATTGTTTAGTGACACTGCATTATTACATGACATTTTCAATTTGAAATTATTCTCCCATTCATTTTTTTTAAGCCGGATAAGCTATGAATCACCATGTGAATTTATAATTATGTACTGTGAAAAGTCATTAAAAATATATATTTTACACACTTTCCTCTTCGCTACACATGGTAACCATGCCAATAAACACATTTTATTTATTTTTTACGTGACTCATTCATAAATTAATAATTAATTTTTATAAGTCTGTAGATATTGTTAACGCGAATGATGTTGTACCGTGTGGGCGGTTTTCAGGCGTCATATTACGGGAGAGTAAACCACAGAAGTTAATTTTGTGGTTTTTCTTTTTACTAAAATCCTATAAATATAAATCTAAAATGAATATATAAATATGTAAATAAAAAATCAACGAAGATATTTGTACGGACTAATAATGCTTATTGTTTATTTTTGAATAAGATGTGTGTATTTATTTTATTTTGAAATCTAAAACTTATTTATTCGCCCTCAAAAGTGGGCGCAATTTGGCTTTTATTGCCCGAGGGCCTATATAGTTGCCAAGCAACAGCTATTCAAACATATCAAAATTGTGGTTTATGGATAAATGTCAAACAACACAATAAATTCGATTAATCACATTTTTTGAACACCGCCACTCCGACACTTTCGTATTCTTTCTCGTATACGTCTTTTGACTTCTGTGGAACCATTTTGCCTTGTGCAGCTTCAAATTCATCCGATATTTCTTTGGAATAACTTATATTTGTCATTTTCATTTGCCACTATATTAAAATTGTTTAAAACAACACAGGAACGCCAGCAAATTACTTAGAAACCACAGGATACTTACGATTCACAATGCCAGCATAACGATAACGAATACATATACAGGGAATTTATTTTAATGTGCAACATATGGTCAACTCAGACGAATGATAGAGAGAATACATGTAGTTGGAAGAAGTATGAATCTGGAGTTGAATGTTGATAAATCCAAGATGTTAGTATTTGAAAGGAGTAAATTGGTGACTATGTGCAATGTGTTGATGGATGGAGTGAAACTGGAGCAAGTGAATGAGTTTGTATATTTGGGTAGTATGATGTCAAGGGATGGTCGAATTGATAGAGAAATTGAAAGGACAGTGAGTGCGGGGTGTAAGGTAATGGGTGCTCTGGGTACGTTTGCTCAAAACGTAAACGTATCTAGAGAAGCTCGTTTAAATGTATAAAATGGAGTGCTAGTGCCTGCTTTGATGTATGGAAGCGAATGTTGGGCATGGACGGGAAAGCATAAAAAGAGAGTGACTGCCGTGGAAATGAGGTATTTACGTGGAGTATGTGGATATGTAAGACGGGATCGCGTGAGGAATAATTTGGTGTATGAAGAATGTATGGTTAGGAAGAATGTTGTTAAGAGAGTAGGAATGAGCCAGTTGAGATGGTTTGGTCATGTGGAGAGAATGAAGAGTGAACGTCTTGTAAAGCGTATATATCTTGGTGAAATTGAGGGTGTTCGATTGCGTGGCCGTCCAATGTGTAAGTGGATGGATGTGATTGATAAGGTACTAAAAGAGAGAAAGTTTCCGAGTAGGAAGAGAAGAAGAGCGTGTATGAATGCGATTATGAATGTGGCCGAGGCGAAAGAAGTGTACTTAGACAGGAATGTGTGGCGAAGGATGATTGTTTCGTAACTATTATAGTGGTCCGGTTGCGGTATTTCGCTACCGTAATTCGGTCACTTTAATATGTTGAGAGTGAGGAATATATGTTGTACCTATGATGTCAGGTTAGTAAGAATGTTGTTTTAAGAGAGACTGATTTTTTTTGGATGATGTTTTTTTAATCTTTCGGGTTTGTGCTAACCCACTAAGTGGAAAACGCGTGATTTTATGTATGTATGTATGTATGTATGTATGTATGTATGTATGTACATATGGTCAATCACTTCCATGGTTACTACACACTACTGTCAAAAAATGACAGCAATGTAATATTTGTCCATTTTAAAATGCAACATACAAAAATTTGTAGCTATATATTTTCAATACTAATTTCCAATAAATTAGCCTACACACTATTAACAAAAAATCAAAACTTTAATGTACCACATCTTAACAAACTTTGGCTTACAAAAATTCATAATTTTAATGTAATAAATTTTCAAAAATACCCCCTTTCACACTGAGGCAATATCCTAGTCGCTCGTAGAAAGAATTGACACCATTTGTGATGTGTTCTGGAGGTATCTCCTGTGCTGCAATACTATTTATAATGTTGCATTTTAAAATGGACAAATATTACATTACTGTCATTTTTTGACAGTAGTGTGTAACCAAGGAAGTGATAAACCATATGTTGCATTTTAAAATAAATTCTCTGTATATATATATATATATATATATATATATATATATATATATATATATATATATATATATATATATATATATATATATATATATATATATATATATATATAGAAATATGTAATTAATTTATATAAATAAAATAAATTTTGTAATTCTAAATTTACAACTTTGTGTTAAATATAAATCTAAGTCCAATAAGCATTCAAAAGCAATAAATAAAAAATTTCTAAGCAATCTAATACAAATTTTATGATATTACAGGTTATAGCAATTACAAAATATAAAATTATTGTATTTCCCATTATTTTAAATATTACAAAATGACTTGTGTTTTAATAAAACATAGCTGTTAAACCCCCGTACCGTTGGTAAACATGGTTACACAAGTCGATAATGCAAAGGCTTTACGTTAAAAGAATGACAATGTGAAGAAAAAATTATATTTTATTGCAAGGTCGTAGAAAAAGTATAGTATGTAACACGTGTGTGAAGCCTATTTTACATTCGGGTGGTTTGCAACACTCGCCTTCGGCTCGTGTCGCAATCTCCACCCGCATGTAAAAACTTCAGCTTCACACACTTGCCACATAATATACTATATTGTTATAGTTACAAAATAATACTATAGAATAAAGTTGTAGGAGGCCTAGGGGGACATCCCATTAGAGATGAAAATATTTTTTTAAGCACAACACAAAGTTATATTTTTTCAAATGGGATTATAGATATTTTTATGCCTATTCGATAGCATTTTTTTTTCTGAATTCAACCATGTATTAGTTTTATATCCTTACATAACAAAAATATTGAGAAAAATCCAATTGAAATTTAAATAAATTTGATTTTTTAAGTTATTTTTTAGTAGGCTATGTATGAAAAACAAAAGTTGCTATCTGTCAATTTGAATTATTTAGGATGGAAAACAAATAAAACATTATAGAATTAATAAAGTTTCGGACTAGCAGTCAATATTACAATTTTATTCACGCCGACGTTTCGACTATACAATACTCTTCTTCAGGAAATATAAGGACTAATCTGGAAGATTTTAGATTAATTAAATCAGGACCAATAGGTGAGTGGGTGTGCGGATCCTGACGTGTGAAGAAAAACCCCTAGATGGTAGATGACTTGGTGTGCTTCAGTGTAATATTTAATGTTGTGTTGATTTAATTTTTTAATTTTTATATTTTGTTTATTTTTAATGTTAATTAAATTGTTGTATATTAGGCTAAGATGTTCTATGTCGGTCTGAGAGTTAATGTTATTTTTATCTTGTTTTACTCGTATGAATAACATCTCTAAAGTTAAACGTTTATGCAGATTTGATTCCACTGCTAAAATTTTTGTGTTTTCGAAATCAAATTCATGTTTATTACTTTTAGTGTGTTCTACTAGAGCGCATTTTATATTTCTATTATTATTGTTTGAATTTCTTTTATGTTCATCTAGGCGTATTTTAAGGTATCTTTTAGTTTGTCCTGTATACGTTTTAATACAATTTTTACAAGGGATTTTATATATATATATATATATATATATATATATATATATATATATATATATATATATATATATATATATATATATAAGATTGGATTGTAGTTCTTTCTGTGTTGTGTCTTTGATAACGCTAAATAAATTGTTTACAGTTTTATGTTGTTTGAAAGCTATATTGAAGTCCAGTTTTTGTTTCATCAATTTTTTAAATTTTGGCGCTAGTTCTTTTATGTACGGTAATGACATGTATTTAACTTCATTAATATTATTCTTTATTTCGACATTAGTATTTGATGTATTCGTTATTTTGTTGGTTAATTTTTTTGGGTAGTTATTAATCAGAAGTAGGTTCGTTACAATGTTTTTAATTTCTTTGTGATGTTTTTTGCTTGTTAATTTTAGGGCCCGGTTTTTCATGTTCAAAGCTACGTTGATTTTTTGATGGATTGGATGATAAGCTTTGAAGTTTAAGAATCTCGTTGAAACTTTATTAATTCCATCCCTAACACAGTCGAACATCGTTTTTTGAACTATTTATAAAGTTATTAACAAATATTTGTTTCGTTTTAATTTAAAATCATTTTTTCATACATAAGCCTATTAAAAAATAACTATAAAAATCAAATTTATTGAAATTTCAATTAAATTTTTTTCAATATTTTTATTATGTTAGGATACAAAATTAATACATCGTTGAATTCCAATAGGCTATCCAAGCAGCTGTTCCGCGTCGCTGGTCGCGCCATCTGATGGATTTGCCGTTAAATATTTTTGGGAGGGATTCATTACGTGAAGAATGGCGTTTTATATATACACGAACCGTTTTGTCAGTTTAAAATATATTTGAAGCATCACTAGAAATAGAAAATACGTGTGTTACCATAAGCTGTGATTTGGAAACGTCGACATATCTTTCTTAATCGTTTGCGCGGTAAATTCGCGCCAGTGTGAGGACTATCAGACTACTTGTCACTGTGTACTTTTAGTCGACGACAATTTGGAAAATATTTCCCATTGATTTGGGAGAACCGTTAGTCAATATGTAATTTGTGTATTCCATTTACTTTACATGTTTCTTGAACTTTGACGTATATTTTTGTCGAGGTCAGTATAAAGTTTTCCGTCGTGCGCTTTGTATAAAGTTGTCTACTAATAATTTATCGTAGATCTCATAAATATTATCAATTATACATTTTACATTCAATAGCATGTATATTTCACAGATATTTTATTTTATTTTTCATTATTGTTATCAAAGGCACACCGATATGTATTATCCCATAACCTACTTTGAATCGAAGTATTTTGTTCCTATACCTTGTTCCATTTAAGCCATTCAGTATTGCGGAGCATAGGGAATAGTTTTGACCTCTCTGATTGGCTGAAATTAGAGACAAGAGACAAGTTTACCCAATGGAATTTCGGCTACTTCAGATTTGCGCTGTTGCTAGTGCTATCTACTGAATGGCTTAAATGGAACAAAGCATAAGTTATAATTATTGAACTAAATTTTTTATTTAATAAAACTACAAAATATATACAGTGGTATTCTACAGTCACTGTTAAAATTGCTTAGAGACGATCTCTAGCTAGAGGTGACTGTTAGTTTTTATGGTTTATGTTATTCTACTGTCGGTAACAGAGCGTTGCTAACAAAAGATGTTCTCTAAGCAAAATAATATATGGCAACAGTGTGTTAACTGTCAAAGTTGAAGTTTAATAATTGTAATTTTTGAAAATAAGTTTGTTTGGCTATAAAATGCGATTCACTTACGAATTTTATTCCATTTTTATGTAATAAAGTACAGAATGAACACAATACAGGTATCATATACAAATTAAAAATAATTATAATACTACATGAACTTATAACAAATTATTTATTTATTCTTAATTTTATAATTTAGAAATATGCTACGATTCGTGATACAGGGGCCTGACTGACGTCATGCAAATCACCTAAAATTAAGTAAATTATGACAAGAATGCTTCAAAAACTGAATTGATATTTTAAGGTTAGGTAATATGAATAATTCATTCGTGTTTCCCTACCTGATTCTACTTATTAGCAACCTTTCGCATAAAAATGTAATGTTAACAAGATTTGTAAATTGGCGCTAATATATTTTTCTTGATGTAAAATGGACCTTTCCAATTTAAGGGCTATCTCTTTCTATCGCTGTAAATAGTAAGAAAATGGCGTGAACAACTGCCAGTTGGGCTGTCAAACGAAACGTCAAAAATATTGCAGTCATTAAAATACCTGTATTCTCAGTGAAAATTTGCATCGTTAGACATTTTACCTTCAATAAAAGCTTTTGTAATTTATTTCGATAAGATTTTTCACAGTTATCCGAGATATTCTCACATTTTACGTCTAAATGTTTTAGAATCAAACGTCATAGATCTCAGTTGTTCTTACTATGCGCAGATCCCCATTGCGCATATCTTCTATCTCTTTAAATTGGAAAGGTCCATTGGTTCTATTTCTAACCTAATCAAATCAGTGACAAAGTTGACAGTTTCTTTTTTCAATCTATATCCTCTCCTGAATTCTTCATCATTACATAACTCAAATGGGTTTATTCTTTCTACTGTACTCTAATTCGTCCTCTGTTCAAATCTAAAACATCCCTCAAAACCCGAATTTCTTGCAAAACAATGATCGTCGGCCATATTTGAAACTTAACAGAGCTCTGCTAAATGTTTAAAGGTGCCCATAGCCACATCTATGGTTAAAGAACAATGTTAGCGCTAACAGCGGTAAAATTTGACTGTAGAATACGTTTTTCTTAGAGGTCACCTCTAAATTCATTTAGAGATGATCTTTAAATTTAACAGTGACTGTAGAATACCACTGATAAACTTTAAAACCATGCCGTGTGCTTGAGAAATATGTAATCAGATTTTTAATAAAATACAACTGTACTCGACGAACCGATGGTATCCATTTTTGTCGCTTTACCTGTTCCCAAGGTTAATAAGGGAAGGAGTAAAAGTGAATCTTATTATCCCCGTTATATTTGGATTTGCACTCTACAACACAACAAGTCTGACCGCTTTTTTCCACGGTTTTCGTACTCATATTATACGTGTTTACGAGATGTCATCCCAACCTCCTCCCAGATCTAGTGTTAAAAAATCCGCGAGTGGCGCCAGGCTCGGATTAGCATTTCTTTACGCCCTACGCCAAAATTCATGACTGCACCCCCCTCTCTCTCAATATATACCGAGTTTGAATAATACTTGATTTCATTAAATTCTTGTTCTATATCGGTGCCATTGTGAGTCTATAAACGCACTAAAAACATGTTAAGAAGATCTATAAACGTACTGTTTTTGGAGCTTTTCGTTTTCTAGAGGTGGTATGACTTACTGCTTTTAAAACTGATACATAAATGACATCAACATCAAATTGCTGACAGTCAACAAAGAATTTTCATCCCTGAAGTTCAATTTGTTAGAAGTTTACAAGTCGCATATATTAAAAATCTAACAGAAGCGGCTTGTTTTCCAAAGATACCTCGTGGGTTAACAGATTGCCTTATGAAATTTGTTTTCAATATACCTGCTATTATCAGTCATCAAAGCTACATTTGCCATCTTTTTATAACTAGCTAAAGATTACCACTTTTATTTTGCTTCTCTATCTCTCAAAACAATAATTCTGGACTTATTAGATGCAGTTTTTAATTCTGAACAGTTTTACAGTATTACAGTCATGAAAATTTTACCATGTATTTACTAAGATACATAAGTAGACACCCGGTATATAAATATTAGAATTATTTAAAATCTTCGACAACTGGCATAGCTCAACAGGATTTACCAATCACTCTACTATACTGATTTTGTATAATTAAAGCAAATGTGACTGTATACATCGTCTAGTAGAGTTGGTGCCAAATGTCATGAGCTATGAAATGTGCAGATCAAGAAGAGAGACAGCTAGAGAAAGGTCAGGCAATAGGGGAGAGAGAAAGATAGAGTTTTGCTTTCTGCGCAACAGCTCTTGAGATTTGGCACGGCTATAACTGCAGGCACCTCTCTCTTTCCGTTTTCTCATTTATCCAACTACTCGATGTGCGCCCCCTCCGTGCCTGCGCCCTAGGCCATGGCCTAGGTTGGCCTTATGGGTAATCTGGGCCTGAGTGGCGCGACGATAGGTACTTGGTTAGCCTATACTCTACCAAACTGACTGTTAATTCCAACTTTCATAATTTCACTCCACCTAGTGTCAAGGGCATTAAAAACTCTAGTATTTTAAAAACGAATCACTTTTTTAAACTTTGATTATCTCTAAAGGTAATGTTTTAATATAACCGTCATGTGATCTTTATAACTCCCTCGACATAAAATATTCACCTACTTAGATTAAACAATAATAATATTTATTTTGTTTCAGCATTCAACACCAGATCTCACAGCTCATCGCACCCGCCAACCCCCACCACTCCTTCACCACCCCTCAAATCTCTCACCACCAACAACATCACCACCTGTGACGTTACCTTTCAACGCAGTTTATGAACAACCGCGAGCTAGTGGCTTAGACACCAGTTCGTTGGTAGGGGTCGCCTTCCCCATCAAGGTGCAGAAATGCTGCAAGCCCAATCAGGTGCTGCAATTAGGCCAGTACAACAGTCAGTGCGTGGATAGCACGGAAAAGTTGGAGGTGGATGTCTTCTTGGCCAATAGCACGCATTATTGGAATTATACAAAAACGACGATGAAGGAGGTGGTTGTTGTTACGAATAACCCTTGCACGCAGAGGTAAGTGGAGATGTAAAAATTGGGTGGATGGTAACGAACTTTGATGGTATTCATTAGTGATGTTAATAACAGAAATAAATTTGGAATCAAGTACGCGGTTTCAATACAAGGTGTCCCAGGACGACCTTACACTTTACACTATCATTATTTTAAAAACTATTGAATTCATGAAATTTGGTATCTAGGAGTTTTCCGACATGCCCGTTTCAACTAAAATATTTTCAAAACAGTAGCACTTCCAGTTTAACCGGAAGTAAACCCTAACTTTCGTATTTTAAGTAGAATGCTATATTTTTACTTCCTTGTACAAAGTAAAGGAAGTATTGTATTCGCGAAAAAATTCGGTTTCCAGATTTCAACGGAAATATCCATTTTGGCCATCCCTGAATCCATTCTGACTAATTTCATCGACGTCTGTACGTACGTACGTACGAGTATGTATCTCGCATAACTCAAAAACGGTAAGCCGTAGAAAGTTGAAATTTTGTATTTAAGACTTCTATAACGTCTAGTTGTGCACCTCCCTTTTTGGTCATTTCATAATTTCCAGATATCGTACTTTATTTGAAGCCTATAATAGATTTTAATGAAAAACTATATTAAAATATAATCCAAAACTTTTCAAATTTAGTATATAAGACTTTTATATCAATTGGAATAATATAGCAGAATTTGGTTAAAACAGGCTAACCGGAAGTGATATATTACCTGAAGTTGTTAACAGTTTTTCTTCAATAAAATGATTTCATTTTGATTTTAGAAATAAATGCTTCAAATAAAAATTTTAGAGAATTAAATTCTGTGTCTAGCACATTAAGTATTATTAAATTAGCCCTTTGTATAAGCGAGATATGTATATTTAAAACTTATATAATTTTTGGTTTTTGTAATAAAGCTTGCTATGGATTAGGACAAAAAATAACAAAAAAATAAAAAATAGATGTTAATGTCAAATTACGTCAAATACGTGCAATTTTATAATTGAGTCTATACTTCATATTAATCTTGCGTACAAGGAAGTCGTCTGGTGTCCACATCAGATTTTTTATTTTACCATTGAATTCAGCAGAAAATTTTACATATTAAATCATGAAAACATTTTACTCATGATCAACCACTTCTGGCGTAGATTTTTTTCTCTAAAAACGGCCACTTCTTTATCACTTTATATCCCGAGAGTTGTAACACGAGGGGGTCTCTGAAGCAGATGATGCTACTAATACTGATACGGCTGATTGTTTCTTGTTGCTTATTGATGATTACTGCTTACTAATTCTTCTTACTCCAACGATGATACACTTTTCACTTACTGACTGGTGATAAGGAAGAACACACACATTACACTTTCTACACTTTACACTGATGAACACTACGGACATTTACGGACATGGACACTACTTGGTTTTGGGATAATCGCAGGGGTCAGCCCAACCAATATAACTAAACATTATTTACATGATTATTATAACTTATTATTTACTATGGATTAAACTAAACATAACTAACACAACTAAGCAGATACTAAACTGTTACATTTCGTAACACAGCGGGCGGGCATCGCCTCAAAACTAAAAGACACTACATGTCTCGTCAAAACAAAACACGTCTTGACTCACGCACGTATACATAATAATTTATAAACCTAATGATCAACAAATAAATGTCGTGACTATTATAAAACAAAAAGAATTTCTAACCTGAATTTTGACTTAAATAGATAAACAGAGTTAAAATATGAATATTGAAACTATAATTTAGAAAAGTTTATAAAAAGTTATTTATCTATCATTGCTCTTACCCTCGCCTTGTCACATTATCCTCCCCTTAAGACAAATATATCGCAAAATCGATATATTTATTCTTAAATCTTGCTCACTGAGATAGCTCCTAAATTCTGCAACCACAGAAAATATAAAACACATACATAAAACATCAACCATATTACAAATAGGAGACACAGCATAAAACATAGGATACAAAAATCGCAGGACAAAAATTGCAAAACAGGTACAAACATAACATAATACGTAACACTCAAAAGTTATCAAACCTACGACATTATAAATGCAAAAGCATACAAACAAAACATTATAACAATAATGTAAACAATAAAAACGTACCTAAAACGTTTTAACAAATTACAAATTTAAATCTCAAATGCTATAAAGGAAAAGGGCATTTTATTTCCCTATCTAATAAAAATTACTAATCTAACATGCAACTTAACTAGCCAAAAAAACTAAACACTAACAAAAATCGTCATATAATAGTCATAAAAAACAACACAAGGGTCACTGCACTGAACTAGGGAGGCGGCTTTTCACACATAAGCGGTCTAAGGGATGGCACTACAAAAAATTTGGGAAGTTCACCTCTTCGATATTCACGCCCAAGTTGCCATTCACAATGTCCTTTTCGTTGACCATTTGCAGATCCATTTCGTTGCGGTTGTCATCATATACTGAGTCGATGTCCTGTTCATCAGCTACTTCGCTGTGTTCTTCCTCAGCCTTACAACTCTCTGTTTTCTCCGGCAGGCAATTCTCTTTATCCATTTTTCCTTCCTGTACGCCCTTGTCACTCGCTGTGACGGCTATTGTCAGACTTCCTGGTCGTGGTATGTCTACCACCGCAAAACGATCCTCTATTGCCAGCAAGGA